>VXBU01017611.1:270566-283919 GCA_013400315.1 Bombycilla garrulus | reverse complement strand
AGAAAAAAAAAAAAAAAAAAAAAAAAAAAAAAAAAACAAAAAAGGAAAAATGAGGCGAAAAAAGGGGGAATGAAAAAAAAGAAAAAAAAAAAAGAGAGAGAGAGAGAAACCCCAGCAATTTCCAAATCACTGCTAAAAATAAAGCAAAAGCAGCAAGCCGGGGTGGGGCTGGGTGTGGGGAGCACGGCGAGGTGAAGCCTCATCAAAGGCGCGGAGAGATGCGATTAAAGAATTGAAGAATTGGCTCCAGCGCCCTTTGGCGCTCGCCACGGCACTCGCCCGGCACGGACGGACACGGGACGGGAGCTGGACCCGCCCCGAACCAGCAGCGACCCCAGCCCAAAACAAGGGGTCCCCAAGGGGTCTCCGAGCGATCCCAGGGCACGGGGGATGCTCCAAGGGGATCCTTCCTTCCTTCCTGCCCTTGCCTGGAGCAGCAGCATCCCCGCTGGCACCCAGGGTCCTCGGCGCTCCCTCCCTGCTGCCCGCACCCCTCAAAGCCAGCGTGGCGCGCTGGGGTTCCTTCCTGGAGGAAGGCAAGCCCAGAGAATCCACCTGGCTGCACCCCGGTGCTGCTGCCCTGTGACATCCCTGTCACACCCTGCCCTGTGACCCAGCCCTCTCCCCACAGAGCCACGGCCCAGCTGCGCTTTCACCATCGCGGGAAGATCACAGTAACACTCCCAGCCAACTCTTTTCCTTTAATTTTTTTTAATCCGAGGTGCCTAAAGCGAGGTGTTGAAACGCATGTTGAGTGCACCTCGTTTGGCAGGGGACCAAGCCCACATGGCCCGGGTTTGTGGAGTCCTGAGCACGGCCTCGCTGTGTGCTCAGCATCTCCCGAAAAGCTCGCGCCGCCGCGCTTTGATCCCGCGCCAGCCGCCCGAGCTGCGTGCCTAATTTAAGGTGCTTGGGTTGGAAAATGTTGACAATTATTGTTACTCTAAAATTAAATCAGTGCTTAATTATCAAAATTGATGGTAACTTAGAGTGGCGTTTTCAAGAGAGCCTCGGGGAGTCAGAAGGAGATTTTCAAAGGTGGTTTAATGTCTCAGGGCCATGTCTCCCTCTTGGTACCTGCACTTTCTTACTGGCTGCTCCTGCCTCAGCACCTTTCCAAGGCCACCCGAGTTGTGCTGAGCTCTCTACCCAGATGCTACGAGGTGGACCTGAAACCACAGGCACGGACCAAAACCTCCAGCCCTCCAAACACACTTGGCTAATTCACAGTGAAAAATCAATTGGCTTTGGGTGCCTAATTCTCCTATAATCCTTTAGATAATCCCAGCTGTAGGCTTTCAGATGCCGATAAAAAACCAAACAAACCCCACAATACAAGAAATTGGTGCAAATAGAATAGAAAACCAACATATATTTCGTATAACTTTCAGATACTCTGAACTTGATATGAAGTTGGTTGAGGACAATAGCAATAAAACGTTGCTTAAGAGAGAGTAAAGGCACAAGACCATGAAGCCCGAGGCTGAGAACAGAGTTTCGTAATTAAGTAGCCTCCAGACAACGATTGTCATAGGCAGGCATTGCTCAAGGACCCAGCCATTATTGCTTTCATTATAATTTTTCAGGAGAGGATCGTTTTCTGGCCTGGCTCCACCTTCATTCAAAGCTCCCAGTGGCCCCAGCCACTAACGAGACAGCGTTGATTGAGAAACGCTAACGAAGCCTGCACGGACACGGCGTGAGGGGTGGCTGTGGGGCAGGCACGTGGCACTGGGGGTCCAGGCCAGGGCTGGGGAAAGAGGTGACAGCAGGCAGGGACACCAAACAGCACATCAGGGAGGAAGAAATGCAGGGAGGGAGGTCACGGGCACCCCAAGGTGCTCGTGCTGCTGCTGCCTGGACTGGGGGTCACTTGCTGCCTCGGTGGGGTCCTGCTGGTCTTGTCCATCAAATCAGAGAAAAACTGCTGACAGGAAAGGTTTTCCAAAGAAAACTCAGCCAACCCAAAGAAAATCCTGAAAAACCCTACATTGCAACTAAACAACCTTCTTTTTGAAACTCGGTACCACACAGGAGGTGTAGTTTTCACTCTGTGCATTTCACAGACCCAGGTGGATCTCCCACGGGTGCTGGGCAAGGAGAGCAGGGGGAGTGCAGGAGCCCACAGTGGCTGGGCCACGGCAGTGTCACCCATCCCTGTCACACCACCTGTCCCCTGCAGATCGCTGCTGCATCCCAGAACTCCCACAAACCGGCCCTTGCTGTAGAGGGGAAGATAAAAGCATGAATTAAAAAATCCTCCCAGCTTGTAGAAAATTTTGATTTCCCATCAAAACTCAAATTTGACTGAAAAGGTCCAGCTGATGGTCACTGCCCCAGCTGTGCTGAGTGAACCCCACTGGAATCCAGGATTAACTCCCATCCCTGTGACGTCGGGCTGAGCATGAGCGTGCCTGTCTGCACTTAACTGCTGACCTATCTTAAACATCCCACTAATTAACATGCTGAACCCAGGTCGTGTTCCAACACGGTCTCATTTTCCAGTGAAAGGAAGAGCCAAGAAGGATTAAGAACAAATGGGAACAGCCTGAGATGCTTCCTCACACCCCGAGCCACGGCGGGTCATTGCTTCTCCCCGCTCAGAGCCCAGAGGACCAGGAGGGGCCCTGTGCCAGCCAGCTCCTGGCTAAACAGCAATCCCAAAGTGTGGCAGCAAAGCCAGGCCTCAGCCACTCGCTCCTGCTCCAGCTGCTCTGATCTTCGGCCAGCGATCAGCACCTGGATGCTCAGGGAAGAGGGAGGTGATCCGAGGAGGTAACAAAGGAATAAAGTTCTCCTTGTTCCTGTGAAAATGCTGCTGCTGGACAGGCTGCCTGGGCTGGGTCAGGGCACAGCCCAGCTCCTGGGAGCCTCCTCAGCCCAGCCCTGGGGAGCACGGGCTCATCCCATGGAGGGCTGGGCCCATCCCACGGAGAGCTGGCTGCACTGACACCCCCTCTTGCGCTACGATTATTACTCAATCTCTTTTTTCAGCTCACATGGAGGAACAGAGTCAAACACAGCAGAGAAAATCTCTTGCCTCTACACGATCCCAATCCCTCTGAAAGCAGCAGGGTGGCCAAGCACACTCCCCTGGGAGCTCTGATCCTGACACACACACCGGGATTTTTATCTCCCAGGGGAGCAGGAGAGACCCGGGCAAAGGCTGCACCCCACACACCCCAGAGCTGCTGCTGTGCTCACAGGTGGACAAACCCCAGCTCAGAACCTCCCCAGACCCAGGCAGACCTGCAGGGAGGGGATCTGCTTTCCTAATCCTTGAAAAGGAAAGAACAGCACGACCAAAATCCCACCTACTCAGAGGAGCAGTGCCTGGAGCCTCAGGACCCCTCAGAGCCGCGGCCCCATCACACCTCCAGGAAGGGAGGTCAGTGTAGCAGCGCTTTCCCTCAGTTTTCCATGCTCCCCCCAGGAGTCATGGCTGATGAAGATGAATCAGGTTCTTTTAAGGCTTTAAGGCATTTTCTCCTCTGCCCAAGGTGAAGGGTCTTCTCCAGGGTCTCCTCTGGATGGTTTCTCCCTACCACTCCTTCTCCAGCACCATCCCTTACAGCAGATCTCCCCTTTTTCTCCCTCCAGCAGGTTTAGGAGAGAAGGCAGGTAACAGCAGAGCAACTCTTCTCCTCATGTCTCACCCATTCCTGTAAGGTACTGCCCCAAAACCCCTCAGGACATTCTGGGCAGCCTGGTCCTAATGGGAACCTCTCCTCACTCCGATCCACGACCCAGCACCACTGCTCACAGCAAACCTTGCAGCTCAGGTGTCCCTGGGGAAGAGCAGGGACGATGCCAGGCTCCTGCAGCACATCCCCTCTGGCAGAGGGGAGCCAGGGCTGGGAGAAACCCCTCAGGATCCCCGGGATGGCGAGGGGAGCAGAGGCACGCCGCCCTCCGCGAGGTTCTGTGACTCCGGAGAGTTGGCAAACCCCGGATAAAAGGGAAAATATGTTCATAATAAATAAGACTGAAGTAACACATTGCGAAATATTTACTCCCTCGGAAAGGCGGCTGTTTGCTTTCAGTGGAGCTGCATCTGATCCTCTGCCAAGCGGGGCCGAGCGCCTGGAAAAGAGACTTTGCTGTGGTCAGCCAGGGAAAACCAGGTGCCCAGAAAGCGCAGGGACTGTGTGCACGGGCACACGTGAGCGGGGGCAAGATGGGCACAGCCCCAGGGCTCCCCACTCCCCAGAGCCCCACGAATGCTTCTGTGAGCAGAGCCAGCCCGGAGCTGAAACTTTAATTTTAATGCAGCTAATCAGATGTCAGTGTAGAGACTGAAGGAAGGAGAATAGAGGGGAGAAAAAAGAAAGAGGTGTTGATAAAATACTTGTTAGAAAGAAAATTGGATTAGTGGTGCCATTCTGGCCATGAAGTTCTTTGAGCCAGAGAAAAGAAATAATAATCTTGTTCCTTTTTTCTCCCCCATCTCTCTGCAGCCCACTGAAGGCCTCACAGCCAAAACATCAGTCCTTCTAATCTCATTTTCTTTTTTCTACCGTGTATTTTATTAACCCCTTTTCTCATTTAACTGCTATGAATAGCTCAGTGGGTAACATCCTTCTTAGAAAGTGAAAACCTCCTTGGAGATGCGGTGCAAGGAGAGAAATGCAGACAAACTTCCAGCTCCCGCACTCAGAAGAAAAGCCCCCTCTGTAATCCCGTCTGGTGAATCCCAACATTGTACCCCGAGGTAACCGCCAGCTCCAGGTCCTCTCTTTGGGGCAGGAACAATCAGGGAATTTATCTGGACACACCAGGAGATTGCTCCAGCTCTATAAACCCCGTGGACGTGGAACAGAGATTAGAAAATAAATAAACGCCCATGCTGCTTCTTGGGAAAGTGACCATGTGTGCATCCAGCACCCTGAAGTCAAGTCAGGCAGCTGAATTACCTTTTACAGCTTCCTTTACAGCTTCCCCTGCCAGCTCTCAGTCACGTACAGAGAATTCCCAGTTTGGACTGGGATGCTCGGGGAGTGAGCCCAGCTCTCCTGTGCCCGGGCTGGGGGCTCTGGGCCAGGCGAGTCCTGCTGCTGGCACAGGGGCTCCAGGGGCTTTGTCCCCCCAGCCCAAAGCAAGGCTGGATTTCTCCTCTCACACACACAGCAGCATTCTGTGCCCCAAGTAAGCCATGGGATGTCTGGAAGCTCAGGACCAGCCTTCCCTCTGTGCAGCAGTAATCTCGATGTGGCCAAAAGGGGAGAAAAACCATAATTAAAACATCAAATCCAAGGGAGACAGTCCTGCCCTGAGCTGCTGTAAGTGGGAACAGAGATTTGGCTTCTCCATAAAGAAAATACCAGCCCCAGCGAGCTTGGCTGCTGCCTCCTTCCCTGAGAGCAGCAAACCTTCCTGGGAGAGGAGCAGGATCCAGCCCCGCGCGATATTGGTGTGTTATTTTCCTTGACAGCTGTGGTGCATAGTGGTAAGTGCATGTTTAATTCATTCACAATTTATGGTGTAATGGGAACAATGAATGTGTCTGAGGGAATAATTGCTTCACGGCGGGGATGCTGGAGAGTTCAAGTTGGTTGGCACCTGGACTTTGAATCGGGGCTGGCGGGGATTGGCTCTGGCGGCCCCACAATAGCCCCGATAACAAAGCTGTGGGGACGGGGAGGGGGTTCAAAGTCACCCCGGCCGAGCTGCAGCAGCCTCTCGATGGCAGAGGCTGGATCCCAGCCCCGTTAGCCCCGTCTGGCCCCGGTTACCGGGCACCCAGTGAGGTTTGTGCGCTGGGAGCCGCTTTTCCAACCCGTGTTTACGAGGGAATTCTGCTGCGCCGCAAATCCCTGTCCCCGGAAAACCAGAGCTTCCCCCACTGCACTCCAGGACCTTTCAGTGCTTGGTCCTGGCTGTCTCCGCCAAGCCCTCCTTCTGTTGGGGGTGTGGAGAGGGGGTTGACCCTTTCCAGTGTCCTCAGCAGCCACATGGAGTTTCAGAGGCCCCAGAGGTCAAGAGCATCCATATGGAGGGCCCAGGAGCTCCGTGTCTCCCAGCTGTCCCCACGGCAGCTGCGCTTGCAGCCCCCGAACAAAGCTCATTAGGGGCTCGTTAGGACACTCGGGGGGTGCTCTGAGCTGTCCTGGAAGAGCCCTGGCATCACACCACTCCCAGGAGAAGGCACCACATCGGGCTCCACGCACGAACAGCTCCCATCCATCAGACTGGGAGCAGGGAGATCCCGCTATCCATCACGGGCTCTCTCCCACACCACGAAGTGGGGCGAGATTTTGAGTCAACAACAAAGAGATGCCGGCAAATCATCCCTCGAGCCTTGGTCCATGCAGGGGGGTCTGCAGCGGCCCCTCCACAGCTCCCAGCTCTTGGCACCCAGCGGAAATGCCAATCTGATTTCTCGAGCAGATGTGCCAAAGCACGAGCAACAAATCTTCTATGCCTCAAATCCGCCCCAAGGAGACGAGAACAATCAAGATGGGCTCTTGGACCCAGCATTAGCTCTGGGGGGAGCAGGCTGCGAGGAGCTGTGAGGCTCAGATGCTGGTGTTAATTATTACACCATTATATTGGGGAGCTGTGCTAGAGACCATCAGCACTCGAGCTTTTCCATACAAGGACCGTGCAGGATGGAGCCGGGTCTCTGTTCTCCTTCTCCAGATGGGAATGCCACGTGCTGGGGATGGGTTTGCCTTGGACAGCTTTCAGGGATGCTGTGCTGAGCCCTGCTACACATTAACTCCCATGCAGGCTCTCCAAGATGTTTTGAACACGTATGTAACACTCGGGACTAAAGCGAGGCTGCTTTTAGCTGGGGCAACATCTGGGTATGAGCAGATGTGGGCCAAGCTGGCGAGCAAATCACTGCAAGAGCTTTTCTTTAGGGACTGAAGGGATTTTTCCATAAGGTTAAGTGGTTCAGGTGCATAAATTAGAAGGAAACCTAATTAATATTAAAAAGATCAAGGTTTTAGGCTGCCGTGTCCCCTCAAAAACATCCCACCTATCCACACGATGGAAGCAGCCACAGCTGGGAGCGGAAGACAGAGCTCAGGAGCAGACAGAAACACGAATTTGTAGTCCTGACAGAGAGCCTTGTTTTATCCCATCTACTGTGAGGTTAAACACGATGTTCTGTCAAGCCACACACGGAGGAAAACACGGTTTGGCAGCGGCGCCGCGCTCGCGTAACCGCGCTGAACACGGCTCAGCTCCGTGGGCCGAGCTCGCAGCGAGAGCAGGGGCTGCCAGCCCGGCTTTCATCTGCGCTCAGGAACGTGCAGGAGGCAGCACTGCTGCAAACGCATCGCTCCTCTGCCCCCCTGCAATGCTCTGCCTTGTCACTGCTTTCCCTGGAGCTGCTTTGCCCTGACACCGCTCTGCCCGGCAGGGAAAAGAACAGACCCGAGGGCTGAAAGAGGGACCAACCACAACCTCGCCTCTCCGCGGGCAAGGAAAGGTTAAACCCAGAGGTGACTGCAGATGCAAGGTGTGAACTGGGCTGGGGTTCACATCTTCTTCCCCCCGCTCCATCCCCTACCGAACAAAGCTGGGAGCTGAGCCCCCCCAAAGTCCCATCCCAATCTCCAGCGCAGCCCAGCTGACAGGTCAGGATACAAATAAACCCGCCCGTAATTGCACACCGTTAATTGCCGAGGGTGTTTGGGTTTCTTGGAGAACACCAGGCTGTGAAGACGCTCAATCACAGAACCCTTGGGGCATTCAAATCAAGGCAAAGCATCCAAACCCAAGCGCTGTTTTGAAAACACGGCTTCAAACGCGCGGGGAGGGGAGGAAAGGCTCCCCCCGTCCCCGGCAGAGAACACGCCCGGCAAGGCTCCCGGCTCCCAGGCCGGTGGCACGCAAGGACAAAGGCTGTGACCCCGGCTACAACACCTGCAGGAGCCCCCGGCACCGCTCCCAGGTGATTCCAGCAAGGCTTTACCCGCAGCCGCGCACCGAGGGGAAATTTCCTCCGCTGCGTTTTCCCTGCTGCTCTCCCAAGCCCAGCCTCTCGTGCCCGAGCGGGGCAGCTCTGAGTTCGCCCCTGCACTGAACCGGTTTCCACCAGCCTGGGAACAATTAGGAGAAGAATCAACTTAGGGAGAAACTTCTGTTAAAAAAAAAAAAATCGTGACTGATAACTGCAGCCTCTGGAAATATTTTTAGCTATGCCGACCTATGTATAATACATAACCATGCTTTTATAATGATGGAACACTATTGCAGGTGAAGTATGCAAAGAGGGAGTGAAAACAGCAAAAAGTGACATCAAAAAGTAATAATCACAAATTAAAGAGAGACGGTAATTAATAACACCAAATTCAGAGGAGGAATTTCTGATCACAGTCAGGAGCAACGTAAAAGAGGATTTCAGTAATATTTTTCAGTAGTAGTTCTTTTTCTAATAGAGATGATCTTTTTCAGCCAAACCCACTGGATTTGAAGCAGAAAATTAATTCAGAGAAGTTTTAAGAACAGTGTCCCTAGGCCACTTCCAAGTCCCTTTTATTCTTTGGCTCTCTAAACAGAAGTTTCTAAGCACCCATGCAGCTATTTGCTGTGCTTGCACTCATATGAGTACATGTACATTTACTTGGAAATGGCTGTTATATGAAAAAAGAAAAATAAAGATCCAGAGAGATTTGCTCATATCAGTGAGGAAGTTTCTGGGAGCTGCACAAATTTAAAAACATTATTTCAGTTTACACTTGACATTTCTCACAGCCCTGTACCTTACACTGAAAGGTACAACCTGAAAACAACCCAAAGCCTCAGGGAGGATGAAGGTGGGGACCAGGAGGGAGGGCTCCCTGAGGGACTCACTGCTCCAGGTCAGACACCCTGAGCAGACACAGCTGAGGTTCTCCCAGCACACATTTCCTTCTTTCCAGCCCAAGTTCTGAATCATGTGTTGCCATGTTTAAAGCCCATCTCCATTCCCACTGAGCTGAAAGTCCATGGAGCATTTCAGACAACCAGGCTTTTGGGACCCAGCTCTGCCACTGAAAGTGTTTTAGAGAGCTCCCAAAGGAGGGCTCAGCTCTAAATCCTCCTTGTGTGAAGGTGAGCTCCGTGTTCACCTTCCCAAGAGTCTGCTGAAAATACTGAAAATGCTGAAAATACTGAAAATGCTGAAAAAACTGCCCTGAATACTGGACCTGTCTGGGTTGGAAGGAAAATTAAGGTTTCCTATTAGAAGATAGAACACTACCAGGAAAGAAAATATCTTCTCCCAAGGATGCCTGAAAGGAAGCAAAGCTCTCATGATCTGTAGCCATAAATCCATGGGATGAACTGTCCCACAGTTCATGGGATAAAGGGATGAAAAGAGATTGGGACTGGGGATGGCAGAACAAGGGCACGACACGGCCTCCACTCTTTTTGTTCCCTGGTTCTCTGTCAGTGAAGGAGAGACCAATTGTGGCAGCAAATGGTAAATAAATGATATTTTATCCAGGGGTTTGCCTTATTTACATTATGACAAATGCCAGATAACACCACAGAGCTGCTCAATCTCTGTGTAAAAGTGCTACAAACTGCTCCCACATGCAGCACCCTCCCTCTTTCTCTCACACAAGACATGTTTTTGCAGGATCAGACCCTCATTCAGTTCTTTCAATGCTTTTTCACAATTTTTTTTTCCAATTTAGGAAGGAAAAGTTTTATTTAATTATCTTTTTTTTTTGTGGTTTGAATTGACCAACTGCATATCTTCCCCTGGCTTTATCAAAGAAGCCACCAGTACCAGAGCACATCTAATTTTAAGAGAGCTTTAGTAGGCAGACTTAAAATTGATCATGCATTTTAGTTTCAGTAACTTGCAATTTCTGCAGGCTTTGATAGCGTACTTTAAAGAACAAGTCTTTAATGACAAAGGCTTAAAGGAAATGACCTTTCTGAAGAAAATATCAAAGCTTGGAAAAGATAGCTCCTTGGAAAAAAAAAGGCTGAATTAAAATGACCTTGTGTTCTGAAACTTCTTCATACAATATCTGACGTCTTACTCTTCCTTTGTACCCTCCAAATGGGACCAAGTACAATTTAGCAGTGTGGTGCCTCCAGTCCATTCTGTGATTTGGGGAGGACTTGCCTTGCATTAAGAGAATTAAAAAAAAAAAAGAAAAAAAGTCAGATCCTATAGAGATTCTCTATCAAGACCTCCCGGCATCAGGATCAAAGCCATGTGTGTTTTGCAGAAAATTCAATAAATATTTTCTTCTAATCACTATAAAATATTTTTTCCTGTGCAGCAAAATCATTTCTCAGTTTGAAACCACCCCAGTCAGGAGAGATTTGGGCAAGCACCAGGAGTACCTGCTGTCCCCAGCACAATTAAAGCTCTGTTGCAGACACAAGCAGAAGGAGGGACCTTGTCTCCCTTTTCTTCCAGCTGGGCCAAAAAGGAGCATTTTTGTTCCATGTAACACAAGACCTGTGAGTGGCACTGAAATAAAGTGTCACCTCAGCAAGGGTCACCTCCCTTGGTACTGGTGAAAAATGTTACAGTGACTTTTTGGGGGGTTTTGTAGAGGGTGAAACAATCTTTTCTCACAGAGCAAAATCGGTGAATTAAATAAATATAAAATAGAAACAAGGTTGTAACCACACTGAAGCTGGTTTGGCCAGAGCTTGTTTAGGGACAACGAAGCCAACTCCTGGCAGCTGGCAATTCCTTAACAAGTGGGGAAAAGAGAGGCAGACAGATGAAATAACTATGGAAATCTTTCTAATCCTTCAGTTTGGACTCTAATTCTTACTTGATCAGAGCAATGTGAACACCTACAAGAGAATTCCGCCCAAACTTACATTTAAGTTCTTAAAAGGTTCTTAAGCAGCTTCAGAGTGGTCCTCAAGCTGTAGCTGATGCTGGAGAGAGTTTCACAAGAGTTTTGAAACCCCCTGATTGACCAACATCTACTTTTCTCAAACTACTTTATGACCATCAGTGACATCAGCAACCCAATTCCACCAAAAAGAAGGAAATTCCGGAATTCAAGTAGGGAGAAAAGCATCCATGTGTTTCTTTACGGATGTACACCCTTTCCTGCTCTCAAAGCACCAAACCCACGCAGATTTAATGGAAAAACACAAGCAGAGAAGCAGAATCAAAGATGCCTCATTTCCCTCAGGAAAGAGAGGAGCTGTCTGTCCCCACCTGTGCCGTGTGGGCACGGGGCCATGGGGCACATCCCAGTGCCCACAGCAGAGCCTCCTGCAGAGCCCCTGCACCTTTCAGGGTAAAATCATTTTAATGCCCACAATCAGCTCAACGCATCCCAGCAATTCCTGCTCCTGCATCTCCCCGCTCCCTCGGGCAAAGCTTTGCGGCACCTGCCCCAGCACCTCCCCCTTTATCACAGGAGCCTTATCTGGAACGAGAAGAATCACCTGTTGATTCAGGGAAGGTGGAAAACCCGCCCAGGCCCCGGCAGGGCTGACAGGGAGCGAAGCAGCGAAGCCAGAGCCGGGGTGGATGGAGCCAGCCTGCCAAAGCCTCTCCTCCCTGATCCCGGTGCCAGGAGCAGACGGGAGCCCGGCGCTGAGCTGGGACTTGGTACAGCCGCCTGCCCCACGGCCTCGGGGGACAGGGAGCCCCCAAACTGCGCCCAGCTGTGGCACAGGAGCACTGGTGACACCGTGCTGAGGCAGCACAGGCGGCCATCCCCACCGGCAGGGTCTCACCGAGCTGCCAGGGCCACAGCCGGAGCTGGAACAGCAACTCCTGCCCCTTCCCAAGCACTGAGCCCTGATCCCAACACCACGGGCAGCGCCGTGCCCAGGAAACACAAAACCATTCCTGTGCACACATTGCAAATCTTCCAGAGGACAGCCTTGGGGACAGCAGCACTGTGCCTTGGGGACACCAGCCCTGTGCCATGGGGACAGCAGCACTGTGCCTTGGGGATACCAGCCCTGTGCCATGGGGACAGCAGCACTGTGCCATGGGGACACCAGCCCTGTCCCTGGGGACAGCAGCACTGTGCCATGGGGACAGCAGCGCTGTGCCATGGGGACAGCAGCACTGTCCCAAAGAGACATCAGCGCTGTCCCTGGGGACACCAGCCCTGTGCCATGGGGACACCAGTGCTGTCCCACAGCTCCCTCAGGTCCCCATTTCCCCTCAGCCTCATCCCAGAAAAGCCTCTGGAATCTGCTCAGAGCTCCCAGGATCTCATGGAGCGCTGGCACACGCCCATGTGGCACCAAGGCCACATCACTTGTGACTCTTTTCCACACCCATGGCTGTGTCAGCAGCCCATGAGGAAGGAATTCCCTGGAATATCCAACCCCACCGACAGCCAGAGCTGCCTGCAGTGCCACCACGGTGCTCTGATCCTTGTGCCAAACAACCCCAGGAAACACAGCACACATTCCCACTCCACAAAGCCACACAAAACTCCCCTGGCTGCTGAGGTGAGTGAGATGCTCGGGCAGGACAATAATGTCAAAACAAAAAGATAAGAAAATAATAATATTTTAATATTATGTAAACACATGGACACAGAACAATGTCAAAATATGTTAAAATATCTTGGACAATAATAATAATAATAAAAAATGGGGTTTTCTTCATGTTTAAAAGTGAAAAAAATGGTATTGGGAAGGAGTAACAGAAATATTAGTAGAGCAAAGTCTACTTGCTCGGTAAGCGAGCTCAGCGTGGCGCCAAACCGTGTATCAAAAGCATAAATCTGTAATAAAATAATGATAAAAAAAATAATGGAAGGAAGATACAACAAAATCCATGCTGGCATGAGCTATGAATATGTTTTCATGAAGTTCATTTTTTTGTGCTAACAAAAGAACCACTAATCTTTGCATTATAATTTACAAGAGCCAAATCTTCAAACCTATTGCAAGCGGTCCATTTGGCAATCACAGAGATCCCACCGATCCATCAGTTACCTGAAAAGGAAGAGATTTTTGTCAGTTACACCTCGTTATTTTTATTATAAAAACACAACAGGCTGAAAGCAGGGCTGGGTCCAGTGGGCAGCGGGTCTGGAGCTCTCTATTTATCTAAAGTTACCTATGCTGGACTTACTACCAAGGATCTACGGCATTTTCAGTTTCCAGTTAGCTTTAGATAACTCCTGTTAACAAATAATTTAGGATTAATATTTTCACACAACTCCACACTGCTAACCTTCTCACAGCTGCTCAAGCTCCTCACTGACACTATTTTTACGAGCACACGTTCCTAGCTGCAGAAACCCTCGTGTGAGATATGAAACACCATCAATGTCCATAAATGCAGTAAAGGTGGAGTGGCTTTCCTAGGAAGTTTCCTTGTACTCACCTCTCCACGTGAATCCCTTACTCCAAAGGCACAGCCAAGCTTTTTATGGCTGCAGCACTTCCCATCATTTA
>VXBU01017611.1:202941-270548 GCA_013400315.1 Bombycilla garrulus | reverse complement strand
GCTCAGGCTCGTGGAGATCCGGTCCTTTGAAGATGTGATCTGTAATATTCTGCCTTGCATCATTGTTTTCTATCTTTAAAGGAGGTGGCATCACCGCAGAGCCGCAGCTGTGCAGGAGCCGCCTCATCCTGGCCGTGCAGGCAAAGCCCAGACTTGCAGAGCACCTGCAGCTCCTCTAATCCTGCCCCAGCAGCACTGACTAAGCACGGGGGAAAACTCCTCACACGCCTGTTTACTGAAAAGAAGGAGTTTCTAAAACTGCCCCGGTGTTGGAGGGTTTGGATTAAGCTCTTCAAGAGCCGGGACCCACAGGTGTGAAATGGCACAAAGTCATCAAAGATAATCCCGTACTTTTTGGCGCGGTAGGCGTTCAGGTCTTCCTGGAGGATTCTTTTCTGCAGAAAACTTACCTGTAAAACACATCCCACATGAAAACAGGGTACAACATCCCAATTAATATATTCGCGTTCGTTTCATAAAAGGAATTTTTCTGGTCTCTCCTGCCCAAATAAAATGCAGTAACACTTCATCTGCGTGGAAGAATGAATATTTAACAGGAGACTGTTCTCTTGGCTTCCCTGGCTCTGCTCTGGCTGTGCACTCTGCTCCTCCAGGAACAAAGTGGCTGTTAGACCCAGCTGTTGTGCAAGGGCTGGGGAGCTCCGTTCTCCTGGCAGCTCCTGTGGGATTCCTGTGCTCTGATCCCCTTTGCTCCTGTGCTGAAGGTACTCACCTGCTCCCCCAGCGTATGAGAATTAATGCTTATTAGCGCTGCATCCCCTGTTGGCCATCTCACCAGGAGCACACAATCAGGCAGCAAATCCTTTATTTTTAGCAACGTGTTTAGAAAACTTCACCCAAGCCTCAAGAATTTTCTTTTTCTGCTGTTTATTTTTATCCCCGCGCGGTGCTTTCACCCAGCCTATCCTCTTCATCCTCCTCCAACAATAAATAATCCTGACAGGTGCAGGGATTCCAGTGCCCTTCTTGTCTGATGTTTTCAAACAGGAATTTCAACAATTTTCAAAGAGCAGGACACCTGTGCTTCAGAGAGAGCCCAGCAGCGATGCATTTCTGGGAGAGCACCCACGTTTTCATGTGGGGAGTTACTTCTTCTCCTTTGAAATGCTGCTGCTGCTTACAGAAGCTCTGCAGGTGGATATCAGATTCTACTTTTTAATTTTTTAACTCATTAGAAGGTGTGGTGTTCTTGTATTAGCTCAGAGTGATGCTTCCTACCAGGCAGTGCTGAGAGTCTTTTTAGGAGTCTTTAAAAATAGCTTTTTACTATCCACTGGAAATAGATCTCCCCAACAGACCCTTAACTCCTTACTTCCCACAACTATTGAAATGACAAAGAGCATCACTTCCATCAGGGATCCCTTGAGGAAGCAGAATGTTTACAACCAGGAAGCTGAAGTTGTGTCACTCCCTGCACAGAGAAACCCCAGACCCCAATCCCAGACCCCAGACCCCAATCCCAGACCCCAGGTCCCAGATCTCAGATCCCAAACCCAGATTCCAATCCCAGACCNTGTCACTCCTTGCACAGAGAAACCCCAGACCCCAGACCCCAGGTCCCAGATCCCAGACCCCAATCCCAGACCCCAGGTCCCAGATCTCAGATCCCAAACCCAGATTCCAATCCCAGACCCCAATCCCAGATCCCAGTCCATCCCAGTTTGGTTACACACACAGTGGTGGCATTTTCCTTGGACTCCCATTATTCCAGCTATGATCACCCTTCTTTATGGTTATTTATCCTTCCTCACTGCAGTTCTGGCAATGATGACATTTTGTTTTCTTCCAGCTCCCAATACACTGAATAGAAAAGTCCCAAATAACTTCTGTGGGAACCATGTGTGAGAAACACACCCAATTAATCAGCAGTTCCCTGTTTCCAATGACATTTGGATTAGCAAATTTAACAGTCTAGTTCATAGAAATCATACTGATTCTGCATTAATCTAAAAGAACTGGCGGTTAGCAATATTCAATACAAAACATTACAGAGCCTCTTTATATAGGGAAATGTCAAAATATCACAATGATCATTTAGACAAATATCTTAAAAAAATATCTAATTTGCTTTATTACATACTCTGGAAAGAAAATAAAATTATTTCTAATCCTCTTCTTTGCCCTTTATAGGCAGCCTTTAAATAATTCCTTCAAACAGGGTAAGGAATATGAAAGTTAACTGTGAGCTGCATCTGAAAGGCTGAGGAAAAACTCCTAATACTGAATAAAGCACAGCTTTTCCTGGAAGAAAAGTCTGGGATCAAAAAACACAACATGGTAGCTCTCAAACTGGAGGAGAAGAGTTTTGTGAAATCTGACACTGAGTGAGAAGCAAGTGCTGCCGTAATTTGGTTTTGACATTTATTCAGTATTTTTGCCAAATTTCAGATGGTCAAAACCTTCTGTCTAGAAGAGATAGCTTTTATCCAACCCAAAAATTCTGAAGAATAAGAATTTACCTGAGATTTTAAAGATGAAATGGTGTCTTCAAAATCCTTTTTGGAAGATGCTGGCATCAACCCTTTGAGTATTTTTTCATATTGCTCTCGTATAGTAATCAACTGTAAGAGAACAAAGAGAAATTTATATAGAGATGGCTTCTCTTAGATGCTGTAAATTTTTTTGCTTTTTTTGCCCAAATTGGAGGTCAAATAAACACAGAATTAATTGTGTTATCAAAAGGGAGAGGGAAGGAGAGAGAAGAAACATCAGTGAAGACCTGTAAAGAACAAAGAGGCAAAACAGACAAAGAAAGGCAAAAGGAAAGATAAGAATTAAAATCTATATGGAGAGGAAAAAAAATAGAGACAAGAACACGGTCTGAAGGAGCAATAATCATTCTTAAATCCATCTGAACTGAGCATTTTCACAGACACACCTTGCTGACAGTCAGAGGTTTTCTGTTTGTCTTTGCAGGGATCTCAACAGGTCAGTGGGGTGACATTTGTCCCTTGCTCCTTTGGACAAGGTGAGCTACTGCTTTCCAAGATATATTTTACAAAATTTCTCAACTTCTAGGTGCTTTTGTGGACTTTTTATTACTATTCTTCATCCTGTAACTATTTTTCACCACACTTTGTGCCCTCCTCAGCTTCATGGAGGCTACAGAACTTTGAAAGAGTAGATCTGAGCATCTCAGACCCCAGAACGAGGAGGTTTGAACAGGGGGAAATTTTCACCTGCAACTTTATTTAACAGATGCTGAGTAAACAGTGTTACAGAGCAGAGTTACATGAAGAGATTTCAGATGGAAGGGCTGTGCTGCTTGTCTCTCCAGAGTGGTTGGATTTGATGAGTTCTGACCTGGGATCGTTTGGGCAGCGTGGTTCAGGCCAGCCCATCACGTTCCTACTCGGCTGAATCAGGGCCTCACATCTGGACTTAACTCCCAACAGGATTAACTGCTTAATTCAAATTAAGCAAGGACTTTGGTGTTTTTCTGGATTAGCAGCTGAATATGTAAATAAAGGATCAAAGGGCTTCGATATCAGATTAACTCATAAAATATCTTGAAACTTTCAAATGGAATTCTTTTTTTTCCCGCCCCCCCCAACGCCATTTGGTGCTGTTTTTTTCATTCCCAAATGGCTGAAATCCACCACTGCAACCACAAATCCAAGCCTCAACACCTGAAGAAGGCAGGAGCTCCAAACTCCAGCTCCCCGAGCTCCCACACGTGAGAACCCCAGTTCATCCCACGGGAAACGCAGCGCCCGCCAGAACCTGCATTATGCAGCTGCAATTATCAATACAAAAGGAATAAAACAATCTGATGAAACGTTAGGAAAGTTCTCCCTCTGAGTCACCCCGACAGGCAGGAGGAATTGCCAAATCTCTATGCAAATGGGCAATTAGAGGCTTTCCTTGGGAACTGTGAGGAAGTGATGCCACTATGCAAATCTGAAGGGAAAAAAAAAAGAGGTGAGACAGGAAACCTCGTTTGAACTCCGCCTGTGTGTAAGCCAGCGATCAAAATTTATGTTTTTGAGAGCTACACCAATAAATTCATGCTACTATTTCTATCAAGACTTCCAAAGTTATGCATAAGTGGTCTGCCAGGATAAATATTTTCTGAGCCAACAGCTCATTTGGGTGGGGACCTTGATAGAGTAGAAACATATATTTCAGTTGATTCAACATGTTCCATTTATTCTTGGTGAGACGAGACCAGGAACAGGCAGCCAGAGCAGCAAAATGCTTTTGTTTCCTAAATTTTGATTAATAATGACCTATTTAATGAGTAAGAGGACCTGAATGATCACCTGGCCAATATGCAGATGCAACAGAAGCTTTAATAGAGTTCTGTGAAGGAAATAATAATTTTCTAATTGTGCAAGAGTTTTCTTGCAACCAGGTCACTGATTTTTCACAGTTTAATCTGCCTCCCAATAAGTGCTTTCACAATGCTGGGAACATTTGTTATTAACTTCGCAGAGCAGCAGAGGATCATTCCTTTTGACAAAGGTGTTTCTCAGAAAGCCAGGAAGAAATATTGCATTGTGCTTTGAAGTATGGAGATATCTTACAGGGTCACCTGAGAACGGAGAGAGAATGAGAACCCAGCCCTGGCAGCTGTGGTTTGGCGTGGGGCTGATCCCCTGCTCTGTTTCAGAGACAACACACGCACTTTTTTTTGCAGTGAAACCCGCTCTTTTGAATACAATTCCAATTTGTTTGAGCAGAAAAAACATTCTACTTTCAGCTCTGCTCGCTGGTAATGGCATCACAATAAGATGAAAATAAGTGCCCAGCTGTTTCCTGCCATGGTATGGTAAACAACCTGCTGGGATTTTTGGCTGAAGTCGCTATCAAGGTTTATTGACTCAAGAGATTAAAATAGTGCATGGCAAAAAAATCTAAATCACTTCTTACAACAGAAAAATAACATCCAGTGGGCTAATGGGTACTCATTTTAATGGCAGGTTTTTATTTTTTAACACTTATTTTTCAGCAATGAATGCTATGTCTGCAGGGATAGGGTTTTTTGTGCCTTAAAGGCTTTTTTGTTCTTTTATAGCCTCAAGCTGCCTCCCTAGGATCCACAAATACTGTGTCTCCTCTTGCACTCTTGAGGGATGTTTAAAATTGCAATTCTTCATCCCTCAGGAGGGCTTTAGTCGGCTGGATGAGGATGGCTCTATTTCATTTACTTGTGTTCATTTTCCTTCGGTCCTGAGAAAGCTTTTTTTTTTTTTATAATTCGTTTTGGTGAGCTGATTTAATCCATGAACCCCCAGGAAGGTTTTATAGCTTTTAATATTAAGCTGCCACACTGGTCTTTGTTTATTCAGGTTGGTGGCTAATATATGAGGCCTGGAGTTTGAGCATCAATCATCTCTGGAGTCAGCAGAAAGCTGAAGCTGCCTCACGTAGCTCATGTGTGCTCGGCCACGTGGTAAATCAGTAAAAAAAGAAGAGCTAAATACTGACACAATTCTATAAAGTGATGCAAAAAGCAGGGGACACGGAATTTCACAGACTGCACTGAAATTGTGTCGGGCATTGATCATTCTCAAAGAGAGAAAAGTTGGGTTTGATGCCTAGAAGAAAAATTCCAGACCTGAGCTTTCCAAACCAACCGACCCCGAGCTTATCAGCACCACCACAGAATGGTTTAGGTTGGAAAAAGCCTTTCAGATCAAGTCCAGCCATGAACCAACACTGCCAGGGTCCCTCAGCACCACGTCCACCCCTCTGCCACCCCTCCAGGGATGGTGGCAGCAATTCCCTGGGCCCTGCTGTGAAATCGGCCTCAGTTTCACTGCGGGGCGCTCGGCTGGCACAGCTCAGCTCTGCAGCCACACATCCCCACAAACCTCAGCGGGGTCTGGGGCTGCCTCAGGAGCACAGCACCGGCTCCACTGCTCCTCACTCTGCTCCAGCCTCTCTCCTCCTCTCTGAACGAACAACCCAAGCCAGGAGAAACGCGGTGTGTTCGAGCTGACAGATGAATTCCAGCACCACCAGGCTGCAAAGCTCAGGGTGTTCTGTGTCTCCTCCCTGCCCTCCACCAGACCCTGTGTGGGTTCCCAACACCCAGCTCTCCCCTCCTTACACCCCACAGCTCTGTGATGCTGAGTTCATCCCTGGTGCAAAATATCCATCTCAAAAAAACCCAAAAAATCCAAATTTCAAAAACCCCAAACACATCTCCAGACCTTCCAGCTGTAAATGACTTTGAGCCAGGGGAGCATAAGGAAACTGCAAAAGAAATTCTGAAGTAAGTGAAGGGACCACTGAAAGTTGTTCAAGTTCCTTTAAAAAAAAAAAATCTTGTCTTGAAGGATATGAAGTTAATTTTGTGTTTATGTCAGATAAGAATCAAAAGATGCCTTAACCAGGGTGTTGTGGCTTTTTTAGTATCTTCATTTCTGCCTGTCTACAATATTTATGCAGGATAACGTGTGCCAGGGAATCCTAAAAGGCATAATTAGGATCTTTTAGTTGGCATCAAATTTTCTCAGTGTTTCAGGGTGAACAAGATGAGAAAAGCAATTTCCTGTTTCTCCTAAATTCTTTCCTGTATCAACAGTTGTGTGCTATGATGCTGTTTAAAAGCAAAAAAAACTCTTTAAAAAGGTTATGGATCTATTCTGCAACATCTCTGAATGGAGACAGGAAAGATCTGCTGCAATTGATCTGAAGACAGGTGAGGGTTCCAAAAAGGTAAAAATAACCCCTTCAGTCTTGGGGAGATCATTTAATCTCAGAATAGAGTCTCCTCCTTCGAAATGAAGGTGGTGGTAGTAGCAATAATAATAGTAATAACAATAATATTGCATAGGTCAGCTTCATTCAGGTGAAGACTGCTGAAGGAATTTTCTGAAAGCACAGTGAAAAGGGCAAGTGAAGGACAAAATATTACAATGCCATCCCAATTAAAAAAAAACACCTAATGAACAGAAAAAACCAACCAAAAGAACCCACCAAAAACTAAAAACCAAAATGCAAGCAAAAACCAAACAAACATGCAAAGAATGATTAATCACTTGTTGTTTGTGTCCTCCCTAACTGCAGGGATTCCTCCTTTGCTTCTCAGCACTCCTGAAGTCTAACAGAGCACAGCTCCACTACTACAAAAGCTCTGGGAGTCCAGATGTGCCCCTTCCTCCCTCAGCTGGCCTGGGGACACTGAGCAGTGTCCCCAACCCAGGAACAAATCAACCAAAATTGGCAATTTCCTTAAATTTCAGATCCCTCCGGCCTCTGTTGTAAGAGAACATGGAACTGGAGCTTGAAATCTTCTGCAATGCTTTTTCCTAATGAAGAATCCAGTGATGCCTCAATTGTTTCAGTGAAGATCAAGCTCTGCACATTTGTCTTTTCAGAAAATCACCAAACACGAAAATCTGCCGCTTTCGAGTCCACATCCTCTCTGCTTTCAGGCAGAGGGAATTCTGACTCTCCCTGTGCAAGGCTGTTGAAATATGGTTCTCCCAGATTTAGAGGAACAGCGTGCAACTCGATACAAATGTTCTCAAGTTCTTAGGAAAAGTAATGAACTCCATAAATCCCAGGGATTTGGCTCAGCTGAAAACGGAGACCGGGCGAGATCAGCTGAGCAAGTTATTTTGTCAAGTGAACACCATGTTGTTCTGCACTGAGAAAATCCTGCTGGAGCACCTCCCCTGTCCTGACAGTTCCAATAAAAGATAAATTGGTGGCAGAGCCATCCCCTTTGTGTGTCTGTCTGTAGCCCGTAAACCATCGCAGCATCCAAGACATTTTTGCCTTGTTGTTTTACTGACCCACGGGGACCTCCAGCCCTGCCGAGCTCCTCGCTGGGCACTGAGTTTGCTGCTCCAGGTCAATTTTTTAAATTTTCCCAACCTGCATCCACGTGGCCTTATTATTTCAGTGGCTTGTGTTTCCATCTCTCTTTTCTTGAACAAGATCTCCCACCTGGAAAATCCTCTGACTGCAGTTGAGCAATCTGAGTCCGTATAATTCATAGCTGCAAAAGAAGCTTTTTGAAAAAAAATCCCCACCAGTGGGCTGCACATGGCAAGAACAGCATTCCTGGGACTACACGACTTGGAGAGGAATAAAAGCTTTCACTGTCAACACCACGCAACAAGCAGGAATGCTGTGGCTAGAAAATTCACGCTGCTCTCCCAGCCTCCCCCTCTCCAGGGCTCTGCTATTGTTCCAGCTGGGATTTGGAGGATCCTGCGCTTATTTTCTTCTCCTTCCAGATGACTCATGGCAGATGCCATCTTTGTTCCCCCGGCACTCTTCCCCTCAGCTCCTGTCACCGCTGTCCCCTCGCTGGCCCGGGAGGTTGGGATTGCAGAGCAGGGCTGAGCCCTCCACGGCTGTGGGGTCACGGGGGGAGACCCCAGTGCCAGCCCCGATCCAGAGGAACCAGACCCAAAGCAGCCCGGCTGCTCCGCAGCGCAGCAGAATCCCAGAACGTTCTGGGCTGGAAGGGACCCACAAGGGTCACCAGGTGCAGCACAGGGGGTTGATTTCTGCCTCTGGCCGTTCCTAACGCACTGCCAGGATAATGAAGTCTGAAATGAAGCCGTGTGCATCTCTGACCCCGCTGCTGGAACCCACTGACGTGTTCCAGTCTGACATTCCAGCACGTGTCACCCCACACCATCGCCGCCCACTCGGCAGGGAGAGGTTCCTGTGCTGGCTCAGGAGGGGCTCAGGGCTCCCCAGGGCCACGAGGGCTGACAGAGCTCAGCAGCAGCAGCACCAGGACCTGAATTGTCACACCAACCACGGGAACAAGCAAAGTTCTGGAGGTAATAACCAGAGGCTCCTTTCACGACCACCATTTCCAAGAACAAAAATCCAACCGGTGTCTCAGGAGGAAAAGCAGCTGCCAGGTTTGCAGAGCCCCAGGGCTGGGGAAGGATGGGCAGTGCAGGAGAAACGGGCTGCAGTGTCTGGATGGAATTCCCACAGCTGGCATCTGGTGCTGATTAAACTGACAACAAAGCAGTACCTTAGAGTTTACATGAAGGCAAAGATCACCATGAAGTTGGTCTTTCCCAGTCCTTCTAAGCTCCATCTCCTTGCAAAAGAGACTGGGGCAGTTCCCAACTGAACAGGCACTGCTGGGAGCATGGCTGGAGATGAGGTTTTGCTGTTCTGTTCTTCTGTCATCCACTGCCTCCTCCACACATTCCCATTTCTTTTTGCTTGTAATTCCCTGCATTAAGCACCAGTATCACTGTTCCTTGTAGTCCTGCTTTAACAGAGGAGCAAACTTCCCCTCATGGATAACATGCAAGCAAACCACAGATGCTCTGAGGTACTGCTCTCTTAAAAGGACCATCTCTCTCATTCACTATTATTTAAGACAAAGAGGAAGAAAAGTGACATTTTAAAACTCTGTAATTCCTGCACACTGCCATATGCTTCTATCCTCTTTTGGTAACAATTCCCTTTTCCCTTTTAACTATTTGTCCTGTACTTTCTGTCTGCTGTCTTTCTCCAGCTGGCCACCAAGCTCCAATAATTCACTCTCTTCTGTTCAGGAGGTGTGTATTTGTGTATTTTCCAGTTGTGTCTGATCACCAAAGCTAACATTTGATCACTGACTTCCACACATGCACCGCTATCCTTGACTCTTCTCCCTCTGACAGTCGCACAGTTGGTGAGAGCCTCCTCTCCCGCAGTTCCTGCCATATGGAGCTCCTGGGAACTTTTAACTCCATTGATTTCCAGCTCCTTTCAAATCCCACCTGCAAAGCTGTTTTTCTGTGCTTGAATCTCAGCTTCTATCTCCTCCTGCTAATCTGAAACCTCATGCTATACAGAATAATTTACTATATTTGTTGTAATTCTCTTTCCTTTCATAATAGCTCGCCATTAAAGGAAATGATACACAAATATAAAATACGGCAAATTTCTATGGGGGAGAAATTCTGGAAGTGTTTCTATGACGTGGGTTGAAGCAAGAAGAGCAAAGAGCAGAATTTCCTCACCACCTCCAGTCCGTGCTGACTGACTGGGTCTCAGTTCCCAAAGTGTCCCTTGGCTCGGTGACACAGAGGCTCTGGCCACAGAACCAGCCTGAGCTTTTAAATATCCCAATCTGGAGCTTATTTTCCTGATTATGTGTGACTGTAACCTGTTCTGAGAATGACAACGCTTTGACAAAGTCTGGGAATTTGAGGCAGGCACCCCAGGCTGACATCTGATGGTATTTAAAACTCTCTGATAACTTTAAAAATCACAGAATCATGGAATGGTTTGGGTTGGAAGGGACATCAAAGATCCTCTCGTTCCAATCCCACTGCCATGCACAGGGACAACTTCCACTAGATAATTTCTAACAAGAATTATGGCCAAAAAGCCCTAAACTGAAGAGCTAATATTACTCAAGTGTTCCAGCCATTGCATTAAGAACTACCTGGGACTCATACCACGGACATTAATGCCCATTGCTCATCTGTGCCTCACTGACTCCCTGCTCCCAGCCCCACAGATGCCCTGGCAGCAGCACCGTTCCCACCAAGGAGAAGGTGTGGCAAACCTTACAAGTTTCTCTGTGCTACACAGCAACTGCAATTTCAGAAGGATGCATCACAGCATTCATCTGAGAACAAATATATTTAGCTGCCATGGAAACAGCAAGTTGGGCTGAATGTGGTAAATATCCAGCAGTCATAAAAAAATCGAGGAAGTCAGGATAATGAACATTAGAAATGAAAACTGGCTGAATGCTTTTGAATTGTGGCTCTTTTACAATTATCACTCCTGTTTTCATTTGAACATGAGTGAAATCCACTTAAACTAAGCTGCTCCATTTTGTGCCAAATACTTCTATAACATCCTCATTCAGATAACTCTTTTCTCCTTTTTTTTTATAATCTGTTTGAGGAAAAAGAAATTAAAGGGCTGAAAACCTCCATTGCTATTCTCCCTCATTTCCTCAGCAATATTAATGAATTGAACATAATTGATTTTCTGTCTCAGAATCTCCTTTAAAACTCTATTTATGGCTTGACTGTTTGGAGGTATCCCTATAGTTTGAGTATCTACAGCGTTGCTACTTCAGTTGTTTGCAAACACGAGGAACTTTTTTCTCCTCTGTTATCCCAAATTTTATATCATACTCAAATCTATGACTAGAAACATTAGAACAAGGACTGAAAAGAACAGGATTTTTTTTCTGAAAAATTCTTGGGTGTAATTCCCAAAAGACATTCTTGGAGCTTTTTAGTAAACCAAATTGGGGTGATTACCCTTCAAAAAAGAATTTGAAATGAAATGAATGTAAAGAAATGTAAAGGTAGCACAGAAAAAAAAAAAAAATCACTACCATGAATTTTTATACAGGCCCTAATTCAG
This sequence comes from Bombycilla garrulus, assembly GCA_013400315.1. Classification (NCBI taxonomy): domain Eukaryota; kingdom Metazoa; phylum Chordata; class Aves; order Passeriformes; family Bombycillidae; genus Bombycilla; species Bombycilla garrulus. The sequence goes on along the minus strand of VXBU01017611.1, from coordinate 259,217 downwards.
CAAAATTGTTGCACATGCCCAAACTCCTGGATTCATTAATCTCTCAGTGATGTGTGTCATTTTGAATTACACATTCACAGGATGTAGAGTCTCCTGTATGAACAATGGGGATTTTTAAACGATGACTGACAAATGCACAAAGCCACAGGACCTAAGCAATAATGTTTAGTAGGAAATCTTGTCTCACATTAGATCCAGGCACACATCAGAGACAAGCAGGGGATGCATTCACTCCACAAGTACACGACAGGAACACAATGGCATCTCTGGGCAGGAAGCTGATCCCACATTTATGCAGGACTGAGATACAAGAAACTCCACTGCTGCTTTGCAAGGAAATGCTTTGGACACACCCAAATTTGCCAGAAACCTTCCCAGACTGCTCTAACAGTCTCGTGGCCATATGAATTCAACAACAACAATATATATAAAACTGTATATTGCAGTTTTCACATTTACTGCCAGTTCATCACTTTCCTTGAATACAATTACTTATGTCTTAAGAAGCTGGAGATCTGATTTTTAAAGGACACATCCAACATTTTGACCCAAGGAAAGATGATACAGCTCTGGGACTCCACTCTCGAAGTGCAGCATTACACTGGAGAACCAGGGCAGAGACAGGACAACCTTCATGGAAAAGATAAAAAACTATTTAGGCCAGCACTTGTGAGAGATGTGACTGGAAGCCATCATCCAGAGATCACCGCCATTTGGCACCACTGGTGAGACAGCACAGGCACGAAGTGATTGCACCGACCCACGCTGCAAAGTGGGAGCGGAAAACTGAATAGGAGTAAACACCAGTTCATCCAAGAACACAAAGCATGGGAAGAGAAAAGCTCCATAAAAACAACAGCTCCTCTCCAGGCACAGCCTCCAGAGCAGCTCAGGCCCTGCTGACAGCCCAACGTGTTTTCCCCCCTTTATTTATAGACAGTTTGTCTCTCTGGATGATTACAACAACGAAGGTTAAGCCTGTGTGATCACCAGAGGGTCACTGTGACAAAGAGTTAAACTCTGTGGCTCTGTCAGTCACTCTGAAAGGCTGCAGAGTTATGAGGACATTGCACTGCAAAAACGGCCAACATGGAGCACTGAGATACCACCCAACAAGCCATAACGAGAAACAGCTTTTTAGTTTTAATTAAAAGCACAACAAAATGTTTTTTCATGTCTCATTCATTTGTTTGTTGTTGTTTTAGAATCAAAACACAAGATTTTTCCTTTTAATGAAAAACAGAAGCTCTTTAACCCTCTCTCCTCCTTATTTATAGACATGTAAAAGCTTGGAAAAGTGGCTTTTGTAATGGCGCCAGCACAAATCTCCACGTTTGCTGCAATTCTGATTCACACAGTATTCGGTAAAAGCAGAAAGCAAGTTACTGCCCTGAATATTTTTATTTCAAGTCCCTGATGAGTTGTTAACTAGTGTTAACACTTGATGAACATGTTTACAGGTAGCCTGGCCAAACCCAGTAACTGGAAACATGTCAGAGCTGTCACTTTTGCATTTTTCTTCTGGAGAGATAAGCAGAACTAATGAATTAACCGGTCACAGAAGAGACAAGTCACAACTTCCAAAATGTTTGTCTGCAGAGTAGACCAAAGCCACCTAAACCAAACCAGCTCCAGTGGCTCCAGCTGCCTCAGAAAATCCCAGTGGATGAAAGGCGGAAACAAGATCTTTGAGGAACTTGGATATGAGCTCTACCAAATCTGCCAACACAGCAAGCTCAAAGATGGACAGCCCAGTGTAATTTAAATAACATTCCTGTTCCGTTATACTGGGGAACAGGATGTTACCATCTGAACTAGTCCCTCATTAACTAAGTCTGGACAGGAGAGGTTGGTTGGAGCAGATGCTCACGTAGGAGGAAATCCTGAAGGAACCCTGTGAGTCTGCATGTGCAGCCTTCTACCTGTATTTCATGAGTCACTTTTTATCTCTTCTTCTGGATCCTTCTCAAAACAGGTCAGAGAAAAAAAAAAAGCAAAATGGCAGTGGCAGAGACTAAAGAAAAACATAGAAAAGATTTGGAAGAGGACGTCCCTCTCAGCGTGCAGCCAGTGCTGTTCCCGGGGAGGGACAACCCTGCTTTAAAGAGCTGATTTTCCTCCTTCTTTTCCAGGAGACTCTGAAGCCAAAACACAACGCTTGGAGGGCAGCTCGCTCCCTCCAGCAAAACCCTCCAGTGCTGCAGGCACTGCAGCTCAGGACGAGCCTGGCCCAACATCTGCATTTGGGAGGCAGAGGGGGGACACAAGGGAACAGCTCCTCACTGACTCCAGAGAGGAAATACATCAACTGAACACCCAGGGTGACAGAGAATTCCCGTGTGCTGGTAGGATGACAAAACTGAGGAAAAAATATCTGAAATTAATGATTACCAATCTTGTCTGCCCACCCCAACTGATTATTCCTGCAGGTACAGAGTTAGAAATGCTTTTTGTAGGATACATGCTGTTGATACTGTTTACTCAGCACCAAATAAAGTTCTCAAATGCCTCAAAACCTGATTTGTATTAGAAATACATAAATTCCTATCTGATTCAGGCATTCATCACCTGCATGTTCTCCTGAATATTTCAATTTCATCTGGTTTGAATGCAGATCATTGACATTCTGTTCCAACACTGCCTGTAAACACCACACTCTATTTTGCTCAAAGCACACTAAATAATCTCTGACTTCACTGGAAGTGTCCAGAAAAAATTTAGCACTATTAATCATCTGAAACTGTTTACAGACATGTTTGGACAACGAATGCAGAAGATCAGGACTAAAGATTATTTTTAGCTGTTATTGTCCAATTATTATTTTCTTCATACAAACCATTGAAGAACAGGTTTGAATAGTCTCAGAAACCTCTATTAAAAAGCTACAGTCAGTTGCAAACAGTCAGTTCAAAATAAATGCATCATTTAACAGCTAGAATAGCTGAAATACCAACTTGCAATAGAGAGCAGCAGATAAGTATTTGCCTGAAGGGTTCAGACAGTTTAATTCTCTTTTATTACCAACAAAACAGAAAAGAAAGCTAGCTGAGAATTTTGCAGGAAAATATGTGCTTTTGCTTTGAAGGAAGGGATTATTTTTAACCATTGCAGCTCCTTGCTGGAGGGGTGGGGACAGCACCAGTACCTGCTCCTGGGCCTTGAGCTCGTGGCGCTGCAGCCTCCTCTGGGCGTCGTAAACCTGCCCCCGGTAATTCTCCACCTCGTCCTGCAAGGCCTGCAACAACAGCAAGGGAGGCAAAACACACGTGAGAAACACGGCAACAACGTGGCACGGCAGCAAATCCTCCAGTGACATCGTCCCCCAGCGGGGGCACGAACGGGAGCGCTGTGAGCCCAGCTGAACTCCCTGACAGAACTCTGGCCACTCAGAAAAGTTACTTTGCACAGCTGGGACCCTTGACTGAACAAGAGGAGTCACATCTGGAAAGTCCCCTCTTATTAAACGCTACTCATCCTAAAAAAATTTTATATCTTCTTATGGACCATTCATCCTAAAAATATTAGAAATGCCCTGAAAGGTTGGAAAGCAAATGGAAACACTGCAACATTTGCAAATGTCCCAGTTTTGGTTGCCATCCTATCTGCACAATCTGAGCTTCTTAGGAGCAGTTTTGTAGTGTACCAACAGTTTTTTTCTTTAAGCCAGAATAATCCTCTCTCTGGAAAACAATGTCTGGAATCTGGAGTGGAAATGTATTCCATATTACTGAAGTGGGATCCTGGCCGAGATGAGGGGCTCCCCTCCTGCCCTGTAGTCAAATCTAGCACGTGATCTACAAATGAAGTATAAATGGCAATAAAAAAAGGAATATTATGATTGTGTCACTTTACCACAATTACCCAATCTTTATTTAGTTCAGAAGTAATCACTCCTAAACCAAGCTCATAAAATACATCGACAAATTTATTTTGTCATGATTGTTCTCCTTATATATTTATTTTTATTCCAGCAGTCACTCAGAGCCTTGATCTTTTTGTAACATGTTCAACAAAGGAACAGCGTGCCCCAAGGAACTGATAGCCTGTGTTATTTCTAACAGATACACACCAAACAAACAATACAAAGTTTCAAAGATTTTTTTGTTTGTTTTGAAAGTTTCCTCCTCATTGTTGGATGTTTGAATACACGCTTAACATTTACTTACACATTTACTAAAAGCTTAGTGCTGTTGTCAGCTTGAATAAAGGCATTGTTAAGTGCAAGTGCTGACTCCAAGCAAAGTGCACAATGTGGATGGGGGATTGACACCAGCACAGAGGCGGCTGTGCCTGCAGAAAGGGAATATTTGGAGTTACCTTTTGTATGGCAGGAAATGGGGGCATTGATACCCACCAGTGAAAAGCAGCACGGGGCTGCACCCGGGGAGGGCTCGTGCTGCAAATGCCACCGAAGGAGCCTCCTGGGCTTTTGAAAAAGCTGAGCTGCACAGAGACCTTCTGCAGTGGAACCAAAGAGCTCCCAGAGCATCGAGTCCAACCTCTGACCAAGCCTGCAGTGTCACCAAATCATACCACAAAACACCACATTCACTTGTTTTTTGAATACCTCAGGGATGGTGACTCCACCGCTTCCTGGGCAGTTCCAGTTCTCGACCATACTTTCAATGAAGAAATTAATTATTATTAATTATTAATTATTAATTATTAATATCCAACCTAAACCTCCCTTGGTGCCCCTGCCTCTCCCCTGAGAGGACAGATCAACGACCCCAGGGACTCAGGGAGCTCTGCAGGACCTGCCATATGGTCAATGTTTGCTTCCAGCAGCTCAGGGTACCTGAGCACAACTCAGGATCATTAAAAGCCCTCGTGGTGCAAAGGTTTAACAACAAAAATGCCTTGCTCTTTCCCCAGCACTGAAATCCTGCACTCTCCAATAATTTACAGGATAAAATTGCTATTGAGATAAGATAAGAGGACTACTTATGATAGATCTTGCACGCTGTTTTGAAGTGATGCCAGGCATTAACTTTAAAGTCTTATAGCTGTAAGACTGTTACATGTTCTGATGCCAAAAATTGTAACCAGACCCAAGCATGAACTTCAAATGTGCCCAGGGACTTTTATGCTATCACAGCTTCTGAGAAATGTTGAAATCCAGGCTTTGAATACATAACCCATCTTCAATAGTCAACAAGTCTTGCAGTACCAGGAATTTGCATTAATATAATGAAATATATGTGGGAATTATGAGGGAATTGTAGGCTTTTTGTTTGCTTTTTGTACATCTATCTTGTGAGGTAAAACACAAACCAGCCTAAAAGCTAAAATGAGCGATGTAGAAATGCAACAAGGAGTAAAGTCATTCCACCTATGAGGAAGATCACCAAAAACCCAATTAATTAGACCAGAATCCTGCCATAACCCCACAGTGTCCATTCATAACCAAGCCAGGATGACTGTCAGGAACATTCCTGGAGCACATTCTGAGTAAGTTACAAAGCATGACCCATCCTCTCCCGCTCTTTCAGAATCAGCTTTTCCAGCCCAAACGGTGAAAAATAAGGAGGGAGGAAACCTCATCACACATCACTCATCCTTCCCTGGTGCTCAAGAGCAGGTCTGGCCCTTTCACAGGACTCTGAAGCTGGCCAAGACACAGCACTGAAATGCACAAATAGATGTGAGCCCATATATTTGTGTTTGTGCCAGAGAACAGACCTGTATCAGCCCCACCTGCAGGTCCTGAGCACAAAACTGGATCTCAAACTGCTCCTGCCCAGCACAGCAACCTCGTGGGGACACAGAGAACTGGGGCCCTGCTCCCTCCTTCCGCCACTTCTCCATTTTTACATCTCTTCTTTACAACAAACTTCTTCTGCAGAGGATAAACTGAGAGGTTCCTTTAAATCTGAGGGTTTGCAATGCATCTGAAAGTCATTTAATTTGGGAAATTCAGATAACACAGCCTTTGTTAGGTTCACCTACTCTAGATAGTGTTTGCCAGCACGGAGCACACATGTTTTATTTCATTAGGAGAGCAGAAAATGTCTTAAATTTAAATTTAGAAATAAGGTATTTTTACTATAGCATGTAAGTACAGCAAACTAACAACTCTTCCAGTTATCCATTCACCATTTGTCCAAACCAGAATTTATTGTATGAACTCACAGATTTTTCCAATCACATCATAACTGGCTGCTGGCAGGTTTTGTATTGGGATGGCAAAAAAACAACTCAGCTAACTCCTTGGATCAATCACAAATACCTTTAACTGGACCCTTTTTGGACCATTCCTGTGCTGCATAAATTCCACGAGCAATTAATGTTCATTTGAGCACTCCAGCTATTCTATCAGCACAATGGCAAAACCAGTAAAACCGAAAGTTCAGCGTTTGATCAAAGCCGTGCCAAAATGAAAAAGTAACATCAAAATCTCATGGTTGCTGCAGATTCCTGCATGTAATTAACTCTGAAAACAGCAATTAGAAGAACGCAAGTTTGTTGCCCAGGATTTTAATTTTCTAGGAGGGATCATGAGAGATGTCATGAATAATGCACCTTTTTGAAGATCACACTGAAAATTCTCTCTGTAGTCAAAAAGCCTCACATGCAGTGGCCAGAGCTTCAGTGCTGATGGCAACTCCTGAAGCTACCAGAACCTCAAATCTTCCTCTGGATCAGGCAGGGAAGCTTTTGCCACGTACAATGCTCTTAAAAACAGCAGAGGACTTACCCCAGGTCCACCCCAGAACATCTCCTGTGTAAAATTCAACAATGTTTTGTTTTGTTTAGAAATGCAGTTTTTCTTCTACGGCTTCAAAGTGTCACATTTTGCCCAAAGAGCAGCACAGCTTATGATTAATAACTGCTGAGATGAAGAAAAAGGAATTAAAAATAAAAATCCAAGCCAATTTTTGAGCATCAGAGGCTTTTTTTCCCTCTGAAGAGGAAACAAAACTTAACTTATTTAGTTAAATTTTTCCAGGTTCGGATGAATTCCTTTCCCTCAGCTGTGCTAAGTTGACTTGCATCACTCTTATAAAGACAGTATTTTTTTTTTTCAGTTAAACGGGCTTTCAAATGCCATGTAAACATGTTTGCTGTTGAATGTCTACACCATACCTGACCTTGGAAGTGCTCTGTGTTGGCCAGAGAACAAAGAAATCAAATGTTTTGCTTTCCAGCCCAGATATCCTACACTTTGAAAAGCTCTTAAAAATGTAAATTAGATAATAAGCTCCACTGCAACAATGTGGGTGAATTACAGCTGGAGAAAGGGAAAACTCATTTGATTTATTTCTAAAAATGGAAAGGATCCTAAAATAAAATCATACTGTTTGGGTCTCACACAGCATCGAGAGGCACGGGAAGGATGGAAGGGAAAAGTAGCGGCTCTGAGAAGGCGCCGCTGGAATATTCCAGGGATTCTGGGAGCTGGAGAGGAGCTTGTGGATGAGTCCATCCCAGTCCCTGTGATCCAGAGCTGCTGGACACTGACGTGGAAGGAGAAAGGAACCTCTGAGCTGCATTTCTGGGTAGGCACCTTTTATTCCTCCTATTGTCCCACTGGGGATGGATTATCTGCAGCAAAAACTTTAATGGAGCTGATTTCAGACCCAAAAGGAGCTGATTTCAGACCCAAAAGGAGCTGATTTCAGACCCCAAAGGAGCTGATTTCAGACCCAAAAGGAGCTGATTTCAGACCCAAAAGGAGCAGCACACGTGGGGCTGGGCCTGTGAGGCTCCAGGAAAGCTGGGATGGTGCAGGGGATCAGAGGAATTCCGTGGGATTCCTGAGGGCAGACTGAGGCTGGGAAAAAAGGTGGTTTTTTAAAAAAAACCCAACTTGTAAAGCACAGAGTTTTGACAAGGAGCCCTAAAGAGAAAAAAAAAAGGTGCAATGCCAGCATTCCAAAATCCCTTGTCAAGGCAGGAATTAATTTTTTGGTGTAAGTTACAGGGCTTAATCTAAATCAACTAAAAGCTGGTAAGAGTAAGAGTTTGAAGAATCCCAGGACCAAGTACGGAACAGGAATGCAGGAAGGATTTGGTCTTTAATATATGAAAACTGATTTGATTATCCTTAAACCACAGGATATTTTTCAAAAGTGTTGGATTCCCCAAAAGAAAGTTCAGTTCTGAAGAATGAAATAAACAATTACAATTCCTAATTTCTTTGTATCAATTGCAACTGTGAAGAAACTACTTACAAATGTGAGATGTTTTCCTTCTTCAACCTGAAATAATTTCCTATTTTTTGTACGTTCCTGAGAGCAGACAAGGCTTGATTCCTAGGAAGTCATGGATCACAACCATTTATCTCTCTGCTCTGAGGGCTGAATAAAAAAGTGACACTTTCAAAAAAAAAAAAAGGAAAATTTCCTAAAAAACATTAGTATCAATGTATTTTCACCTTGAAACAGAAAGTGGCAGCAGAAATTTGCTGCTCATCCCGATCAGATTATGCCAGAAAAACTCAAAGTCATTTTTCACTAGAAATATGTAATTTTTGTTAGCAACTCTGCACATATGGATGTGCATCTGTATCAAGAAAAGCTCTCGAAATTTATGACCAGTGCAGAGTAAAGCTACCACTAAAGGTAGTGAGAGTTAGCACTTTTCATCTTCAAAGAACTTTTCAAATGTTACCAAATTAATATAATTAGTTAATGAAAAATGCAGTAATAAAAGCTACCCTAATTACCTACTGTAGTCTTAATTATCTCCTTACTAATGCCCACAGAAGAAGGCTTCCACTTTACATCCTCAAAATATGTGCCAACAATAATTCTGAATACAGGCCTCTCTTCAAGTGCCTTCTAAATTCAAATTACATCCATTGATGTGTTTTCTCTCCTCGTTCATGAGAAGAAAATCTCTGGAACTTTGAGAAAAAAAACCATGTGAATGCTAATAAAAAATAAAGAGAATTTTCTTCCAGAAATACACATGGAGATGTTTTAAAATTCTGTCATTAAAACACTTAATTTTCAAAATCTTTATCTCTCCATGAAGGCAGAATTATGGGCTGTCTGGGCAAAAACTTCTTTACGTCAAGTGGTCTCACAATTTAGAGTCAAATACAACTCTATCCAAAGGAAGCAGCCAAGAATCCCATCCAGATTTTTAAAAACAACCATTAATTTTGCTAAAATATTTCATAGAGATAAATAGATTTATTGGGGTTTTTTACTACTATAAATAAATTGGGCAAATGTATCTGTGAAGATCATTGATGCAATGCCACGAGTCAGAGCAGAACGAGGGGGTTTGGAAAAGTGAAATAGTGATGTTTGAGCCAAACTGTTGAGGCATCCTCAACACTTTTGGGTTTTCACTGAGCTCTTGCCCATGACACTGCAAACAAAAACCTCAGTACTCACAGTTCTCTCTTGGTTTTGGTGCAAAGCAAAGGAAATCTTCTGGTTTTAACCTAATACATATGTTTGCTGTTCACATATGGCAGAATTCCTTTCTGGTGGGAACTTTTTCGCTGTTGTTACAACACACTATATATCCAAAAAGTTCCCTTTGATGTTGAACTATTGCTCCACGACTCATTATGCTACTGATTCAATATGAAAGGCAAAATTTCTGTGGTTTCTGTTAAAACAATGGCTTTGTTTTTGCAAACAAAGTTTTCCACAACCTATACACAGAGGCCAACATTACTGCAAAAGACAAGAAAATCTATTATTTTAAACAGAAAATAGTCACAGTGTTTAATAACACAAATTATTTCTCTGTCCTATAGGTACATTACAACTGCTACTATGACTGTACAGAAAATTTAGGCTTTATTGCTCCTCAGGAAGAGAAATTAAAATGCCTGCAGCAATATTTAACATCTCCCTTTCCTATTTTACTTTCACTGACCTCCCAGCCTGTTACCATCAGTCCAACTTCAGGATCTGGTGAAGCTGGGAACAGCTGTGGATGGGTGGGGGAAAGGGGAGGACCTGCAAGGGCTGCTCTTCACAGTGTCCTACCATGCAGTGGAGGCAAATCTGTGACTCTTCATGCCTAATATTTCATTTTAACCACTAAACACTACTTCATGTAGAGTGAACACGAATTACAACAGGGAATCAAAATGCAAATCAGTAATACCTTTGTAAATGTGTCCCTACAAGAGTTGGTTGCCCATTTTCTGCTGCCACTATGGAAAAGAAAAAAAAAAAAAAAGAAAGGTTTTCTTGGTCAGGAATCAAATAAAAGACATAATTTCCAAAGGCACAGAATTCATCATGAATAACATGAGCTCCCATATACAACACGGCACATTGGGAAGTTTGGCTCACTTTGCTGACATTTCAAAATGGGAATGGAGATCTTGCAAGATTCTCCAGGCTGGGGGCTTTGCCCACCCCCAGCAGTCAGGCAGCTCCCTGTTCACCAGGGTACAGCTCCAGAGATTTGCCAGCAGGAGATGCCCCTGGGAAGGTGAACAAATCTTCCCCTTGAGGGACTGTGGGAAGAAAGGAAGAAAGAAAGAAAGAAGTTCAGGAAGAAAAGAAATAATTTGACTCTAGGAACAGAATCAAGTCTCTCCAGCAGTAGGAGAAAAAAATTAAAGTAGGTCATTTAACATAAAAGAAAAAAATATGCAAACATTTTGCAGTGTGGCAGGCTCTAACATAAGCTATTTTCATTTTTGACAATTCACAGGCAAGAGACTGACTGGCAGCACATTATAAACTTGGGATTATCAGCATTAACTCCTGAGCAGTCCCATAACACTTCCACCCCACACTGCACCTGGTGTCCTCTGGAGATCACCTGAGTACTGCTAGGATTGCCTGTTCTCCCCTGCTTTGCTCCTCTAAGACACTGATGTGTTTTCAGCACTTTCTGTACACAGCTAGTTGAGATGACCAAAGTTTTAAGATCATTCTCCTGCAAAGTCATTCGGTCTATTAAAAGGAATTGCTCCCTGTGAGGGTGGGCAGGCCCTGGCACAGGAGCCCAGAGCAGCTGTGGCTGCCCCTGGATCCTGGCAGTGCCCAAGGCCAGGCTGGACATTGGGACTGGAGCACCTGGGACAGTGGGAGGTGTCCCTGGGACAGTGGAGGGGTCCCTGGGAGAGTGGAGGTGTCCCTGAGACAGTGGAGGTGTCCCTGGGACAGTGAAGGTGTCCCTGGGACAGTGGGAGGTGTCCCTGCCCATGGCTGGGAATGGGGTAAAACGGGCTTTAAGGTCTATTCCAACCCCAGTCTTTTCAAGACTCCATGATTCTAAGAAACATCCCTAAAATACCTTGATGGCACCAGCAGGGCTATTTGTAGACATAAAATGAGGGCTCAAGCATTTTGCTGAGTCAGGGCTTCACTGCAGGACATTATAAACTCAATTCTTTTGAAAAGCAAAGGATGCCATAAGGTCCTGCAGAGATAACAGTTCAAAGAAAAACAGCAGCATAAATTGTAAAGTCGGGCATTTTTGTCAGGGGGAGCCAAGGAGGGAATTGTTTTTGCTCTGTTTTAGTGGCTCAGGTGACAGGAGGGAAAGGCTCAAAGGCTGTAATAAACTGGCTTTCATCTGCTTTTCTCAAGGGGCCACAAAACCCAACAAGCACTTGCCATGTCCAACAGTGGCTTTGTCCGTGACCAGGACACTTGGGGCTGTTGGGATGAAGTCAATCAAAAGCCTGTCAGCTGCAAGATTTACTGTAATATTTACCCGGAGGATTTTGCAGTTTGCTTTAACGCTGCTTCCCCTCTTTCCCAGCCTGCACGAGTGTCATGGTCAAGAGCAGAGCAGGGGCTGCCAAAAGCAGAAAAGCCCTGAACTGCTTCCCCCTTGCACTCACTGAGGTTTAGGCAGAAACACCAGAGGTGCACATTTACCAGATAAAATGAATCTCTTAAACCCAAAGATACCATGACATCCTAAGCATACACTTATGAAGGAAAAGTTCAGAACTCCATTTTAAACCACTTATGAGAGGATTTACCAAGACTCTGCCTAATGTTCAGCTGACGCTTTGTCAAAAACATTTATCACGAAGCTTTTGAAGTTTCTCAGCTCCCCCCAAGTTATTAAAACTTGAACTGCAGAGTTTGTTATCAGCCTCAGAGCACACACAAAATACATCAGGTATTTTTTCAGTCAACCTTTCAGTCTGATGCTGAGACTATTATACAAAATACAACATTCCCAATCAGGTTAATGTCTGACAGATAATGCTGAGCGGGCGGAATCGCTGTGCCTGATTGATCCAAGAGACAATTTTCATCTCCTAATTTGCTTTTTATTAAACACTTTGCAATCAAAGGGAACGGCGAGGAGTCTGCCATTCTCTGAGCAGGTTTCCTGATGTCGGCTTCAACATTTTCAAGCAACTTCTTGAATTTTTGATGCTCTGTCACAAGAATGTCTAAAACGTCCCGCCAGCCGTGCTAGTGAAAAACTGCTATTGTGAATGCGAGTTAACCAGCAAAACATCTGCTTCTGCTGCTTGCTGCTCTCCTAACAACAGTTCTGCAAAAACAAACATCGGGGGTTGGGGCAGCATTTCCTGCAATGACTTGGAGAACGCCTGAGTGTGATAAAGCAGATTTATCAATCGCTGGCTGAACGAGGCAGAGATAAAGCAGATTTATCAATCGCTGACTGAACGAGGCAATCCGCTGCTGCCCCGGGCTTCATTCCCAACCAAGTTTATCACCAAACTGCCACCTGAAGTGGGTGTCCAGACACTTCACACCTGGAGCCAGGCAGAGGCTCCAGCAGACCCCTGGTGCTCTACAAATGTCTCTTTAAAATGCATTGCTCCTCGCGGATACACGAAGAGCTAGAAATACAAACATTTCTAACAGCCCTCACAAAGCCTCTTATTTTGTTATGCTCTTTTAAAACACGAATATTTCTCAGATATTTCTAATCAATAGGCCAATCTGATTCCCAGTAAGAATGAAAGAAAAGCTATTTATTTTGTGCAATCAAGTGCTCGGTATTGCTGCAATTCTCCCATTACATAAAATAACACACATTTTCTTGCACACAGGCACACACAAAGAAATCTAATAATGTTTTTTTTTACCTTTCAAAGTAACCTTAATCAACAAAATTAACTTGCAAGGCAAACCACTGCTTTTTGAACTGAACAAGAGCGAGCTTGACTCAACACATGTGAGATGTGAGAGGCAGCAAAGTAATATCTGCTGAAATTATGTCTGGAAGCCATAAATGGGGTGATTCTTTACAGGGGAGGATGCACACTTGGAAACTTGGAAATTCTTTTATTCAAAGTCTTTAATGACCTCCAACCCAATTACATTGGCAACAAGACATGACAATGCAGTTGCTCCTATTTAAAAGTATGAGTGAAAAGTATGAGTATTTTTGAAGCCTGATTCTTTTTTTTTACTTTTTAATCATGTTGAGATGAAGCTCATTTACTTAAAAAGAAAAAATGAAACAGAACGTCCTCTGCAGCTGGTCAAACAGATTACGAAACTCTAATCTCAGTAGCCTGAGGAAAACCAAAACTGTTTTTCAAGTATCTATTTTATAGAGCATTAGCTTTATACTTTTTAAAAGAGGCATTAACATAACTGATCAGAACATCCCAGAACATTTCTGATCTAGTTAATCATATGACGTTATGACAGAGATTCTTGCTGTCATAATGCCAGTGTTTCTAAACATTTCTAAAATCCTTTAAGTCATTTTTTTTTCTGAATTAGACATGGGGAAGATCTATTTCAGTTTCTTCAGAAGTTTTTCTGTCCATTTTAGAGCTCTACAAAAGTACTGCAGAATATTTCAGATAGACAGACACATACACACATAGCAAGGAGCAATGTCAGGCTCCATGACCTATTTAAATATTTCTAATAGCTTTTTACACAAAATATTTTACTTAAATTCCTGCATAACTAATTTCTGGGAATCCTCACCACCGTATTTCTTTAACTCTGTTCTATTCTTTACAGCTGAACTGGAATCATCGATAAAAAAATCAAATTTGTCAAGTTTGAATTTATTGTGTTTGTTTCCTGCTTTTGCTTCCCAGGAACACCCACAGGGTCCTGACAAGGCAGCTGAAATACCCCCAAAAGACACAAAAAGCTTTTTTAAAAAAACATATGCAAATAGGTCCAAACATTCCTATATGGATGACATTTTTAAAATGCAAAAGAACTAAAAATAACACAAACCAGATCAGGTTCTGAAGCACCATGAGTTTCTCATTTGTGCAGCTACACAATAACGTCTCTCAGCTGAACTGCACAGCTACTTCATGCATCCCTAAACCTTCCCCTTATCACAACTGAGACAAAAACTGCAGGAAAAACATTATATGGCACACTGTGAAAGATCTAAGAATTCCTGTATTGGCAGAGTTGCATAAATCTCGATCTAGTTCAGGATCTGATAGGGAAGCACAAACGAGCTTGGCCTCTGCTGAGATGGAGAAGGGACATCAGCTGAGTTAGAAACACAAACCAGTGCCCAGCAACACCAACCTTGATTTGCAAATGCACATTTCCATACAGTGGTTACAAACAGACAGGAACATTGAGTAGAGGTGATGTGTCATTCCAGGAGCAGGAAGAAAACAAACAATGCATCAGGTAGGAGTCCCACCGTGGAGCTCAGAGCACGGCTGTGGTCAAAGGTGTGTCCAGGCAGACAATTAAAATCCACTGATAATATCCAAATGCTTAAACAGTCTTCAGCAAGTGCTGTTCTACCTTGCTGAATTACAAGTGCAAAACAGGACAGGATATGAATGATATTGACATTAGAAACAAAACCAAGAGGAACTGAAATACAGCACATGGAGACACAGAGTGCCAATACCCACCTTGGATTTCTCCTTCCAGCTGCCTGCAGAATCCTGGCTTGGTTCTGTGGTGCAGGTGTTCCTGCAGGTACCTAACCTTTGTCAGCCTGAATTTTAATTCATACAGTTCCATTCTGCCTCTGCGAGGCTTCCCAGCAAGCAAACAAACTCACTTTTCATGTTCAGTGTTCTTGTTTGTACTTTTACCCTTTCTTACATAACAAACCTGGCAGAGAGCAGAGCAGGGAGAGCACCCAGGGCTCCGGACACTCCTCGTGGCCATCATCCCTCCCTGAGTGAGCACATCCTCTTCCTGGCACTGCTCCAGGTGAGATCCTGCTGTGGGAAGGGGGTGCAGGGCAGCACGGGAGCCACGCTGCAGCAGTAAGGAAAATGCCGAGGAGGAGCACGGTACCGCAGGTGGGAGCCCATGGCACTCATGTGGAAAATGGAAAGGAAAACATTACAGCATTTCAGAGTTTAACATATTTTCAGCAATTTTAGTTGAAAAGAGAGATGGCACAATCTCCTATTGAAATGAAAATGTTGTGCTGCTGAGACAGCGACTCTCAGGAGCCTGGATGGACTCGATCTCAGAGGTTTTTTCCAACCTTAATGATTCTGTGAGTCTGGACCAGCACCACTGCCCGCCTGGCAAGGGAACAAATGATGTGTTTTCCTAAAAGCAGAGGATATCTGCACGAAGTTTTAGTGCTGCCATGTCCTAACTAATTATTTCCCTAGAAAAGGGACTGGTTTGTTTTCCACTGATCTAGAAGAACTTGCATCCGCTCCTCTTGTATCACAAATGATCTGATCTGTTTTCAGGACCCGGTGAGTGATGCTCTCCTTCCTCCCCACACGAGGCTTTAATCCTTTGGGATGATCTGAAGTGTGAGACAGCAAACCCCAGGGCAAAACTGAGCTGGGACTTCCTGGCAAATCTCAAGAGGGAAGTGAACAGGGCATTGCATGTTTTGTCTTCTAAGGCCAACACGGCCTTGTTTGAAATCCATGATCTCATGCCATGCTGGGCCAGGAAAATGGCAAATCCAGGGCATGGGTTTCCAGCATAAAATACAAGTGAGGTCATCTGATGTGACTCTATTCACCTGCCAACAGCCCTGGCAGAAAAATAGACAGGCTCTGGGGATGAGCTGCTGCTGGAGGCAAAGCAGGAACCATTAGAAGAGCTGCCCTGACCTGTGAGGAACTGGTGTTTTTGCTTTGAACTTCAGCAGATCTTAATGAACTCTTCGTAATTGGCAATCCGGGGTTTTCACCGATGATTTATTTCTCTGGAGGTGCCAAACACAGGAGACAAACTCAGCACTGGAAATACAAATGTTGGGTCTCACAGTTGGTTGTCCAGGCTGATGAAGGCAGTTCCAACACCACTGCAGGTCACTCTGAGTTGTATCAGGAATTAGATTTGTACATGAAGGTGCAGCAGTGCTGAAGAATTCGGTTTTGTAATTATTAAAACATGTTGATTTAATTGAAGTTATTGACTTCAGTGTGGTGAGGGCTTAAACTAAAAATAAGCAGAGACAGTTTTAGCAACAGAAGAATTTAAAAAGTGGTTGTGTCCTCCTCCTTACTTGGGGTAGTAAGGTTTTGGTTGTGCTTGACTCATCCCTGCTTTACTGCTCTTCCACTTCTCTGTTATCTGGCTGTTTTGGAGGGGATGCTGCCAAGAAGTTCATTTAAAGCCCTAAATTTTACCCTGTAGGCAACACTTATTTCAGTTTCCTGAGAGTAAATTCCATAGACAGACCCCTGAAGAAGAAAACAGGTGAACTCTTTGCCCCATAAATCAGTCAGGTGTCCTGAAGAGGCCAAAGATAAAACTACAGGTGCCTGCACAGGAACACTTCAGAAAAAGCTTCAGCCTTGAGGTCCACAGTCTTCCCAATAAGCCTCAAGTCCTCAGTCTTCCTCATGTGTGTTTTCAGGGGTCAACAAATGAAACATTTACTGTCCCAGATCCTGTTCATCAGTGAATCGAGACATGGTGGTGCACGAATCAGCAGCGATGAACGGCTCTCAGGAAAGGCATCCCACTCTCCAAGGAGGGAGGACATGAAATGCATATCCACATGCAACAGGCTCAAAGAATAAAGTACATTTTCAATAAAATTAACCGAGTTTTCCATCTCATTATACACACCTGTGCTCTGTGAACACAGAGGCAAGTTCCTTGGGCTGAAAGGCAACGAGGTGTACAAACAGAAAATAGTCACTGCACAAATACTAGTGGGAAAAGGAGCAGAGTACAACACACAGAACAGACCTTCTCCTGCTTCTGGACTCCAGTGCTATTTTGGCTGCCAACAGTACACAGAATTTCCACTGAAGGGCAAGTCAAACCAATTTCCCTGAGGATGGAGGCATCCGAAAACTCGCTGAGGTTATTCCATTAGTGCCTACACATTCTCTAAGCGGATGAGCAGCTTCACTTTGAATCCATGTCAAACCACAAGGACTGGCTGATAATAACACTCAATTAAAATGATCTCGTCCCTCTAGAAAGAACTGGCTAACAGCTCCACCTCACTTTTCTAGCCGGGCACAATGGGGCGATTGATGCTGCAAGGAAAGGGGATAGGTCTGTACCAAGGAGCCGACAGGTCAGGTTTGGTGACGGTGTTTGTAGGTTTAACCTCTTACCCAAATCTCTGAGATGAAAAAGCCACCTCTGCTGAGCACACAACTGTGAGAAAGTCAGAGCTAGAGCTGGCAAACACCGGGCTGAGCTAATTAGACAGGTGTTTTAAAAAGCCCCAAACTTTACGCATTTGGACCTTTTGATGTCGTACCTGGTGCTGCTGCCCACCACTGGGGCTCCAGAGAAAGGCAGGAGCTGCTCCCCTGCTCGGCTCTGGGGGTGAGTTTGCCATCTGATCTGCTGAATACACAGATAAAAGTCGCCGCAAACTTTTTTCCCTTTTCAAGCGCAGCCCTGTAACTTGGAAAGTTCTTTTATTCTCAACTCTGCTGACGCAAGAAAGTGGCAGGAATATGGCAGCTTTGGCTGCTTTCCTTTTGTAACTCTTTGTGAGTAATCTTTTAATGCTAACAAAACAATAGGTATTTTCATTTTGGATGGAAAAAACATTCCAGTTATAGAAAATTAAGGCAATGCCTTTCAAAAAGTGTAAGAGTGCTACTGACCACTTGATTGTTCTCCTACCCTGCCTTTAAATATTGGTAAATAGTTACCATGCACAGGTATCAGACTCTCCAGGTTTCTCTTGTTACACTTAAAGAAAGCCTATTATGAAAATGGTAAAGTTTAACAAAGATATTTCTATTTTCCTGTGATCTGCCATTCAAAAGTGTTAGCCAGTCATTTTTTAAAAAACACTCTTGATATTTGATCCTCTTGAGTTTCAGTTACATATAAAGCTGGAGAGCCAGCAGAAAACTCTGAGTGGAATCTGAAGATTTCTAAAGTCAACACTCATCTTGGCAGGAGCATTTTAAAGCACAAAGCTGAAATCCTCAGTGACTCTGTCCTGCTGACATCCCTGGAGCAGCCAGCACCACGATTAGCACAAAACCAAAAGCAACCTACAGCAGGACATACAGCTCTGCAAAAAGGGGAAGTGGATGTGGACACAAATGCTGGAAGTGGTACAGGCACACTGGGATCAGCCGGGGCAACCTGGTGCTGTTCCAGCTCGCCCCTGGGATGAGCCAGGCCGCCAGAGAGATCTCTCAGGGGAAAGAGATGCTGATAACAAAGCAGGCCCACATCCCCAAACCCCTGCTTGCCAAACCCTGCAAACCTTGCTGTGCCAGGCTTTAAAGCCTTCAGCGCAGCGCTGGAAGTGTTTGTGGCCCAGGGAAGGTTTGCTTTGAAGAGGTGTCTTTCCCCAGCACCCTTTGTTGGTGCAATCCGTGCCTCACGCAGATCGTGTTTCCACCTCCACGGCTGGAGAAGCCCTGCAGTCAAGGCTGTTCCAGGAGCGGGGAAGGAGGCTGCGTTCCAGGAACTCACTGGAACTGGAACAAAGCACAGCCCTTGGAAAGCCTACACAGCCCTGTGCACAGACTGTTTTACAGATGCCCTGTCTTTGGACGGCATTACACACTTGTTTTTATCTTTATCTTTTTTTTTTTTTCCCCTCTCCAGTAAAGTCTCAGACTTTGGAGCACAGGCTCTTTCTCCTGGGCATTCTGCCTCCTAACTCCCGGGTATCTCCCCAGCTCTGTCTTTTTTAAGCACCACTCTCTCCTCCACAGAAAAGTCCTTCTGTTCTTTGGAGAGAAAAACGTCTTTGAAATGCAGCAGTAAACTCTGAGCATCACAGCAGCCTTAAAAAAGCTGATTTCCATTTTCTTATAACCTAGTTCTAAACCTTGTCTGCCCTTCTTTACAAACTGTGTGGGCTTACATCAGTATTACTAATAAGAGAGTTTTGTCTACATCTTTTTAATTAGCCAGGACCCCTCTCAGTATTATTACTCCTGTCTTGTCAATTAAATCAGTGAATTTCATGGCTGGTTTTGAATTTTTTTACCCATTTTTCCAGTGCAAAATTAGTGTAGCCACAATATTAAAAGCAAGACCGTTTAGGTGTATATGACTTCACATTTTATTCTGCATTTATAGAATCTTTAACTCCATAATTTGGAGACAGGTGGCACCCCTTCTGGGGCTAACAAGGAATAAAAAGGACTTCATGCAGCAAAGTGCCTTCTGGAGGGAAAATAAAGCATTGAGGACAACGATGATAATGTAGGAAAAAGTAAA
The DNA here is from genome assembly GCA_013400315.1 of Bombycilla garrulus. Taxonomy (NCBI): domain Eukaryota; kingdom Metazoa; phylum Chordata; class Aves; order Passeriformes; family Bombycillidae; genus Bombycilla; species Bombycilla garrulus. The sequence continues at coordinate 239,703 of VXBU01017611.1, read as the reverse complement.
AATACCAACTTTTAAACTTGTCAGATAAATCTGGACTGCAGTTCAGAGGAAAAGGCAGGCACTAGCTCTAGCCTTTTATAAAACTTGTAAGTCTGATTTTGCTGTTGGCCATGGTAAGTTCTTCAATGTGTTGAGACATGAAAAGTTGAGAAAAAATGCCAGAGTGCAAAGTTTGCTGCAGGAAAAAAAAAAGATGACTCAATTCTTTGTCTCACAAAGCATGTCAAAGATATTATAAAGTACTTACAGATGCTCAGCCACTCAGATTGCCTAGCTGGCCAAACATCTGAAACCCTGTAATTTTGAAGAGAAGGTACTATGCTTCAGACAATGAAATAATTTCTGTGGCAGCAGAAAAAGAGAGATGGTTTTGAAAGGAAGAGTTTTTAAAATCAGAATTTCAGTTGTGATCAATAGATATCTAAGCTTAACATGGAAGTCAGCCTAATTTAATTACCATTTATATAGAATGTGTCAATAAAGGCTTTTAAAGATAACCAGGTAATGGAATCATGAGACAGAGCTGAAGCAAGACCCAAAAACCTCAAGGCTAAACCCTAATATTTCTAATGGACAGAATTTGGGTGAAAGTACTATTTACATCAACAAAGACTGAAAAACAGGTGCCTCAGAGTTTGGACCCCCAGAAACTGAGAAAGCAAAGCCATAAAAGACTTGCAGATTTAATTTATCTATTCTTTTGGAAGACATGACTTCCTCTGCTGATCAAACAGAATATAGGAAGTTATGAGCAAGATAAAATCATTTGCCTGGTACATTTTAAGGTCTGCTTTCCAATTCTAAAGCACCAGCGCTGGTGCCTTGTAATTCCCTGCTAATAAAAGACACTGCAGAGTTATGAGCGTTACTACAGGCGAAAGTCAGCGACAAAGAAATAAAGATCCATGAAAAAGCACTCCATGTATTTAACATCAAGATGGTCTCTTACAAGCCTTTCTTTCAGCATGCCAAATGGTTTATCATGGTAATGTTTAGGCACAAAGGCAATCAGGAGGACTGGAAGCCCTCTGGAGAAGTTTGTGACACGCACACGTCCACAGCTGTGCGGTGACTGGCAGCGCTCGGCACGGCTGTGCCCACAGAGCCACCACCAGCACTGGGACACGTTCTGACCACATATCTCACAAGGCTTCAGCCAGTGCCAACAGCGAAATGCTGACCTCCTTTCTACAGGCTCTGCTGGCTAAAAACAAAAACCAAGAAACAAACCCCAAAAAAACCCTTCATCCGAGTTAAAACAGAAAGTGCAACAAAATATCTTTAAAATCTTATTCATAATGTGGGTCTGCTGACAAAATTTATCCTGAGCTAGTGGTTGAGGTTGTAGGAGTTCATTCTGCCACCTTAGTGCATCCCGGGGAATAAAGCAAGTCAAGACTCCCTTACCAAAAAGCCCCTGACACAATATACCTACACTAAGTTTTAGATCTTCATTTAGAGTTTACACTAAGCTTTCAGGGTTTTTTTTCCCTAATTAATGTCCTCTGTGCTATCACTTACACAAGGTCACAGCCTTCTGAACCACAATTACAGCCTTAATTTCCGCCTTTGCCACAAACCCTGGGTGAAGTCAAGGCTTTGCCCTCCTCTGTCTCACTTTTAAAACAGGACTAAAAATGCTTCTTCTCCAGACCAGGGCAGCTTAAGTTGGGTGCTCTCAGATGCTTCTCCTCCTTTAATAAACACTAATTAAGGGCATTTAAACCACTTAGATTTACCTTTGCTTGGGACTTCTAATCCAATAAATTAGAATTATTTATTTCTTACCAACTCCAGCCCTGGCTCTGGCAGAGGGCAATGCTGGTGCTCCAAAAGGTGTTTTGAGGACAAAAAAACGAAATACCTCTGCAGGGCTGCAATCACTCAGGTAATGTTCCCAGAGACCTAATGTGCTTTTCCTTTTAATAAAGAACATTATTTGTAGTTACCAGTGGAATTTGCTAATAAACATGGCTGATGATGAAATAGAACTACAAGCAAAATTAGCTTCTGCATCAAATTTTTAAAAACACAGGTTTTTTTGATAGAGAAATTTGGTATTTTTTATAGCTGCATGGAGGAATTTCACTGTGTTGATAAAAACCCTCAGTATTTTACAGAGGAAAAGCTCCTTTGGCTCCAAGATACAGCAGCATTTAACAAACACAGGATGTCAGGAATACTCAATGCCCACAAAGGCCCAGACAATTTAAACCCCAAAATTTTTCCCTTTGTTCTGCTATGGCCATAAAACACTTTGACTTTTTTTCCCCCTCTCAACAATTTTAAACATAACAAAGAGAAACAACTGTTTCAAAATTTTTCACATGAAGGGTAACATTATTATAGGCCATTCTTTCCTAGAAATCTTTTAAGTCTTATTTATTAACAGAATTAATCTGATCATAAGCTGGCTGACATACAAAGTGTTGAAACAAGTCATCTTCCAACCATGCTTTGCTAATGAAATTTTGGTGTTAATTCAGGGATTTAACAGAATCCTAGAATCTGTAACAGGAATCAAACAACAATTGTGGTTCATCTGGCAAAAAAAGCATCATTTTGCCCCTTTTCTGTTGTGGGTTTGTCACTGTATGCTCTCCATCATCCATTTCTTTCCAGAATCTGCTTTTTGATGTGGAGTCCCTTCTTGGCCATCAACTTCAGCATTAAAATGCTCTGAACATGTTTTGCAGTTCCAATCCCAGGAAATGTTTTGTGCTTTCAATCCCAGGATCCAAAAGGATTTCATAAAAACCTAAACAACTAAGCCTAAACAACCAAGGCTGGGATTTCATAAATAACCTCAAGGTATCTTATGATGCCACCAACTCCTTGTTCTGCCCAGTCCAGTAACCAAAAGCAGCAGAGAAGTTTGGTAAATGCTCTGACCATAGGAATTATCAAACTCCAGGCTGCTGTGGGTAGATCACTGCAAGGATGTGAGGAACATAATTTTAAAAAAAAGGAAGTTTACCCTACACTTCAGTGGCCAGGGAAGCTCCTGCACAGATGCACAGACATTGCCATTCAGTGCCCAGCCCCTTACTGGAGAGCTCCAATCCCAGAGCATCACAAAGGGGCACCAGCCATGGCACCTCAGGCAGATTTTCCAAAAATCTGCCGGGCATTAACACAGCTCTGATCCCAGCTGGTCCTGGGGCCCAAGGCAGTGACCCCAGCTGAGGCACAGCCCAGTGACCAAGTGAGCTCTGCTCTTTGTCCCCTCAGCCCCAGCCCAGTGTCCTTGGGCTCTGCCCCAAAGAATTCAACTCCTGCAAGGCCACCTCCACGGCACGGAGGGTGAGCTGGGTTTTGAGGTCAGACCTCCTGCCACCAGACATTGCTGCTCCCTGGCACCCAGAGTGGGCACCCCACGAGCCACAGTGATGCCTGGGAAGGCTGACCTGGAAAAAGAGTAGGGTAGAATAAAAAGATAAAAGGGATTTATTGAAAGGATCCAGCTTGGGCAGTGCAGGAACCCCTTGGGCCTACACCTAAGCCAAACCCACAAATGGGCACAAAATGGATCCTGGGCACCAGGCCTCACACTTTGATAGGTTTTGTTCTATTAGTATATTGGAGTTCATTGTCCAATTCCAGCTCCAGGTGATGAAGCTCCATCCTCCTTGTTCCCTCTCTCTTCCTTCACTGTTGTTTCCACTCTTGGGCCTCAAATTTGTCCTTGGTGCCCAGTAAAGGAATTGTTTTGTGTCCCTGCTCTGTGTAGAGAGCTCACTAACTCTTAATATGAAGCCCAGAACTGCACACTAAACCAGACCAGAATCTGAAAAATATAAAGGCTAAAACTTAAGGCATCAACAGGAGAGGAACGTGATGAGCCAAAGGTTTATCCTGATTTTATGAGTGATGACAAGTCTGACTCGCCCTTAGGCCAGACCAGCATGGCCTAACACACAGTGCCAAGGCCTTCAAGCATTTGTCTCAAACTGACCCAAACTGAGGCCATCTGAAGGCAAAAAGCCTTGATCAAATTGGGTTTTTAGGTTGTCAAAAGAAGCAAAACATTCTTGAAAGTCTCATTTACTCTTTTTGACTAATATTTAAGATACTACCTTAAAAAATATTGAGTTGAAGGAGATGGATGCAATTGTTCAATAACAAATCAGAGATCTTTTACTAGCAAAGAGAGTCAGGAATTTAAATTAACATCAAAATCATGTATTATGGCATCCACATCTGGATATCACTTTACTGCCTAAATCCAAAACTTCTCTGAGAGCCAGTTGGTTTCTGTAAAAATGTATTTCTCCCTTTGAAAGGAAATAATAATTGGAAGGTCTTACAGGAAGCCACCCAATACCAATAGAGGAAATTGCAATCTGTTCCTCAATGTTAGTTTAAATCAATGTTATATTTAGCAAAGGCTGTTTTTTAATGATAGTATTTTTAATAGCTTTTACTACACTGAGTCTCCTCAAAGGCTTAGATTATATAAAGTATTACTTTGTAGAATGTTTCTTTAATCATCCCTCAAGATCTTCAGCTTACCCTAGGTTAGATGCTGTTCCCCATCTCCAGGACATCCAGGATTCCGTTTTCACCAAAACAATATTTTTTTGCCCCAGGCTAATAAAAAGCAAAGTATTTTTGCATATGCTTGCCTAGAAATATGTGTGGTTCTTAAAAATACAGAATGATCAAATATTAAAACCACCTTTTTCTGTTTCCAGAAGTATACACAGCATTTTAGCTTCCTAGGAATTTTCTGCTTGGGTATCTGGATTTCAGTAAATTTCCATTAAATCAGTGGTTTCAAGGGAAGATTTTTTTTTTAAAGTACAGTATTAATGATACTAAACAAAATTCAAGAACTCCAAGCAAAACAACTCCTCCAATTTCTCCTCCAAGTTGACAAAATCTTTTAAAACATACTCCCAGCACCAGTGCTAAAACCTCCCTGGGACACTGCTCAAAAATCCTGTGCAGAATTTCCCTGTGGTTTTTATGGATTTCATTACATCATGAGGTAATAATATTAAAACAAAGTTTATATTAGATTTACATGCAGAAGGACTTCATACCCCCTATAATCATTAGTGCTCAAAAATTGGTGTGGCCAACAGCTGAATTATTCCATTGAATGCAACTTAAGAGAATCCAGAAATTCAAGAGTAGAGTTTGCAGCAGAAGAAAATGCTGCTTAAGAGTCTAAACCATGTTTTTCCAACATGTAACTCAAGAAGGCACCATGATAACTTGAATTACAGTGTATTTCTGACTCTGTGGAAGATTCCACGGTCACGGGGTTTCTGCAGATCTTGGTGGACACTGGAAAAGTGAACTACAAACAGTCCATGTTCCCAAGGGGTAAAAATTCACCTGCACCTGAAAATAATGTGATTTACCTGTCTTTTATTTGCAGAGCCTGCTGCTAAAATAACCTACCTGTGGTCATTCCATCTGCATAACAGATTAGAGCCAACATTTTTATAGTTACACCTTTCACAGAATGATCAGAAAGAAAATTCTTTCCCCCAACAAGCACACAAATAAAGGCAGACATTTTCCTTAAGAAAAAATAGAGATAATTTAAAAATCGATGAAAGAAAGGAAAAAGCACACTCTATTCAATAACGTAATTCTTTGGTATGATGAAATGTCTTTATAAAGAAGAAAAGGAATTTCCCCCTTCTATACAACTTCTCATGAGGTGTTTTTGTTGTCAAACAGAACAGATGAGAGTTTCAAAATTTTCCCACTGCTCTTTACTACTTGGAGAAGAAAAAATGTTTTAAAACTAATTCTGCTCACTTCTGCAGGTGGGATTATATGGAACCACTCTGAATCAAGGTGTCAAAGCAGCAAGAAAAGTTGGGTTATTCAGTCTCTTAAAACAATGAGAAAGGCCGAAGAACGGAATTCTGATGCAAAATATGTATAAATCTGTACGAAAAAATAAAATAAAATATGTATAAAACTACAGATAATAAATACTTTATTTGTTTAATGTTGAGCACTGACTTTGCTCGTATTTTTCAGTGGAAACTAAGGACAAACTTCCCTTCAATGCAGCCTTAAACATGAAAGTTGGGAAGTTTTGTGAAAACCAGGCTGCAGCCCAGGCCATGCTGCTCTCTCTCCTGTTTTTCACCTTTCCTCTCTTCCAAGCCCTGAAAGCACAGCATAAAGGTGCTGAAAATACACTAAAACATCAGGGCCAGTACAGAAAGAAAGAGAACAGGAAAGAGTCAAGTATTTGACTGACGTGGATGGATTATATTTGCCAAATCCAGCCGTTTTTTGCAGGCACAGGATCAGCTAGAGGAAAGGGAGCCTGAGTCATCAGCTCCATCAAAGGCAAGGTCTGGGGACGTCTGGGTGAGCTCTGTGCGAACAGGAACCGTCCCTGCATTCAGAACTTTTAATTACCCTCACCCAGGCAGCAGCATCAGCGACTGAAATCCCCAGATTACCTTGATTGCTCTGTCATTATCTGTCATCAGCTGCTGCTTCTCATCTTCCAACTTCTGTGCAACTTCCTGGAGCCGCTGCTCCGCCGCGAGCTGCTGCCGGCTGCTCTCCTCTGTCAGGGAGGAAATGGTTGCCTTCAGTGCAGCTATCTCCTGAAAAGAGAGCAGCATGGTCAAGCTCCCCTCAATAACAGACATGTATTTGGTGTGTTTCTTTATGTAAACGTGACACAGGCAAGCTCTGCGGTGCGAGCTGAAATCAGCACACTGCACACTAGCAGGGCATGGAATTCCATGCAGAGAAAAGGAATGGAGCAAGGCTGTGAATGACAAGAATCGCTGAACACAAAATATTTGGAAGTGTTTTCCACTGTGACATTCCAAAATATTTACTCATGAGAACAAAGCACATCTGTGATCTTCAGCCTGGAGCCTGTTCCCCGTCTTGCAGGGCTCTGAAAGCAGGAGTGTGAGTTTACACTGGGATGGTGCTGCTCCTTTTCCAGGGGGATATTTTACAGCTTGATACTGCTGAGATGAAAAACGCCCACATTTACACACTGGACTGAAATTTAAACCTGACAGTGAAATTTCTGAGGTGCTGAAAGGAGCAGATTTTGCTGAGCAATACAGTGAGGACCTGACTCCACATCCATGACCTTCATCTACACCTTTTCAGTGATTCACTTCTCATTCGTTGAATTGTATTTGTTTTACCTTGTTCATCACCAGGGAAAGTCATAACTAACCCTGATCCTTCAGGCATATTTACAGAATTTTATACTGACATGTCATCACCCAGCAGAGCACTTAAACACGTGGGAGAGTCATTGACTTTACTGTATATATTCCAGCTTAAGGTTAAGCTGCTGTAGCAGCACATTATACAATAATTCTAAAAGCACTTCAGCACACAGGCAGCTCAGGGAGAGACTACCAGAGTTCTTAGACTCTGCCAGGCCTCCTCACTGGCAGAGAAACATTTATCTATATTAACTACATGGTTATTTAGGAAAAAAAAAGTTAAAAGAACCCTAATAATAGGCTGGGACTAGTTTAAGAAGAACTGTGCTACAAATGAAGGTACTCAAATCCCTGCTAAAGGAGGAAAAGCCTGATTAAAACTCTGTAGTAAATTTACTCCTCTTTACCTACCTGAAAAGCCCAGAGAGCACCACAGATTATGTGTAAAACCTACTTTTGTATTTCTGTATTGCTTTTCTAAAAAACAAATACATATTTCAAAAGATAATACCCATCAATAGGAAGGGTTTTTGAGACCAATGTCCCACAGTTTAGAGATTATCTGGATAGGGGGCAACTCTTTAGCCAGGATTAAGCAGTGTCTCTGGGTTTGCAGTTTAGGTAATTGTTTGGAAGACAGACAATTTGCAGAAATCTGGTTTTACCAGGTGTGTAATGTGCTGGAGAAAGCAGAAGAAAGCAATGGATTATATAAATTATTAAGGTAACAGCTTGAAGCCAAGCAAAACTACAGCATTTTGAGCATGTCCCATTTTGTCATTTTAAAAAGAAAACAAAATAGCAAACTCCTCAGTATAACACAAACCTGAGGTTTAAAGCTTTCACTGGGCTGAGACCCTGCTCCAGCACAGGAGTTCTGAAATGCATGCAAGGAAATTTCAGCAGAAATCGATGAAGAAAGATCTGCTTTGTGCGGTACTTTTCCGAGCAAAAATTTCTATTTACTTTGTATAAACTTCAGAGGAAATTTCTTGAAATATCTCCTCTGTGTGGGTGTTAAAAGTGAATGTTCCAAGAGGCCACAGAGAGTAAGATTGGACAGATGTTGTCAGCAAGGCGACCACAAGAAAAGCTGCGATCGACCAATTATTAACAGTGAGCTACAAAAAAACCCAAACCCAACCATGTCCAAGGAACTTGGGGGATTTGATTTAAACCCACACAAGTAAAGAAATTCAGACATCAGGGTGAAACTGTTTTATTGAGCCAAACAGCCCTGAGAGATGATGGATGTGTTGTGTCTGCCCCAGAAAGTGCTGAGGAACTGGGTCCAGCTCTTTCAGCAAAATGTCCCAGCTACAGCAAAGCCACCTTAATAAAAACATGTCCCCAAATCTTGAGACTGTTCTGCAGGCAATAAATGTCAGTCTGACAGAATTTATTATGACATTTAGGGTAAAGAATTCTTACCTTGCCCTACTCTACCTACGTGTTCCCACTGTAACAATTAAAGCAATTTCCTTCTTCCCTTGTTTAAAAATTCATAAATGCCTCAATTATTCCAACTCTCTCTAACAAAGGGACCAAGAACTATTTTTTGTAGTGACATTGGATTTTGTCTGGCATGGAGAGGATGCCTTGATTCCACTCACATGTGGGTGACAATGACAAAAGGTAAAACAGAGGTAGCAATGGAAGGGATCTCTTCCTTCAGGTCTGACATTAATTAAATGTTATTTTTTGAGCCTTAATAATTTCCTGGTTTTCAGGTTCAGATAGATAGATAAAAGAAAGAAAAGGGTTTTTTTTGTTGTGTGTTTCTTGCTTTCTTTATAAATAAGGCTCCCAAAAGCTAATAAATTACTAATTTGAAATTACTGGAAGTACTGGGAAAGTATTTAGGAAAGAGAACATTCTCTCTGATTTACCATGGAGTTGGTGAGGGTGGAATGGACCAGTTTAAACAAGTATCACCCAGAGCTGGTTGTTCAGGATCAGCCCAGCCAGGTTTTAAGTATCTCCAAGGATGGAGATACAGATACAACATCTCAGTATGCAAATAAATGTGTAAAAATACAGGTTAGATTTTAGAAATAGAAAACAGGACATATTTACCAATGATTCTGATAAAGCAGGGTGAAAAAATGACAGCCAATAAATGTCACCAAAACAACTGAAGTCACAATTTGCGACAAGTTTTACAGAGAATAAGACTCAAAGGAGCTTAAAAGCTGAAATCTAGAGTTTCAAATGTTTTGGTAAAACAATAAAGTTTGCAGCTTCTTGTTATTGTCTCGCTGGTCACTTCTCTCTAGTTTAAAGGCTGCTAAATCCTTCTTTGTAGTATTTTATTGATTCTAAAAATCTATTATTGGACTACTGGCTGCAAACACACTTTGCAATGCAAGGCAGACATTCTGCTGTGGCTGGGAGCAGTGAGGAGAATGACACCTCCACACAAATCCTCGTGGCAATTTTCTTCTTATTAAAAGCTTAACTTCTGGTTGCATCTCCATCATTTTTCACACTTCAGTACTACCTGTCAGTCAAACTGAAAGCTGAAGTATGTAAAAATCATCCAGCCTTACCATTTTTAAGTATATATGTAAATTCAACACTCATTTTCATCTTTTGAGTTCTCTGAAGACCAAAAACTCAAGTCAAAACCAGTCCGCCCCCAGGACACTGACATTCCTCAAGGTGCTGTTTTGGGCAGAAATGCAGAACTGGTGGGGATCAATGACAAAGATGAAGAAACCTTGGGTGACACCACCTTTAACATGAAATGCAAATCCTGGCTGTGCAACTGCTCCTGACTCTCTGGGACGTGCTGGCTGATGGAGCACCTCGCCTTCCTTCCCACTGGCTGAAGGAGGACTCGGTCCTCTGGGGTCCTCAGGAAATGAAAAAGATGAAATTCAGAACTCAAAAAAAACCTCACCTGTATTTTCCAGCTTGATGCTTTGGTTTTTTTGTTCAAATATGTAAGTAGACACCGGATGTTTGATTTGGTAACGGGTTATGACTTCTCTTGGCTGTCAAGACCAGAAGCAACTCAACATTTCATCGAGTTCCCAGGTGGAACAGGTTCACCTGAGCTGCCTGCTGGCCACCTACCTGTGAGGACCTGGCCAGTTTGTGGCTGAACTCCTCCTCCGTCTGCCTCAGCTGCCTGCTGGCCTGGAACACACAGAGAAGAGAGAGAGCCCCGTTAGCTCACCCAGGACGAGCACAGACACTGCCACCGGCCGGGCCTGGCACCTCCTGCACACGCCTATCGCCAGCCCCACGCCCTTCTGTGGCAGCCAAGAAACCGCCAGGGCTGCCCTTTGATCTCGGGCCAACTATTCATCACTTAAAAGAGGGGAGAAATTGTACCTCTGCTGCCAATTATTAGAAAAACATAAAGAGTTCTGCGGATTAAACAAAAATTAAAAAAGAGAGAATGTGTGTGTGTGTGTGTGTGTGTGCGCGGGGCAGGGGAGGGAGGCAGCACACGTAAACGAGTTCATCAGGATGGATTTGTTTCTGAACAGAGGGGATGAAATGAGCAGAAAGTCCCAGGCAATGTGACATGGGGGACGCAGCTTCGCCTCTCAGTTCTGTCTCCAACTGCCCTTTGTCCCATTGCTCGTCCCTACCTAGGGAAACGTGGGGACTACACTGAAAATCCACCCAAGATGCAGCTGAACCAGCTTGGACATACAGCTCTTTCCTTACCCCAGCTTTTTTTCTACAACTCAAAGCTAAAGAATAAACCAAACTAAAACAAGGCTGCTTGATCATATCAGAATCCAACAGCAAATATTTCTATAACCCCAGGAAAAACAGCTTAAAGTTTTTTTTTCCCTCAAATAATTTAATTTCAGAAATAATTTTATAATAGTGATATTAATAAAAAAAAAATAAAGTGCAATTTCATTTCAGGAGAGAAACCTGATTTGTGTTTTTCTTGCAGAAAGCAGCCCAGCCCCACCACGTTGTCCTCAGGTGAACTGCTCGGCGCTCTCGTCTTCTTGGCTCTCAAACTTGAGGACAGGTGTCTAAGACAAATATTTTCTTAGGGGGGACGGAATACCACGCAGCTGAGTTCTGAAGCAAATTTAAGCTGATTAAGTTTTCAAAGTCTATCTGACCTCCTGCTCAAACCTTTGATCTGTCGTCCTTAGTTTTACAGCACGGCGTCCAGCACCCCGATGCCAGCCCCTCTTTGGGGGAGCAGAACAACCCACAGGGGCCCTGAAGGCTCTGAACGCTGCGTGCATCCAGCTCGGCTCCCTTGCTGCCAGCACCGGGGATTTCAGGCAGGCAGAGAGCCTTATTGATTTCACTGGGCTATAAATCGAGGAGCTTAGAGCCGCGGAGCGTTTGCGGCTCGTCATGGCAGGGCTGGAATCATCCTCGGCAATCCGGGCAGCTCTGTAAGGTGCAGCTCAGCCTAAGAATATTACAGCCAGTTCAAAGTAATCCTAAACTTTACATGAAATTGCAATTTCAGATCCTCAATCCCTTCAAATTCCGAAATTATGGACCATATGGATGTCTCCATCTGGTTGTTGGTACTAAGGAATCTACTAAAAAAGTTATCAAAACCTATTATCAAATTTGTGCATCATTTTTGAGGTAACATTATGGCTTGGTTTTGTTATAAACAGAGATAATGGCAGTACACATTGGCTTGAGCCAGCATCTAGAAGAATTCTGGAACACCACAGAAATTAAATTTCACTTTTTCTCCATTTATCACTCAAAAGTGAACCAAAACCACTAAGGGCCCATGGTGGGGTGCATAAATAAAAGGAGTGGTGACACAGCACCAGTTATCCCAGGGAGCTCCGTCCATGCTCTGTTTCTCCTTGTACTCAGTCTGACCCATGTTAACACTCGTTCCATTGTACCGCAGCCCAGTTTCAGATGATGTTTTACCACCACTGCATGTCATAAAGTGACTGAAGCTGCCAGTTTATCTTTAGAGAAAAAAAGTAAAAAATAAATTACAGCAATAGCATAAATTACTGTTACTCCCAGAAAGGGAGAGGGGCTCGTCAGCAAGGCACTGCACAGATCACGTTACAGCTGCTCTCGCTCAACTTGCCTGGGGTAAAAGTCCTCATCTTTCATAGAAGCAGCTTTATAACCTCCTGAACCCACAGAAGAAATCCCAATAAATAATAAAAAACCACTCATGAGTTCCATAAACAAATTAGAATTTGTTTGTTCACACTGAGTGGAATCAGGCTGACCTCTGAGAGACAGGACAGAGGTGATCCAAAAGAAAGATACTCCAAATTTCAGGGTTTTATTCCTAACTAAAGGCAAAGAATGGATATCCTACCAGTTTACTTAAAAGGAGCTGCAACATATTATTTTATAATGGCTTTAACAACTTCCAGTTAGCAAAATATTTATAAGCTTTGTCTCCCAGCCACCAACAAACCATAAATTCATGCATTTTTTTCCAGTCCCAAACATTTGAGGGGTCTGAATTTCAGAGGTACTGACTCCCAGAGCTTCCCCTGGAGATGGCACGAGCACAGCCAGATGGGCTCTGACTGTCTGAAAGTGATTATATTTGCCCTGTGGCACTAAGAACTGTGGAAACTCCTTGCCAGGACCTTCAAGGGTCTTACAGCAAGGCTGGAGAGAGACTTTCCACAAGGGCACGTAGTGATAGGAAAAGGGGCAATGGCTTCCCACTGATGGAGGGCAGGGCTGGATGGGATTTTGGGCAGGAATTGTTCCCTGGCAGGGTGGGCAGGACCTGGCACAGCTGTGGCTGCCCCTGGATCCCTGGCAGTGCCCAAGGCCAGGCTGGACAGGGCTGGGAGCAGCTGGGACAGTGGAAGTGTCCCTGGGACAGTGGGAGGTGTCCCTCAGACAATGGGAGGGGTCCCTCAGACAATGGGAGGGGTCCCTCAGACAGTGGGAGGGGTCCCTGGGATGGTGGGAGGAGTCCCTCAGACAGTGGGAGGTGACCCTCAGACAATGGGAGGTGACCCTCAGACAGTGGGAGGTGACCCTCAGACAGTGGGAGGTGACCCTCAGACAATGGGAGGTGACCCTCAGACAGTGGGAGGTGTCCCTCAGACAACAGGAGGGGTCCCTCAGACAACAGGAGGGGTCCCTCAGACAATGGGAGGGGTCCCTGCCATGGCTGGGGTGGGATGGGATGATTTTTAAGGCTCCTCCAACCCAAACCATTGCACAGTTCTGTGGCTCCTGCTGACTTCAGCTCTCCCCGAGCTCTGCAGCACCAGCAGCTCTTGCACCATCACCAACCACACGAGCAGCTCTGAGGGAGGCAGAGAGCACAACTTACAGCACTGAAAAGATCCAACTCATGGCGCTGCCTGGGCACCCTCTCTTCCACTGCCACCTTTAACTGCAGAAACATGAAGCATCTCCATTCTTAAAACCTGCAACTAAAACTAATTTAGTACCTCTTTACACAGGCTGCTGCTTTGCAACCAAAGGAGACAGAAACCACCTTCCCTGGGGCAGAGGTAGCACTGCACACACAAAAATGCCTTTTTACTCTTTTTTGTTTAAAGCAATGAGTAAATACACACAGAGCTGTGTACAGGGACATCAGGGGGGATTTATATCACATTTGTCTTGGTAAATGAGAAGGTTCACACTGGCCTGGTGCACACACACGGCAGCTTTTCTGGGCTCCTTTTCCAACTGGCTGCTGGGTGCACGTGCTGGAGGAAGCACGAGCTGTTTCTGAATTATTTTAAGGGCATTCCCTCCCTTTCAGGTTAGGTGCTATTTCAGAAACATAATGAATAAGAATCCAAGTGGAAGGTGAACATTTGGGGGGTCAGCCAGTGTTCATTAAAGTCAAGCTCTTTTTATAGCAATGGGCAGCACTGCAAATAGAGTTAATGGTCTGAAACCAGTTTTCCGTGGGTGAGAGGTGGCTGCTGAAATTCCCACTTGGCAGCAGCTTGTCAGAAATATCAATTGGAATATCCATTTTTTTAATGAAAAAGGTTTAAATTGGATAAGCTGCAGAGGAATTCCACTCATTCAAAAATGAACTCCTGTTTAGTTCCATAGTTAATACATATTTAGCTAAAATTATCTGATTATGACAATTTCACATGCAGTTATTTTATATTACGGAGGAATTTTGCATTAAAAAGATTAATTGTTGCAGTTAATTGGTTTTAAAAACCAACCATAATTCTTTAACAAGCCTTAAAGCATCGTATTGTGGTTGCTGAGCAAAACTGCATTGAATTCAACAAAACATTTCACGTAAAAATTAAAACAGTTATTGGCACTCCAGATGTGGTGTCTGAGTTAATGGATGCCCTTCTAACACAGCCCCATTTTCACCTTCTCCTTTGATGAAACAGTAAAAGAGCACAGGATCTACGACAGGACCCCATCACAAGAGCACACTGTGTCCTACCCCAATTAGCAAGTATTTAGAAGCTGTTTTGAAGGTCTGAGGTGTAGCAGAGGGAACTTTTATTTCCAGTCCCACTCGATGGAGCACATGCCCTAAAGAGCCCCCAGGTCCCTCATGGGTCCCTCTGCTCCAGCTGCCCTTGGGGCTGGCAGCCACGGGGACAATCCCAACCCCCAGAAACACCCCCGGAAGCATTTGGGATGCCCAGGATATTTATCAGAAATGAAGCTCCTCAGAACCCTTGGAACATTACAAATCTGAGCATTGGTTAGATATTGGGGAAAACCCTTCCCTGGGAGGAGGTGAGGCCTGGCACGGGTGCCCAGAGGAGCTGGGGCTGTCCCTGGATCCCTGGCTGTGCCCAAGGCCAGGACAGGGCTGGGAGCACCTGGGACAGTGGCTGGGGTGGCACTGGGTGAGGTTTAAGGCCCCTAAATTGTTTGTTTTAACCCAAACAACCAGGGTTTAGTGATGGGCTTGGCAGTGCTGGGTTTATGGCTGGACTCGATGACCTTAGAGGTCTTTTCCAACCTAAATAATTGCACAGTTCTCTATCTTCCAGCTTGGAAACAGCTCTCATAACTAGAGTTTATATATATATATTTTTAATATATATATTTATATATATACACACACACACAACACCATATTCACTGATAAAGAAGCAGCAGATATAAGAACTTTTCTGTCTAGGGTAGTAGCTATGAAAGAATCATTTTTCAAAATGCCTGCAACTAGCTAAAAGTGGCCATCCATAAGCTGATCCTCCATAATTAGTTAGATAAAAGTGTAAGCAAACTTGTGGCACTGGGTGAGGTTTAAGGCCCCTAAATTGTTTGTTTTAACCCAAACAACCAGGGTTTAGTGATGGGCTTGGCAGTGCTGGGTTTATGGCTGGACTCGATGACCTTAGAGGTCTTTTCCAACCTAAATAATTGCACAGTTCTCTATCTTCCAGCTTGGAAACAGCTCTCATAACTAGAGTTTATATATATATTTTTTTAATATATATATTTATATATATACACACACACACAACACCATATTCACTGATAAAGAAGCAGCAGATATAAGAACTTTTCTGTCTAGGGTAGTAGCTATGAAAGAATCATTTTTCAAAATGCCTGCAACTAGCTAAAAGTGGCCATCCATAAGCTGATCCTCCATAATTAGTTAGATAAAAGTGTAAGCAAACTTAAAAAAAAATAAGAAGAAGAAAAAAAAGGAGGCAAAAATCAAAGGGTGGGGGAAGAAGAAGAAAGAAAACTTGCTCCAGGGAAGAAGCAACTGTTCTCTGATGTGCAGCAAGGAATTTAACATCAAAGAACTAATGTAAATGGGGCCCATTTACCTCAAAAAACAACACACCACTCCACATTCTGGAATATTTCTATTTTAAGTTTGACAGCATTATGCTTTGTACCAAAATTCAAGATTGTGTAATTTGATAGATGTCAGAAGAAAACGACCTTCAGAATGGCTAATGGTGGCAATCTTTGTTATTAAGTATGTTAAAACTCTCTGTACAATATCTGTTTAAACTTCAGAGATCAGCAGATCACCTTTAAAGTTCATCTGATTGTACATAAAAATTCCATTTTGACTCAAAGCCTGGAACATGCATTTTCCTTATGCGCCTCTAATACTGACAGTGGGCGACTTCCTCCACCCGACCCCTGCTCCTTCTCCTGCTCTCCCCACCAATCAGACAAAAATGAAAGCTGGATCTCTGCTCAGCAGTGAAAATAGCACACCAGTTCAAATATGTAATCTGAACCACCCAAAAGACCATTAAAAATAGCTGAATACCCAAAATGATGTTAACAGAATAATTAGTCAAGTACCAAATGACTTCAAGGGTTTTGAAAATGAATGATAGAAATCCCAAAATCCTATTAATATTCTATTTAACATTTCACTTTTGGAGGTCTACAAATCTTTTCCTTTTTATTTTTTTTCATTAAACATACATCTTTAGGAGAAAAAACCCTCTCATTCATGTGTGAAGTACTTTTCATTGGGAAAAACCCAAGAATGAATAGAAATGACTTTGACAGTACCTGCACAGAGAATTGCCTTTCTGCAGCACGCTGCAGTTCTGTGCTTAATGGGGGCCCACTGAGAAACCGCTTCTGCAAACTGTGCCTTAGGAAAACTCCAAATTCCAGACTTCGCATTTAAACCAACAAAGTCTTTCTAATAATTCTGAAATTATGCAGAGCAATTAAATGTTTAACTCTCCCAGAAAGTCTTCTGTGGGACTCCAGCTGCAGGGTGGCGGATGCCCAAGTTACCAGGACACAATTATTACCCTCATCTAAATGGATTTACTGAGCATCTCATTATTCTCCAGCATCACTAATGCTGATTTCCAGTCAATATTGCTGCCAGCCAGGCTCATTATTTAAATCAAACTGGCCCAAAATAGAAGCCTTGCATACAAGACAAGGATCTAAAACCAGGTTAACAGCTTGGCTCTGCCACATGCAATTGTTTAATGCCTGAATCTGCCTCTACAGAAGACAAGTCTGGTGAGTGCATCAGGGCTGGCAGAGAACTGGGCTTAATCTCAAGCTGTTCTGGCACATTTTGCCAAAAGATTGCTGGGTGTGACAAGCTCTGGGCTGGGATCATGGACAGCACAGGCAAAGATGGTTGATTTTTGCTCGATTTACTCTCATCACTCGTCTGTGAGGTGACTCTTGGTGAAATCAGTGTGGTTTGTGGTGACAGAGATTCAAATGATCATCATGGATGTCACTGCTTCTCATCTGCCATCCACCACACTGGGCAGCTGGGGTCGAGATTTCTCACTACCTTCCCATTCACACCAACTCTGGGATCCGGTTTTATATTTGTAATTAAATCATATTTAAAATATGGGTTTTTTACAATTTATGATTTATAATCAGGCACAATTCTTCCCACAACTCCATGATCAAATGAGATGGAATAAACCTGCTGAAGACGGGGAGACTGCAACACTCTCCCCTTTAGGGTCCCTAAATCACAAATACATTCCTGGATTACCATTTTAATACTTTCTGCTTTTCTTCTGTTCCATCCAACTAAAAAACATGCTTATTTAAACTGAGTTATATCAAAAGTTGTGGCATGTTCTCTTTGAAGGCTTGAACACAGCAAAGGTGCACCCAACAGGAGTTATTTGAGCTTTGACAAGCTGCTTCTATCCCTGAGGGCAGGCACCTCACTCCTCTCACGAGCTCGGGCTCTCCCCACTCTGACATAAAGAAGTTTCCAGAATCCCCCAGGCCCAGATGTTGCTGGTACCCCCACAGCTGGCACCCAGCAAAACCACCAGGGGACAGGCTGGGAAACATCTCTGAAGATGCAAGTCACAGCTAAAGCTTCCCCCACACACAGGAGTCCCAAGATGTGACACCGATCCACGACTTAACTCAGTTACAGACTGTTTAATCTGAGCTTTACAAAACACGATTCTTTCAGAAACTGGAGATTCCGAGACACAGGCACTTTATCATTATTTATCAGCTAAATTCACACACCTTGACTTCTGCCAAGGAGAGATTTTAAGGCTCCTGAAAGAATTATAAAGGGATAAGAATGAAGTTTTTAGATTCTGCATTGCTGTTCTAAGTTGAATTTTGTGGCAAGAACAAGCACTTATTAAGAAGACAATGAGTAGAAAAACATTCTATGCATGTATCATTTTAAGACAGGATCTTTGCTATTAAATAGAAGAAAAAGTGGGAACAAAGTACAAGCTCTGTACTTCTGAATTAGCTCGGTATCACTAAATTAACTCGGTATCATGAAATAAACTCAGGATTTTCAAGTTACATCATCAGACAGGAGCCCAACAGAAGTTAAGCTTCTACAGTTGGAAAGACTGACACTGAAAATACGACCAAATCCCCCAACAAATCTATGATCTGCAGCCATCAGTGCTGCTTAGCAAGATTATGTTGGATTACTTTTTGTAGTTTTAAATACAACAAAGCTTTCCCAAAAAAGTGACAACTTCCCGGAGCCAGAGCGCGTCACTGAGCCGAGGAGAAACTTCCCCAGTCCAGCAAGGGCCCAATTAAAACCAAAATGGAATACACTGCTCCATCATCAAAGCAATTAAAAACACAAATAAGGCAGTGCAAGACTCTTAACATTCCCAATGTTTAATTATTTATCTGTTCTCCGTCCTGCAGCTGTAGGTCAGAATTAACTCCTCTGAACTAAATACAGGAGAACTCTTTTGGGGATTTGTACCTTATTCATTTTCAAGCAAACATTCAAATTCATTTCAAATTCACACAAGAACTGCAACAGTTTCACCTAAATCAGATTTTCTACAAGTTAAACACCCCTCCTACACTCAGATGTGATTGTGAAACTTCTTTGATCTCTGTTCCCAAATTTATTGCTCTGTGTAATCCATGACAAAATATAATGTGATTTACTGTATCTCTATATGACAGCCCAGCAGCTGACAGAACTTAGTAATTTAGCATAAGAAAAAAACCCTTCTGGCACCAAAATATACAAATCATAATTGAGGCACTTTAGTATCACGTTACAATGGAGCACATGCAGACTGATCATAAGAACTTCAAAACAATCAGAATTCTTTCTCACCCATTTAATGAAGGTGGGTTTTACTCCGTGACATGTTCTGCAGCTGTAAGCAAGTCATTTTGGAGCACTTCTCTTTCTTCATATTAATGACTCTGAAGGACTAATAACATTGTTTTACCCCTTCCCTATTTCCCAAACACTCCTTCTCCTCCAAAAAGAAGAAAAGCCACCTGCAGCTTTTCTCTATTATAATGATATGAAGAAAGAGCAAATGAGTGTAAACAATGTCTTCAAATCGTGCCAGTATTTAAATACACAATTATCATGTTTTACATTAGTTTGGTCTTGATCACTGAACATTTTTTTCTAAATAAAGCTATCTGGAAATCTGGTTTTTTTACTGTGCTGACCTAAGGGACATGATGGACACGTTCCATGGCAGCCTTTACAGTGGCTTGTGTGACCCTGGGGTTTGGGGGACTTGAGAAACTCTTTGTGCAACTGATGCATCGCCCCAGAAACCTCCAAGCAAAGTGAGAATGGGGAGCTCATGGACACAGGAGGCAGCACCACACTGAAAAACAGCCAAAGTTTTCCAAATATTATCACGTACCCAGGAATGTCAGGACAAGTAAAATCGGTAAATTAGAGAAAAGTGGACCTACAAGCAATCAGCCTTTTCCAAGACACAAGGTATTGGGAAAAAAGGCAGAGAATGAGGTCATGATTCAACTGGGCTTTTAGAAATATTTAATAAAGCTGAAATAATAAGCAATTGTGTATTACAAGATAAAGTCGGTGTGTTACAGGTTGTTTGGAGAGTGAAGAAAGGCTCGGGAAACAATTGAAAAAATAATTAAAACAGTTGTTCTGCCACTGGCAAAACCTCAGCATTCACCTTATCCACCATGCCCGTGACTTTGTGAGTCTTGATCTTATGAATTCACTCCAAGGATGAAGCCTGGAAGCTCAGGGACTGAGAAGAGGCAGCGAGTGCCCAGGTGTGGGAGGGCTGTTGGGCACACACTTGAAACAGAATGAGGAGACAGAGACAACAGAAAACCCCACCTGTGAACGCTTCTTGAACAGTTATTTTAGACTGATACCAGTTGGTTAAAACCCACCAAGCCCTAAAAAACCCCGGCAAACTTCTCCAACAACTACCCAGCTATAATTGATAGTGCAGGACATGAGTAAAGTGTGCTGAAAGATGGGCCACATGATCGAGCTCTAATTTTAATCATATCAGTCCCTGCCCTGCTGAAAGCCATATTTTTAATTCCATATTTTGTCATAATTTATCATTTAGCTCTTGTCTGGTTCTCATTTCTTAACAGCATTGCTTCAATCATTTTCATTTTTAACCCTGTGGTGCTATGTGTGAACACAAATCATGGTGCTTGATCTGCCTTCAGACATTAATGAAGATATTAAAAAGTGAGCCTGTTGCTCATGGGTGCACATTTTTTTTCCCACACTGACAGTTATACCAACTTCTCCTGGCTTCTGACTCTGGAAGCAGATTTATAAATACAGCTGATGAGCAGAAATCTGACCTGCTGTTTTCTGGATTGGTTTTTCTGAGTTTTTATTTTTGTTTTTTTTAAAGGAGATAGGAGCAGAGTAACTCTGTGAATAACTGCAGCTCTTGCTTTGAAACACCTCCAGCAGGGAGGGTGCCATAAATTCTGTTCGGTCCTATTTGAGTGAAATATCCCTGAGATGATTCTACCATCTTTTCCTTCATGTTTGGCTCTGTTGATTGAAGACTCTTCCAAATGGCCCCCCTGAGGGATGATGCAATTCCTGTGACCATGTTCCTGGTCCACCATCATCCTGCTTGTTCTTTGGAGAAGGAGCAGTGTAAGAAGGGACACACTACACAGGAAACTGCTTTTAGAAGGATTTGTTGAAAGGTACTATCAAGCCAGATTAAATAATCCGCATTTTTTGTGCTAATATACATTAAAAATATTTCCTCTTTGTGAAATACATTTCTTCTTGATCTTTTGGCATTGTGTTTTGCTGTTACTTGATCGTTTGGCTCCACATTTCTGGTTTTGCTAGATTTTCTCCCACAAAGCCAAATGTGCTACACTCATTTTTATTAATATTAGTTGGTGAATCACTATCGTTGTGTCAGAAGTGTTCAAGAACCAAATGTAATTTAATGTACACAGGTTATACAAAACAAAAACAATAAAAATAATATTACTGCTCTGGAACAGAGAGATAATATCAGAGACAATTGTTCTTGGATTATAATGAAAAAAATTAAGAGACTTGGGAAACATCCAACTCTTCTTGGTAAGAATTGGAGGCTCTTTAAATTACTCATAGCTGGGGCCTAAGCTAAATACTTGATGTAATAGACTCCAAACAAGTTTAAGAAAATGGGACATCTACGAGTGGTAGGGATCCTGCCTGCATTCAGCAGGGACACAAACAGGTCTGCATTACAATTAGACACAATTTAATGAGATCATTACACTTGGGAGGAACAACGTCCACATTTGATGGCTGACCTGTTTGCCCCCAAGTAAATAACCAGGGAATCACTGCAGGCAGTGTACAAACAGCTCCTCCGAGTGCTCCCACAAACAAAGTTATCTGCAAGCGTGGCTTCAGTCTCCAAGGGAATGAAGGGTGTCAGATCAAAGGGTCCATCACACCCCGTTCTCAGTGGGTCTAAGGGACAAAGATGGAACATTTTTGGTGTTAATGAAATGTGGAGTTGGCAGAGAAGAAGCAGAGAAGACTCAGAAATGGGAACTCATGGAAGGCACGAGATGTTTGTATTTTAGGAGCAAAAGTAACTGCTTAGGGGAAGCTCAATACTTTTAATCAAGTATCTCTTGGAGCATCTTTCATCTCAGAAGATGTCATATTCCTTCCCTTCATCTTCTATGTCTTTGCCAGTGCTGAACAGAGTGACATCATCTGCAACAGTGCCAGAACAGATACTGTGAATCACAGATATTCCTGCATATGCAGCATGAAAATATGCCCAGTTACATCCAGCTGGGCTGTTCTAGGGCTGTGCTGGGTGAGGAATCCGTCCAGCATCACGGAGCCTGATGCTGAAGGAGGAACTGAAATGTTCCCTAGGCTATTATCAGGACCATATTTGCAAGTTATATGTGAGAAGTTGCTCAGAAAATAAGTATCCATCTACAGGACATTGTCTGACGAGTTTTGAAAAGGGCCTCATTACAAAAACATTATATTGCAACAAAACTGTTGCAATAAACCTTAACTTTAAGGTCCCCGAGTTTTATGCGGGCTTCACAGCAGACACAGGTACAGGATTGTACCAGGTATAAACTGTAAACATCAGATTTGATCTTAAATCACAGGAATCTCACAGTACAACTACCATCAGCATCATTAAAGTCTACAGCAGGATCTGCATGGCTCTGGCCAGGTTTTGGTGTCGCATCTCTCCAGAGGGAACCACTTCACAGCTTCCTTCCATTAGAACAACTGCAGCCCCAAAAATAAAGTGTTTAACTCATTTTTGGGGTTTTTTTTTGACTACAGCTTTGTCCTATAATCAAATATCATGTGTGTTCAGTACAGTCAATACACAAAAATGTAAATTACTTCTCCACAAGAAAAGCATCACTGAAAAAGAATTAGATGTTCCTGGAACCTGCATAAACCCTTAACAGAATGAGTCAAAATATAGAAAAGAAGTCAATAAAAAGCTAAATGTTGAAAATTATTTAGAGAGAAAAAAAAACCCATCATCATCTTCTCCCACTCCAGTTTACTCATGTGTGCTGCTCAAAGGGAGCTTTTTTACAAGATATTTTCAGTGTTCCAAGGTTGCTTCCTTTGAGCATTGTTAGCCCGTCCACTGCTCTGCTCTGCTTGCTAAATGCTCATTTCCTCTGCCAAGAAAATCCCACAGAACGTTACAAACAGCGGCGGCGGCCAAGCCCCACATCTGCACACACTCAGACTCTGTCTCCTGCCTTCAGCCATTCCTGGCAGAGCTGGAACTGCTCCGAGCTTTGTGCGCTCCCCTGCACCTGGCCCAGGTGCTGCTGATGCAGCCTGGAGCACACCTGGCTGTGCCCAAAGCAGAGCCAGCTCCGGGCCTGGTGCTCCCAACACCCAACAATCAGGGCACGGGGTGGGCTGGAGGGACATTAAAGCTCATCCAGTGCCCCCCCAGCCATGGCAGTGACACCTCCCCCTGTCCCAGAGTGATCCAAGCCCTGTCCAGCCTGGCCTGGGACACTCCAGGGATCCAGGGGCAGCCACAGCTGCTCTGGGCACCTGTGCCAGGGCCTCACACCCTCACAGGGAAGGATTCCTTCCTGATAGGGAGAAACGCATTGCAGAAAAATGATCCTAAAACTTCTGTCAACTCAAGCAGAAAATGCTGAAAACACATCAATATCTTCCAGGAGCAAAGCAGGAAAAAACGTGCACAACCACAACAGTGTCCCAGAATCTCCAAGAGATTGGAATCACCAACCCTGATGAACCCCGAAGTGCTGAGGGAGCGCTCAGCAACTGACACTACAACAAAAAACGTCCCAGCCGTAAAGCTGAGATTTTTAAGCAACAGAAAATTAAAGACCTCAATAAATCATGTGTCCCTAAATATCACAAAGCTGTCTACAAACACCAGGAAATATTTAAGTGTTCAGTGTGCCTGTAAAGAAGACTCTTCCTTCCTTCCTTGTCCTGTCTCTGCCCCTCACTCCTCTCCTTCTCATCCCCATGGCAGGATGATGGGGAGGGCAATGCCAAAATCCTGGATTTCTTTACCCATTTGCAGTTCTCCTTTTCTTGTCACTGACATATGAATCATTCCTTTTGTATTTCCTCAACTTCACGTTAACAACAGTCCACAACGACACAAAGCAATCCACACAGAAATCAACATTATTCCCAGAGCAGATCACAGAGGAATGAGATCCCTCACTTGAGAATGGACTGACCTTTAGAAAATCTGGCCAGTCAGATGTTCCACGCCTAAACTGTGAAATTCAGCTTCCCATTGGATTTTTAAGCAATCTTCACAGAATTGGCACCAAAAAAAAACAAATTTAGAGAACAAATTTTTCTCCCATATTGTCCTAGATTTCCAGGTAACAAGATCTAGTAGAAATTATTTTCATAAACAAGTTTCAAGTCTCATGCTGCAATTAAGATGCTTTTTCCCCCTCTTGGATAAAATCATCTTCATCAACGTTCTGTGGACTAGGATCAAGATTTGAACTAAATTAGCTGAAACTGCTACTTTTGAGCTTTAAATGGAGCTTGCCCCCTCTAAGCTACCTTGAGTTTTGGATTTTGTGGCTAATTTCCACAGTTCTACAATTGCAAGAAAGAAATGAAACAGAATGGAGAATGGAGATTTGAAGGTAATGCCAGGTATTTTCACATGTCTGTGAAAGCCTTTTCAACAGAGATACTTTTTTGTTTTCCCCTCCTATCTTTCACTCAACATGTGCTCTTCAGATTAAGGTTAAAATAGGGAAGTAGGTTAAAGAAAAAAAATACAATAGCAGTTAATATAGCTTAAAATTAGCAAATTTTTTGAAAAATAGAAGAAAAAATCCAACAAATTAAAGAAAACCAGTATTTCTGACAGAAATGACAATTCAAGACTATTAGAGCTATTGCTCTATGAAGGATTATTTGTAACTTTAATTTGAGGATGTAAAGAAGTTAACTTTTCTTTTGCTATACTACACATGTAAAAAAAGATCAAAGAAAGAAAAGAATTGAGATTCAAATTCCATTTTTAAGCAAAAATGACAATGTCTTCCTGAGTTAAAATTAATCCTTTAATGATGAATTTCAAAGGTTTAAATACTTTCTGTGACCTTGGCTTTAAATAATTATGCCAAGTGGAGCTTTCCTTACATTCAGAAAAGATTCTGAATTGTTGATCACAGCCATTTTAATGGCTTCAGGCTGGCTGATTTCCAACATAATCCCCCGAATGCTCTTTAAAATTACAGACCAAGAACCTGACGCAGGTAAATGAAATGTCACTTGCACAAAGGCTGCTCAAACGCTCCATGCAGATTGTTCATTTGTGCCACTGCACATCCCCTTGCAAGAAAATGTGTGATTTGTGCCTTAATGCAACGTACAAAAGAGACTTCAGCAACTCTCTGCTTACACATACACACAGTCTACCATAAATATTAAGTAGGGCTTTTTTAGTTTGGCTTTTGAAATAAAACTTGCATGTTTTAGCCCCCTAATGGGGAGGAATACTTGAATTCAGGACAGGGGACCAAGGGATGCTCAGCAAGCAGGAATGTGGGCAGTGACTCCGCAGAACAGAATGGAAGGGAAGTCTTGATCAATCTGAAACAATTATTTCTATTTTCAAATCTTACCCAGAGTCCTTTCTCACCTGGTGTACACACAGGCAGAACTAGAGCAGCCACTGTGAGCAACCAGACACAATTTCCTTGCACCGTGAGCCTGAATTTCTCCTTCCTCAAGAGCTCACCCTCTTTTTAAGGGACAAAAAGCTTGGCCAGGCAGAAGCCCCCTTCCCACTGTCCCTACTCCAGCAGAGGAAGCTCAGCCTGCTCCTCGCTGGCTTTGCCTGTGAAATCACCTGTGTTTCTCAAGTGCTGCTGGCTCCTGAGCACCTCGTGGCACTTCCATCCCCGCTGGAGGTGCTGCCCAGTCCCAGCGTGTCCAGAGCAAAGGTTTCCATCCCAGAACCCCAGAAAGCCCCACCCTTGTGCTGTGACTGCCATCCCACGCTCTGTATCTGCTTTCTCAACTCAAGTGACCCCTAAACACATTTCCTTAGGGAACCTTTGCTCAGCTGACCCTTGGGGTGATCAGTCCCCTCTGCCCCACAGAGCTGCTCTTTGTGCATGCCTTACCTTGTCCAAGGCTGCCTCTGTCTCTTCCATGTGCTTCATCTTCAGGTCTGATATCACTCTCTCCATCTCCACCTTCAGCGTGTTCAGGGCTTCCTCCTTCTCTCGAGCTGCCCTCAGCCTCTCCTCGTCCCTCTGGAGGCTCAGCTCCAGCAGCTGATGGTCCCGCAGAGCGTTCGCCTGGATCAGCTCTTCCCTCAGCTTGCGGATTTGTTTCTCCAAGCCAGAGATCACCTGAGAAAAGAGCAAACAAAGTGACAAAACCCAAACCCAAGACACAAAACCCACTTGGTTTCCTCCAACAGGCTGTCAGCTGGGGTAGGAGCAGACTCAGAGGATGCTCTGTCCCTTTTCCTGGCCTCTCTTCTTGCTCTTCCCTTTCTCTTCCTGCACGCAGATCAATACAGCTCCCCCTGCCCAAAGCACTGGTAAGATGGACGTCCTGGAGGAGAAATTGACCTTGTGGCATGAAATCACTACATATCCTACCTGTGCCGTCTTTTTTTATCCTTACAAAATGACCTGCTGCCTTCCAGTGAGCTATCAGAATATCATCAATCATTTATCAGTCACTGCCAGCCCCCGATGGGGAACACAAAGGGGGAGGGTTCGAAGGGACAGGAATTAAACTGTGTCACTCCTAATTCCACAGAATTCTGCTACTTTCCCGCAGGAACAGACACACATCTATGACCTCAGATTACACTTGCATGTAACTCTCACTGGCTGCTTTCCTAAGCCCATTTCCTGTGTGGTTCTTCACTGCAGTACAGGAGCATCACCTCTGGGACACAAAGCACTGTCCTTACAGCCAAGTGTGATGGACGACACTGAAAGCACATCCGTGTTTTCATTCATAAATGTAATTCTGGAAACGAGCACTTTCACTACAGAACTCATTCAGAATTGCCCCCTTTCTCCTCTCTGTTTCACAAGAAACTTTGCAGTTGCCTGGAATTCTTTCACAGAGGATGTGACAATACTGAGAGCAGAAACTGATGTTCTACCAAGTAAGTGCAGGTGACTCAGCTCAAGCTTATTAAAGGTTTCACAAGAAAATCTGAGGAAAAGCAGTGTATATTTAAAGTTCCCATTGTCCTGGAATGCCAGTTTCTCTCCAAATACTATTTTTCTTCTTCAGACGTTTTTAATACACTGTCTGTACTCAGCTACACCATTTATTTGCAGCCTCTAAGAACCACATTACTACAAAACTTTGAAAAGGAAACATTTGTTTCTGACCAAAGTTGGGACATGAATGACTATCAGATCTATTGCCTTGTACATTAATCTCCCAAGACAGATTCCTATAAATACTGTGATCTGAGAGAGGAAAAAAAAAAAATTCAAGGCTTGAAAGATTGCCTATTTGTCAAGCTATGTGAACTATACGGTGTAATAAAAGACATCATCTTCCTTCAAACCTTCAGTTTGTCCTTCAGCCATCCCAGCTGTAACATGTATTAAATAATATCAACCATCTCAGAAACTTATTTTGCTTCCATACTTTCTTAATTACTCACTGGCACGAGTCCCTACTATGTCAAAGGTAAGAGTGTGTGCATGGTGGAGAAGGAACGAGCACGTCATTTGTGTACAGAACCCTACCACAGGCCACATATTTCAGCCCTATCAGCATTATCTCAAACATATGTTTCATATACTCTAATCTGTGCTAGATCCTTTCCTTCCTTTCCTGAGCTTTTCCTCTACACATGTTTAATTTCTTATTAAATCTGTATACAGACTAAAAACGTAAAGTACGTTTCAGTGTATAATTATAATCCGCAATGTACTTTTATAATTCTTTCGGAAAATGATTTCATCTGCAGATCACAAGAACATGACAGCCTGCCTGGCTTTTCCCTAACCAAAGCAGCACTAACTCGGTGAAGATAAGAACTGCAATTGCTGACGGGTGATATGGTCTGAGTTCTGAACTGACACATGGAGAGTTTGGGGTTTTTAACAGCTGCCCCAGTGCAAGTCCTGCCTGAAATAGCCACAGTTATCTTTTAATCTGTGAGAGCTCTTTTTAAAGCTCACTCCCCTATTTTCCTTTTTTTTTTCCTCCTTTCTATTTTGAAATAAAAAAACTTCCTTTAATTACACCCCCAACACACACACATAAGTGAAATTAAGAAATTACATTGCTCAGAAGTTCCCTAAAAAGTTTGTTAAAATGTTTAGGATAAGAAATCTGGGCTAACTTTTCATAATACAAGGAAAATTCATTCACAAATGACACTACAAGCCAAAATAAAGACTGGGTGAATTCCTGTTACACCTTTTAAGCTTTACTTCCTTCTTCAGTCAATGGTTTTTATATAAAGTCATTAGAAAATGAAACACAATCCAGTGTTTTCTGTAAGGAGAAAGTAACAGCTCGCAGCCTTCAGAGCCAAAACTGGGGACAGCTGAGAGTGAGCTGCATGTTATAGGTAAAGCAACAGTAATTAATATGCAAAGGAGCATTAATGTTGGACCTAATAGATGGCAAAAGCAGATTTGGTTCTATTAGGGAAGAAGAAAGACTCTGAAGACGGGGTGATGGCAGCGAAACTAATATGATTAAAGGAGTCCCTTTGGAGCAACTTCACTGCCAGTAAGATGATGTTAAGAGACATCTAATCTCTCCAAAGTGACTGGAAAAAGCTTATATTTGGGATCACAGACACAGTTCTTGTCAATTACTTTCAAATAAGTCCAGTTCTCACAGCCAGATTAGTTTTTCCCCATAAACAAAGTCAGTGGTAGAAGCAGCTTACGCCCAACCTGAGACAACTTTGTGTGACACAGATATGTCCCCACTGCTGCAGGGAATGAATCCCCAAACTTTCCAGCACTAAGACTCTGATATTCCACATGCCAGGTTTAATAAACTATTATTAGTCTCAAATATAGGCAAATTAGGAAAAAAAACAAAAGCCCCAAGATGACTTGATTCTCAGTTGCGAAAAATCCATGAAATATAAAACTTATGAGCAACTGTCTTTTCTTAACGATTATGTGGGAAAATAAAAGCTGCAGTTACAAAATCTCACTTCTCAGGCTCTAGATCCAAAGGCAGGATGGTTTCTTTGTAACACCGAGTTCTCTTTCTCAGTGTGGGTTTCTCAAATTCTCCTCTGGCTGCCCAGATCTCCATTTGGGAACCGAATGGTTTGCATGGTCCAAACAACTGCTTGAGTACAAGAGCTGCTGTGAGAAAAACACACCTTAAACACCCCATCTAAGCAATCATTATTGTGCTAAACGAGGATTAAACACAAGAAATAAAGGCTGACAGTATGTAACAGAGCCAAAATGTTACTGCCACTTGCTGCCTTTTCTGGATCAAAGTGTTGGAGTCTCTATTTCGGTGCTGTGGGTACAAGCACATGAAATAAGAGAGATCTGTATCTATTTTAGCAAGGATGCAGAAGTTTGCAGCAATTCCCAGGATGACCATGCCACAGGAACACACCCCAAACAAGGAAGCATTTTGTAAAATGACCATTAATCCACGCACAACAAATAGGAAGATGACACCGGCTTACACAGTTCCCCAAATGGAACAAAAATACATAAACTATGTCACAGAAATTTCATAAAGGTTTATATGACATATTTGTATGTCCCTCAGATGAAGAAACTTTTGGCCAAGGTGGTGATTTCTATTTCTGTTTCAAAGAAATAACTCAGAATTCTAACTAAGAATATCTGTGCTGAAATAGTGTCATAAAAAGGGTGGGTCATAAGCCCACAGCAATTTGCCTGCAGGGAAAAAATAGACTTGAAAGAAAAAGAAGAAGGTTGGTCACTCACTTTGGCCTATTTAAAATGCCAATAAATGTACTGCGTGTTATTTGGAAGGAAAAAATGTGCTCTTAATTTTAAAAAGTAAATTGCATAAGAAAATATAAAGTTGGCAAAAAGTTTAAATTAAAATCTGTTGCTGATGTCTGAAACTCCGCTCCACTTACAGGCAACAGGGATGAGAAATGGACCGAATGACTACGGCCTAATTAAAAACAATAATAACACAAATTCCCTTTATTTTCCAGGAGCTCCTACTTCACCCCCATGAAGCCTTTCCTTGGATGGGTTTCTGAGGAAGAGGCTGGAGCATGACGGCATCGCCACAGAGCTCACTGTGTCCTGCTCGGTGCCTCACACCCAGCCACATCACCCCGCAGCTCAGCTCCGGGGCGTTCTCAAGGCACACAAACAAGGCCGTGGACAGTCGGGATGAAATGCACTCCTCATTTATCCCCGGGGTGCAGATCCAGAGCTGCTGAGGTGTTGCCTCAGCAGATTTACAGTAAGTGAGTAAGCCCTGCCAGCGGATGAGGCTGCAGTAACCTCCCTGCTCGGCCGTGCTGGGAGCACGGGGGCTGCTGGAACAGAGCAGCACTGTTCAACACCCCTGTGCTTCTCAAGGAGCTCCCAACAACTCTTCCAACTCAGAAGGTTTCCGCACTGGCTTAACTTGGCTCCACTCAGAGATGACTGCACAGGCCTCGCTTTGCTGTGTTTAATTTTGCTGGCATGTAACATTTAAAAAAATCCTACAGCAAAGCCCCTGAACCTCTGAGCAGTAGCAGGAACCAGGCTGGATGATCCCAGAGATCCTCTCTAGGATAACTTCAAATATCAGCCCGTCAGTCACAGCCCTATCTGACCACAGATAAGCAGCTCCTGCCTCGGCGTGCCAAGGCCTCCTCAGCATTTCCTCCTCAGAAGAGCACTGAAATGAGCAGTGTGTGCTGGGGAACATCAGCTGGGCCCTTTGAAAGGGACATTTGTGTCCCTGTGCCTCGCCAGGCTGCCCTGCTGCCATGGATGAGGCATCCCTAACATTTGTTATTGGGCACTGGATCAGTTTTGAAAGGAGATCAGCCCAGTCAAGGGAAAGGCAGCCTGCAATAAAAACAAATCTCACTTTGATGATGAAGAAGTGAAAGGAAAATCAGGAATGAAGTAGCAAACCCCAGTGATTCAGTGGTGACAATGACTCCCTTTTTAGCCATGAGCAGGGCAGTGTCCCAGAAGAAGGAGATGAAGGATCCTGTCCCAGCCAGAAGTGACTGGAGGCACATTTGCTGTAAAACACCTTAGAGGGGATTATCTGCTGAAAATGGGAATCTGAACGACTTCAGCTTTCTTGTGAGTAAACAAAGCTTTATCAAATGCTGGGAAACAGATCATACAAGTTTCTCTACCATCACAAAAACAACCAATGCATTTAACATAAAAGAAGTCTGAAAAACAAACAAATATTTGCAGCTCTAAGCTTAGAAAAAAGTGTAGCTGTAAGAACTTCAAATGTGTGTAATGTTGATTTGTGTTTAGAACGAAAATGGTTTATATTAATGAGTTTTTCTACTGCAGCTTCCACAAGGGACAACAGTCCTTCTCTTAACTGATCTTATTCTGGTTTTCGGGAACTATTCTCATGATTTTTACGCTCTGGACCCTGCCAACCAAGGGCCAAGAACAGTCCTAATGGCTCTCTGATCCTTCTGTCCACAAGTCTGACCCACTGCTCCCACTATACCTGCTTTTCTCCATGCCAAAGGAATTCCAACTGGCCAGTCCAGCCAGCTGGCAGCTATTTGTGGCTCCTTTGTACTGAACTCAATCATGTCCGTTTAAACAACTATATTAAAAATATTTTCTATACTATGGCAATTTCAATTAAAATATGTAAAGAATTTATTACCCTGTTTCTCCCATGACTCCTAAAATCGGCAATTTATCAATATTACGAACACTTTAAAAGATGAGATTTCATTTGCAAAGAAAACCAGTGGCACATTATCACATGGGTAATGATGTGGCAGAGCACAAATTAGCAGGGATAAGTAATAAATAGCTATTTAGCTTTCACAGCACAATCTATTACACTGTCAAGTTTAAATGCCTTTTGGGTAAGAACACACAGGCCCGTAAATGTGGTATTTAAGGGAGCAGATAAAAGAAATGGTGTGAAACGAAGTGAAAATGAACAACAGCTCAGTGACCAGCAGGTTGGGCTCCATTCCTAAGAGCACCGATCATTCCAAGAGCATGTGCAAGCCCTTCCAGGGGAAAACATGGAAATCAGCACCCCACCATTAGAAACAGCCCTGGACAGTGCTCTAAGACTTTCTGGAAACACTCAAATATCAGCTTCAATACTCAGAGATGCCTTTTATTGTATACTTATATAGTGCTTTGTGCACACTGAAGTGTTCTTGGTCTTGATGGGAAAAAAACTCTCTCCAGAATGTTGGTTTTACTGCAGAGCTTCTTAAAACTGAGCCATTTTCATTCTATTTACATATATTTCTCTCTCTATATATCCTGTATGTGACTACACTGCAGTGAAGGGCTATTGATACGTTCACCCAGTTATTGATACATTCATCAGTGAAATGTCCTCAGTTTATAAATCAGATTGGGTATTACCAAGTTTAGATCTGGAAGGAAAACTGACACCAGAGGTGCATTCACTAATCTGCACCTGCACGGCACAAGAGAAGGGGAAACTCTTCAGGCTCAGACAGAGGAACGTCCAGTGAGAAAAACCTCGGCAAAGCAGAGCAGGTGACAACGAAGGGTGAAAGGTGTCAGCTCAGCAGGGTCAGATCCCAATCCCACATTCCAGGCTTTAGGCAAAGCTCTATCCCCACACGACCCCGGCCTCTTTCACCCTTGCACTCTTACCTCTGACATCTCTCTTGAAAACGCCCCTGGGATTTCCAAAGGGAGGTGTTGAGCTGTTAACTCACATATTCATTTCATTCATTTTAGCAGCATTAAGCTGCTTGTAAAGGTCAAACCTCCTTGGTAAGATTCTTCACTTGGGCTACTCCAGCACTGTGCATGCTCTGAAAAATGCCTCTAACATTTATGAATCTGATAAAAGTTTATTCCTACTAACCCTGCTTATCTACCAGGGTCTGAGTTTGCTGTGGGAACTGGTTTAGCACCTGTAGAGTTCTGCCGGAGGGAAACACCACCCACCTCTGGTACCCAAACCATGGCCAACACTCCTCCAGCACAACTCCTGCCCTCATCATCATCCCAAGGAAGGTCCAGCACCCTTCAAGAAGACATTTCACTGTTTAGCAATGCATTTATCTGTCTTGTCTAACCCTGCTTAGCATTTCCTGAAACACGGTGGAAGTGTTGACTCACTAAGAACAATAGTTGAGCAATAGTTACCCTCTGCTCAGCTCCACTTCCAATAAAATTAAAACATGAGTTTCCCTGTGCCATTCCTATAAGTAAACATGCTCAGGCAACAATTAACAGGCAATTTAACCCCCAAACTGTTCACTGACTCTGCCAGGTATTTCGGAAGGCTAAAAAGAAACAAGCAACACACAGGTGCCAAAAAGTTACACTGAAAATATTGGCTCACTCTGGTTTCTACATCTTAGAAAGGGGCAGCACATTTTTGAGATCTGCTGTGACATGGCATTAAGCAAAACACAAATTTTGATGATTTTTTTTTCCCCTAAAGTGCACTGAAGTAGATCTGGACTTTCACAGAAGCCAGTCAGCTGCCTAAATCCCAGTTAATGTAAATGGTACTTAAGCTACAAACTGGGCTTAAAAAAAAGGAGAGAGTGGAATAAAGAAAATCAGACATCCATTTGAACAGCTCCACAAAGAGCTTAAAATTAACGGAGCTTATTTCCATTTCTTAATTTACATAAGTACATTTGATTCCAATTTAGTTAACAGCAGCTAGAAAGCAGAACTTCATCTAGGTTGGTTATTGTCACTGCCTTCCCAACAAGATGAGTTTGAGCTGAAGGGAAGAACCTTGAGCTTACACGAGTAACAAAACAATGCAGAGAACTGGTGAGCCAAAGGATTACTCACCAAGTTGAAATTCAGATAAATGTAAATACATTTTCCATTTCCCTGTTCTAAGACCGGTAACAGACTTGGCCCTCTCGCCTTGGAGACTGATCCAGAGCAGTTTCTCCTTCCCTGATTTACTCTATTTGCTTTTAAACAGATTAGTGAGACAAAAATTAAAAATTCTGCCTTCCTTCTCATCTCCTTTTATCCGATCAAAGGAATGTTTACCTTTGTATTCTTCCTTGTACAAACAAAATGACTGGAATAAAACTGCTAAGGGACCTGCCAGGAAAGGACTCATTTCCTTCTGTCTTTCTACCCAGAATTTTAATGAAGACACTCAAATGGGCACAGAACAATCTACATAAGTGCATTATTGGAACTTAAATATGATAGAGGTAAGAAAATAAATCAGCCATAAATACCTGTTTAATGCAGTGATCCCCTAAAATAACTTGTGATAGCAAAACATAAAAAAAAGTGGCTAAAAAAATAAATTAAAATCTACATGTTAACAACAGGTTTTCTGCACTGTACAATTCACAACATTCCATTCCTAATGATGACTGATGCAAATGACACCAAACATCTTCCTTGCCCACCTTTACGAAGAACTCTAATTTCTGCATTTCATGATTTGAAAGGAAAACATTCCCCTCACATGAATGTTAAAGATATGTTCAGTTCTGAAACAACATCAGAGTAAAGTTTGTTCTGAAAGTGAGGAAAAGCTACTGATATTTAAGGAAGGATAGGAATTTCCTGCAATGGAATCCAGAAACAGAGCCTGAAGATCTCTGCAGTGGACTGGGAAGAACTACCTGTCAATCTCAGAGCATTTTGCGTCCAGCATCCCCCAAGTCAAAGCTTTTAAAAAACATTTGCATTTAAATTTTCCACACATTAAATTTAAAAGCATTAACATTTCCGGAACAATGTGTAATTCCGATTTAAATGCAGACACGATGTGTTGCAGATTTAAGGATTACTACATTCATCTCCATGAGGCAGCAAAATTAAATGTGTTCTAATTCCCAATTTGTCCCCAGAAGAGGAACACTCTCTATTGTCTAGGAGAATGTCTGCGCCTGTCAACTACAGAAAAGATTTCACTGTAAGTGAAAGAGCCAAAGGAACCCCATGCCTCAAAATAAACACCTAGAAAAGCATCACACACTTTTATTTTGGATGCATTTGTTGCTCAAAACCCACAGTTCTTAAATATTTCCAAGTTTTACCTCACATATCCCATAAGGGTTTTACAACTGTACCAGAAACGGCGTCAGACACAAAACCTGGCAGGACAAACCAAAGACAAGATGCAGATAAAAAGCCTCAGTAATCAGCTGTCCATGCATAAAATACCTGCCCTCTTTAATTTCTGAAGTTCACACTTGTAGGAAAGGCCACTTTGGACAGTAATTCCCATTCAGGCCTCCGCCAGGACCATCTCAAGAGCACCTGAGCAACGCTGCCAGCCCAGCCCACACCCCTGACCCAGCTCTGCCCTCACTGGCACTCGGGGGAAAAAGAGACAATTGTCAGAACTCCAGCACAACCACAGGAAGCCAACCCAGGAACCAGTGCTGTCATTCTCTGCGCCAGCAAAAGAGGATTTCCATGCACCACCTGCCCTACTCTGCTCTGCCTAAGGATGACAAGCAGCAGGAACCCCTCTCATTTCTGGTGTCACACTGCTACAGGGAAGGTGACAGCCTTTAACCAAACATGAAGTCCTTGTTCTCAGCCTCATGACTGGCAATAGGTGTGGGCAGGAATCCTGAAATCCAGCTGCTCCAGAAGTAAAAGTTGTATCACTCACAGGTTTAGATTTGAAAGAAATAATCAGCTTCTGACTGTACAGATCCCTCATTTCTGCACAGCAGCAACAACAGCTGCAGCATTCCTGTTAGTCAGTTATGCTAAATTCTCATCCTCACCTTAGCTGCTCACACAAATAAGATGAAGAATTACACACAGGTCCAACTTCTGGATTTCTCCTTTTCAAATCAATTTCTCACTGGAAGGAACACATTCTAGTTGTCTATGTCCAGAGACAATTCTGATATAAAACACGTTAGTGTGTCATCTCCACCTGGGAAGGAAATCCTAGAACAGGTGGTCTTTAACCCGCTCAGGTGTCAGGCTGGAACTGAGGGCATCAGGTGATGGGCCTGAGTGCTGGCTGCACAATTCCCATCATCTCCACAGTGGCTCTCCTGAATTCAGAGACCTTTCGGAAGCCTCCTGCTCCACAGCTAGCAGTTCAGAAACACGACATCAGTCACAGGCTGATCTGTTCAAAATAAATTATAACCGTGCCTAACATTTCTTCTCTTGAAACCGAGAGGGTTTTTGGCTCAGTATCTTCCTCTGGCACCTTTCTGCTGATCTCTGTCCTCTTCATCCTTCTTGGTTTGTCCTTGAATTCAGTTGATGCCACTTGGTTTTCTGAATACAAATAGGCCACTGCATCCTGGGGCAGGAATTTCTTCAGCTTTATTTATGCAACTCTTTTGGATCTACTGTACTCTGAATAAATATTAATACACAGTTTAAATATAAAAATCTAAATACATATTAAACATGCAGACTCTATGAAATAGCAGTCAAATAAAATAACCCGTTTATAAAGGTCCATGTTTATATTTACTACACTCTCAAAAAAAACCAACCCCAAAACACAACCTCAAAATCGCACTAAGAAATCAGAAAAAATGTACTACTCCTAAACAGAATATCCTGGCAGGAACAACAGCTGTGGAAAGAGTTTGAAGGAGAAACTGTTGAGTGGAGGCAGAGCACCAAATGGAGCTGGCTCCTTTCTGTGCATCAGCCTTCTAAGGGGACAGAATTTGCACACTTTTGAAACCTGCTGCTTTCCTTCTCAGATCACTGTTCTGAAGGACATAGTCTTACTCTGTGAAAAGAAATAAGAAAT
>VXBU01017611.1:118171-202748 GCA_013400315.1 Bombycilla garrulus | reverse complement strand
TCCCTTCATTGAACCAGCTCGGCCTAGACTGGCTTGTCCCGCAGTGACATGTATATTGAATACAAATCAGACAGCAGAGCTTTAAATCTGTGTTGCAGCTCTCATTTCCAATTCGAGAACTGTACTATAATCATAAGCTTCTGGTGGATGAAAGGAAATCAGCTCTCTGAATATTAGCTAATGCCACATTTGCAAGTCCTGAAGAGATCTGNAGTATCTTCCTCTGGCACCTTTCTGCTGATCTCTGTCCTCTTCATCCTTCTTGGTTTGTCCTTGAATTCAGTTGATGCCACTTGGTTTTCTGAATACAAATAGGCCACTGCATCCTGGGGCAGGAATTTCTTCAGCTTTATTTATGCAACTCTTTTGGATCTACTGTACTCTGAATAAATATTAATACACAGTTTAAATATAAAAATCTAAATACATATTAAACATGCAGACTCTATGAAATAGCAGTCAAATAAAATAACCCGTTTATAAAGGTCCATGTTTATATTTACTACACTCTCAAAAAAAACCAACCCCAAAACACAACCTCAAAATCGCACTAAGAAATCAGAAAAAATGTACTACTCCTAAACAGAATATCCTGGCAGGAACAACAGCTGTGGAAAGAGTTTGAAGGAGAAACTGTTGACTGGAAGCAGAGCACCAAATGGAGCTGGCTCCTTTCTGTGCATCAGCCTTCTAAGGGGACAGAATTTGCACACTTTTGAAACCTGCTGCTTTCCTTCTCAGATCACTGTTCTGAAGGACATAGTCTTACTCTGTGAAAAGAAATAAGAAATCGTGACTTTGTGGCATGTTTTTCCTAACACAAAGATCAGGGAATTAGTAGAGAGATTGTTTCTTGGATATCTTGAAATGGTAGTCTTGACAAATGGCTTCTGATGCACTTGTGAGAGAGATTTTGGCTTTCCCCACACACAGGCCTAATTACCACATTAATGAAGGCTATGGCTATAAAGGAATAGCAGGGCTGTCTCTGCTAAACCTCCTTGAAACTCAGGCACAGCAAAACAAACATTGCCTTCCATATCAATGGCTGCTTTAGGAGCCATTTCTGATTAATCCTGCCGGTTCCCTCGCAGCCTCTGATGCCAGGGATGCCAGAGAATCCTTATCACAAGGGCTTGTTTGCACAGCTCCAGCAAGGAGAGTAATCCACTAAGCATCCCACACAATACTCAGGTAGAGCANAAAAAAAAAAAAAAAATAGATCATTTCTCGTGAACCTATATATATGAATCGCTTTGTACTGCTCGACTGATAGAAGCGATGCCTGTGCTGGGATTAAACCCTTTTCATCATAAAACCTCATCTGGTTCGGAGTCCAAGTCCATCAAACCTTTTCCCTTTAAAGTCCCGCCTTTGATTCTACATCAATTTATTCAAACCGCAGCTGGGTGGCTGAAAACGAAAGGACAGCATCATTTAAACCAACCATGTTCCTAACTTGAAAGAAGGACTATAATTAAAAAAATGGGCATAAAAGAATGGAAATGGGATAATATTTTTTAATGGTAGTTCAAAGGCCGACAGATGTCAGAGCCTTTGAAGATGTCAGTACACTGAGCAAGGAGTTGCCATTAAATAGTTTGCCTGAGAGGTGAAGCAGCTTTTTAATGACTGAAAAAGCCCTTGCAGACACATCCTTGTGTTTTTAATTTGTCAGAGTTTCTGCAGTATTTTCTGATTAATGACACATGATTATAACTGCATAGCACACATATTTTTATACTTTGTTAAATGAATACTTTATCCCACATTCCTTCAGTGCCAGATAAAAACAGGAAAGCTTTACTATAGAGTCCAAAACTATTCAGATTGCTCAAATATTTATGGTAATTTGAGGGGATTGGCCAGATCCAGAGCTTCTATGTGTTGCTACCTTTTGTTCTTTAATGGAGCTATTACTACTGCCACCACAATGTGCATGCATTAAGTGAGCATCTGACCCAGTAATGCATTGTGCCCTTCTTGTGCCCTAAACAATCAGGGCTTTCATAATTCACTGATGAACAAAGTCATCAAATCAAAATAACATTTAGAAAAATCCCAGGGCCGATCCTGAACAATACAAACAATGGCTGCCAGTGTATTGTAAGTGGAAAATAACTTTTCCAAGGGAAAAAGCATATTGCTAGGAGACATCATGTTCAGAAGAAAAACACCAATATTTAGAAATGCAGATAAAATCCTCATCTTGAGCTGAGAAGATGCTCCTGCAACATCCTTCATCTCTGTCTTAACATACACAAATTTTTCTATTTTCCCCACAAATGGAAAATGTAGTAGCCTGAAACACAGGGACAATTTCTTTTGCTGCCAGTAAAAAGCTCTTTCATCACTACAACAGCCTTTTGTGGACACCTGCCAAGCTGGGCAGGTAGAACCCAGGGACAGCCCAGCCCTGGGCAGGGACAGGAAAAGCCAGCACCGTGTGCCCTACCTTGTGCCACACCTCAGAGCATCACCCACACGACAACACAGTCATTGCAAGGGAATTTGATTAATGTGCCGCTCCTTCTGCTCCTCCAGCCTCCATTCAGCTTGTAATTGGATCATAAACA
The DNA here is from genome assembly GCA_013400315.1 of Bombycilla garrulus. Lineage (NCBI taxonomy): Eukaryota > Metazoa > Chordata > Aves > Passeriformes > Bombycillidae > Bombycilla > Bombycilla garrulus. The sequence goes on along the minus strand of VXBU01017611.1, from coordinate 200,172 downwards.
GAAATGTGGTGGACTCAGCTAAAAGCAGAGATTGGAGAGCTCTGTGAAATGAGTTGCTGTTCTGCCCTGAATATTGACAGGATTTCACGAGGAGGAATATCTGGCTTGCTGCAATCCATACCCATCAGGAATGCCTGTGTACCACCCCTCTGGAAGCTCCTGGAGGGGAGGCAGGAAGGAGGGAGGTGGCTGTGGACACTCAGGGTTCTGCAGCGGGAGCTGAAGGGAGCCGAGAGCCAGGGGTGCTCTGCTGCCTGGCCCAAACACTGCACTCTCATCCTGCTGCAAAGGCAAGCACTGCAAAGTTTGAAAAGGAAAAGAATATGGCTGCAGAAAGAATAAACATAATTCTGAAATTGAATTCCCCACATGGATTTACTGAATGGAAACAGAGCCCTGCTAGGACGAAACATGGCAGAGTTAGGATTGCACTAGAAAGAACATGGAGAACTGGACAACTTCAGCACAGACAATTGTAATCCCATTCCCAGCTAACCTGCAGCCCTCCTGCTTGAGTCATTCCACAGTTTCCTCCAAAGACAGTCTTATTTAAAAAGCAAAACAAACCCCAACCATCGTTAGACTACTTGACTTTATCATGAATCTCATGTAGGTTTGAAAACTCAGTCTGCATGAATGCTCCATTACACATCTCTGCCCCTTTTCCTAGAGAACAAACGCCAGGTGGGAGCAGGCAGGAAGCTGCTCAGCAGGATGGGGTGGAGCAGCCCTGAGCACACGCACCAAGCAGAGCAGAGCTCTTCCCTCTTCCATCCCATTCCTGGGTACCCGGGGTGCTCAGCAAGGCCCTTGGGACGGGGACACGCTCTGCATGGAAGAGAGCAAAGGAGCAAGATCTGCACATCCAAAAGGCCCTTGATGTCACCTGGACAGAAACCTGTCCAGAATTCAGTTATTATTTTGGCACTGTGGTAAAAATAGCAGAATAAAATGTTGAATTTCAAGCAGTTATGGCTGAGCTGAAATAAACCTTCAGAGAACAAAGAAAAGGCACTTCTCTAAGCTGTGGGACTTTCTACAGAATTCCAAATGAATTACACAAACTAAAGGAATGTTACTCACAAAAGATGCATCAGAATTCTGAATAAATATTATAAATGTCCTTAAACATTTATATTCAAACATTATAAATCTTCTAAAATGGGAAATATCAGACATCCTGAAAATAATGTTTTGCTACAAGCCCCATATAAGCAGACAAAGCTGAGCCATTCAGACTCTATCCATTAGAGGGCAATAATACATATACACACACTCAGACACATATATATACACAAACATACTCCTTCATGTATCCCAAACTGATTTTGGCAGGAAAACAATTAAATTTTCTGCCTAATATTACCAATGGTATATTGACAGCTTGGGTCCTGTTCCCTCCACTCCCCATGCGCTCCCCAACAACAGCATCCAACAGATAAAAGGAACAATAACAAATTATTCTTCAAATTTGCTTTCCCATGAGGAAATCCGTGCAATACACAGCTTCAGACAGCTTGCAGTTAGTGATTATTAAACTTGAGTAGGCTGAAACGCCAGCATGTCTGTAAGCGTGGGAATCATTACAGGGGCTCCCAAACTTTGAACAGACAGAAATGTTCTTCACGTGCTCATCTCCCACCTCAGTTAAACACTCTTCCTCTCCCTCACAGTGACACGAGACCCTTTGATAGCAGCAGCCACTGCAGCCATGGCAAGAGGCCAGCACACTTCAGCTGTCTCTGAGGGCTACACACAAATCACGCAAGGGCGTTTTTTGATGTTATTACAGGCACTCACACGAGGCAGCTCGTGTGCTGTGTCTTCTGCTTCCCTGCTCCAACCACACCGACCTACAGAGAAACCAGCTCATCACCCTTGTTCATCTCAGGTCCCCAGCCTTGCAGCATCCCACGAGCACAATTATGGAACCAGCTCTCAGGGACAGAACTGTCTGTTGTTCCATGTTTGCACTAACACAACATAGGCTCAGACCCCCGAGAGGATTCCAGCAATACAAATAATTACCAGCAGCCCCTAAACTACTGCTTGTCAACATCTCATTAGTTACAGGACTGCTGGAGTTCACAGGGACACACAGGCAGCTGCATCAGTCACTTAATGGCCAGTAATTCCTGTGAGCATTCCATTGATTTGTGTTTGGGGTGGCATTTTTCCTTCTGTTTGTTTGTGGGCTTTCCGCTGGTTTCTGCTTTGTTTGGGTTTCTAAAAAACATATTACTCTGCAATTACCAATCTCTACTTCCTTAAAAATAATTCAGGTAACAATGTCATCTACCAGCTTATTGTTTTCATCCACTGCTGAATAAATATTACTTCTGCATTAAACTAGAGGCTTAATTGAAGATCTGAATTTCATAAGGTCCAAGATAAAGATGTAGAGTAACACACTGGTCCTGTTGCTACCCCAGCCGTGACACAGGTGCCCTCCAAGCCAGAAATCCCTAAGGATACCAAATACAGCGGGAGAACACGCAGCTTCCTTCAAATCTACTCTGTGTTTGTGGCAGCTGCCTTTCCAAAAATCACTTTCTCCACTGTTTCTCTTTTCTAAATTCATTTTACAGATGCCAATACAGCAGAAAGCACAGAGTACAAAAGAACTCAAGCTGTCAGGAGACAACTTTAGAGAATTGTATCACCCGTGTGGAAGATGGAGTTCACTCTTCATGGGATTTTCAGATCTGTTTCAAGTGAAAACACTGTGTCAGACGGTTTTGTCCCCTTTTTTTCCTTTTTTTTTTCCCCCCTAAACTATCTTAGTTGTGATTTTATGAGCTCTGAAGAACAACTCTAAAACCTGAAAACGGAATATTCACAATCAGGCCAATATTTTAGGGGTCAAAAGTAAAATTTTCTTATTTGTGTTATTTTAGGAGGACTTTCAGAGACATAAATACAAATGACTCTGAGATATGTAATTGCAGTTTGAAATATATTGTTTTCTCCATTAAACAGAAATCTACAGCACCCCTGACATCGATTCCTGTCATTTTGTCATGATAAACACTCAGGTATTAAGTACCTTCCACATCATGCACCCAGGCATGATTCCAATTAGTGCTGAATAGAAGACAAAATGTCAGCTTAATAAGCTTCAATTTGCAGAGTCTTTGAACACTCGATAATATCATCACTTTGCCAATCATTTCTTGTATTTGGGTTGCTTCTTTTCCATCTCACCCTCCCTGTCAAAAGGAAGTCTTTCAAATCCACAGAAAGGGAAGACATGAACAACGTCAGTCATTGGTCTGACTGAGCTAAAAGATCCAAAAGTGACTCCCCAATACATCAACAGAGAACTATGATGTGCACAATATTCCCTCAAAGCTAATTTGCTGCCAACATGTAGAGTAATTGGGGGAAAAAAAGTCTACTTTAAAGTCATACTGCGAAAAATATTTTCTTGCATGAAATCAACACTAAAGACCTTAAATCACTGTCACAGTCCATGCCACTCGTTCAAATGAAGAAACAGTTTTTGTTCAGGTAAGGTGACAATCATTTCTTCAAAGGTGACTGGGCCAAGGAACAGCTCTGCTGTTTGACTCCACACTGAAAATAATCACTGTACTTTAAAATAATGGATTTTATTCCTAACTTGTTCCTTTGGGAAAAAAAAAAAAAAAAAAAGGTCTTCAAAAAGAAAAAGACATTGCAGAGAAGGTATGCACAGTTCTGTGAGTTGAAATGTCTGAGGCCAGCACAAGCCACAGCCCTCAGCTGAGGACTCACAACGTTTTCTCTATCTGGAATATCCCCAAATGCAGAACCTACAATCCCTGCTCTTATCTGGCTGTGAGGGAAAACAGAAACACCAAATGGCAGCAGCAAAGACAAGAGATAATGAGCCAGGATGGGAAATGTGCAGCGATCCCGAGGAGCCCTGTGGGGCTGTGCCAGGGCCGCTGCTCATGCCCGGGAGCCCCAGTTCAGGGCTGGGATGGGAAATGGCCCCTGCTGAGCTGGCTGCCTGCAGGAGGGGTCCCAGAGCACAGGGCCAGTGCCCCACGGGCTGCAGCACCCAGGGCCAACACACTGCTGGCACTGCACTGCACTGCACTGGCCCCTCTCCCTGGCTGCCACATCCCACACGAGCCCCTCGGGAGCCCTTTGCTGGCACCGCTGTGTCCTCGGGGCTCAGAGCCGGAGAGGACAAAGCCCAGCCCAGCCCGAGGGGGTGTGGAGTGCCCAGGGTCAGCGCTCGGGGGGAAAGGGGCTGGAGCAGCTCGGCAGGGTGGATGCGGGAGCACACGCCGGGCTGAGGGAGCGCACAGCATTTGGGATGGGACAGCAAATTCCATCCTTCTGAGGCACAGAGACTTTGAGGAGTCGCTGCAGACGCCGGGCTCGGGCCAGCGGGTAAACAGCTGCAGATTTTACTGGTGAATGCTCCGGCCTGTGTCCGTGCCAGCAGCATCACCCCAGCCCCGCAGAGAAGCCACCTGGGGGCCTGGGGCTCTTACCCTCGCAGCCCCTGCCCGTGAAGCACAGCTACAGCAGAGCGCGCTCCCAGCTCCCTCCCGGCCAGAGCAGTGGCGGGGCACGCAGGGCAGCGCAATTTGCCACGAGCATCTCAGCTGCAATTTGTTACTGGTTTTCCACTTGAAGGTTCCTTTATAACACTTTAATGTGGGAGCGTGCAGAGCTGTATGGATGGGCTCATATTTCTCAGCTGACATATCTTCAGCCAAAGTATGTCAGCTACAGGAGAGGGCAAGGCTTTGCACTGGCTCTGGGATTTCTTCTTCCCCCATCAGAAACCACATAAAAGAAAAACACAAATAAATCAGCTCTCCAAAATCGCTATTTATTACCTCATCATGAAACCATCTACTGGACCCTGCAGTGGTATTGAGTAATATCATTACTTAAACCATAAAGAGGTTGTATTTATTACTCAAAATTGGGAAAATTAGCATCCATATGGATCTTATTGTTTTACGAGCAGTATTGCTGCCAAAACAAGTGGTGTTAACATTCCAAACTACAGATTGTCACCATTTCTTGCCCAGTGTCTCATTCTTTCACTTGGTATTTAAAATACCTTTGAACTGAGGAACCGAGCAGATCCCAGAATCTCTCCTATCAAGCTATATACCATTTAAGAGCCAGACTACTGTTCGAAACTTGATTTATGGTGGCAGTGAGTGAATGAAATTAACATCTGATGACCTAAGGAAGAGAGACTAAATTGATTTTGGATAATCTTTCTTTAGAAAAAGGATGAGAGAAAAAGCACACTCTAAGAAATTTAACTACTTAATTTGCAATACATAACACCTTAGCAGGTAATCACAGACAGGACACCCCAACCTCCATCCCTGGAAAAATGATGGTATAAACCACAAGAAATTAATTTCCAGGTAAAGGAAGCACAAAAAGGTCACTGGAAACAGCAAGCTGGATAAACCAGGGCAAGGCAGGCTTGAATAAAGTGATTGCCTTCTGCAGTGAAAGGGGAGAAGTGTCAGTGCCATTTATCTTGATTTTAGCAAGGTTTTGATACAGACTTTACAGGGTCTGTGCAGTCAAACTGAAAGGACAAGGATGGGAGGGATGAGAGAGTGTGAGCAGAGACCTCACAGGCTTTGAACAGGAGTCAAGAGTCAGCCAGCGAGTGGCACTTCCCAAAGCTCAGATGGGGCTGATTCAGCTGAAGCTCTGCTCCAAATGATGGCTGATGGACATGGTGGCTCTGTGCCACTCTGAGGATGGCATTTCCTGGCCAAGCAGTCAGTGTGGAGAGCAGGTGCCATCCACAGGGACCTGCAGCACTGCAGGCTGAGCAGTGGGCCAGCAGGACCTGCAGGGAGCTCACCAAGCCGGGTTTATTCAGCCTGGAGAGACTCCAGAAAAACAAAGAGAAATCCCTGTGCTGTCTTCAGCTGAACATAAGGAATTGAGGAGAAGAGAGAGGCAGACTCCTCTTGAAGGAAGAGTCCTACAGATCCAAATTTTAACCACAGATATTCTAGCTGCACATCCAGGAAAAGGGATTTCCACTGGATTGGTAAAGCACTGGAGCATATGGCTCAAGAAGGCTGTGAAATCTCCACCAGGGCAGGCTTTTCAAAACTCAGCTGGACTTGGCCCTGAGCAACATGATGTGGTTTTGAAGTCAGACCTGCTTTGAGCAGGAGGTTGGGCACGGTGACCTCCAGAGGTCCTTCCAACCCAAATGATTCTGTGATGCTGTGAAAAAACTCCAGGATGAATGCTGGTCTCCCATTAGAGGATGTCCCTTCAGCACTCAGGGGAATGTTTGAAGTGGATGGCACTGCTGTTTTCCAAATTGCTGCACTTGTTCCATGGACTAGGAGAAGTCAACTTCCTTCTATTCAACAACTGTCTCAAATACATTACAAGGTAACACAAAAAAAAAATTTCAAAAGAATTAAAACCCATTAATAAAGTTGTGAGCAAGAATTCCTTCCTCTGTGCAGCAGACATTTACTGAATAATTTTAGTTGTAAGATTTGGAACAATCCAGTATCACAGAAGCTACACTCTGAAGATTTGGACACAATTGAAAGTAATATCAATAAGCAAATTCAGAGTCTGGCTTTGCCATACACTGGTCTTCACACAGAAAGCACAAACTCCTGCAATCAAATCAAGAGATCAATCAAATCAAAATCAAGAGATTTCATTGTAACTCTATCATTTCTGCAGACCAACACAGTATTTTTGCCTCTCTGCTTAGAAATTACATTACACCACCTCAAATGCTGCACTTACTACCTGTTTGTACCTGATCATTTCTGACTTCAGGATTCCTTAATGTAACTTTAATGTGAGAAATGATTTCACACCATGTACAGATTATTGTCTATTATGGTAAATCATTCCTTGCAGCAATCACACACAAACCCTGCCTGCAAAGCCACACCTAGTGGATGCGTTAAAACCTGGCACAAAGATCCTTTACAGCTCACTGATGAGCAAAACTGATCTCATTTCTATTCCGAGAAATTAATCTATGCTTATTAACATCTATGCAGGAAATAATCACTTCTTCCTAATCAAGGAATGCTGGTATAAAATAAAATTACTGCCACAGGATCTACACCCTGCCCCTAGACAAGTGAAACTATACACTCCATCTTCAGCTGCCAATATTTAAAATGAAACAAAAAAGAATATAAAAACACTGATTGCAATGTTATAATTACTACCAGATATATTCAATTTTATATTACAGAAACAGGAAGTCCATTTTGCTGAAAAGAACTCCATCTCAGATTCAGAGTTCATATTATGTGATGAGCTAGTTTCTATGGCAACTGCTTTCTCTTTTACATACACTGTAGACAGCACAAAATGTCTGTTGTCTCCTAAGTTAACTTAACATTTTTAATCAGCAGATGACAATTTGTGCACTATTATGTATGCCTTCCAAAAAGTATTTAAATATTTCAAGTGTTGGGCTGACTGAAGGATAAAAGGAGAGAGTGAAGTCACAGCTCCCGCCCCAAACTCCTCACAATCCAATTTCAGTCCTAATGAGAAGAGTGAGAGTCGAGGAAAAACGCTGGAGACACCAGAGACGATCACATGCTGTGGCACAAGGACACCTTGAAGGGTGCATGAAGTGAGGGAGAGGCAGATGTTCACAGCCGGATCAACAGGTGTTTGAGGGGCAGCAGCTGAGCCACAGTGGGACACAGGAGCACAAACGTGGCAAGGTGGCTTCACCTGAGCAGGGATGGGGATGTGCCCAGGAGACCCAGACCCTCAGGGAGAGCACTGAACCTGCACTGTCTGCTGCAGTTCACAGCAGAAGGCTCATTCTGAACTCTTATCTCAAAGATGATGCCAATGCTGCCGCCCAAACTCTTCCCAGAGCTCCCCTGCATTTCCTCAAGTGAAAACCAGCTGTGGTTTTGCAGTATTTGAGCAGTCCCACAAGAAACTGTTGCATTTGACCATTTCACAGCAACGCTCTGAGTGAGAGCCCAGTGTGAGCATCTCCATGGGACCCACCAGCAGATCCCTGATTTCAGCAGATATGCCCTGAGTCAGCACTGTGCATAACAACCCAGGAAAACCACACAAGTCCTGCAACAAATATTTGGTACTTTAAATACTTTACATCAACAGTCATGTTCATTATCCTGGGCTGCCTGGTGGTAAATTAAACATGCTGCGATATAGCCAAAAGCTTTTGTTTGGGAAAGGCTAAAAGGGAACGGCTGTCTGTCTACAGGAGTCTGACTGGCAGCCCAAGAGCCACTCTCCAAGTAAAATACAACAAACAAATATTTAGATTGCAGATTGGCTGCAGAGAAAGCCTGCACTGCAAGCAGCGCATTTCCTCTCATGCCAAAGACATCTTCTAAGAAAAGGAAAGGAAGTAAAAGGAAAAAAATGAGTCATATAATTTATTTACTCCAAATTGTAAACAGAAGTGACTTCAGTAGCACCATCAGCATCTGAATGTTTCCCAGGCTACCTCTATCTGTACCCTCCAGATCCCCTCAAGCAAATTGCTTCCACTGATGCTGGGAGAATAACCATGTGGGAACTGGTGTCTGGAGATATTAAAACGATTACATGAAACAGAAGAGTTGATCAGTGATTTATCTGTGGGTAACAATAGGTTCTTTCAGATCAAAGTTGAAAAGAGTCTCCTATTCTGAAAGAAATGCTCCTCAAATCCTTCTTATAAATACAGAACTGCAAAGTTCCTGTTTGCAAGTACTGCAGCAGCACTTGCACACAGACAGAAACTGGGCATGAGCTGGGTGTTCACTATCACTAAACAAGGAGGTAAAGTCTCCAGTGGGGTTTTTCCGTATTTTTCTCTTGTCAATAGTTGACAGAGCTCTGCAGCAGACACACAGCAGCACAGCCACCCTTCGTACATTTATGGAGCCAAGATAAATGTCCTCTGTTCCCCCCACTTGGCTGATACACTAATTATCTACACAGAACCACAAACACAGAGCAAGAACCTGCTGGAATGAAAATAACTATCATGGCTGGAATGAAAACAGTGATTGCTACTGGGTTTTTATTTTAGCTCCACAGGCTCAAATTAATTCAGACAAAGCCAGGTGCAAAGCAATAGCTGCAGAAAGACTGTTGATCCCACGGGCAGAGAAATAAATTTCCGAAGAGGAGAAGCCAGAAAAGAAGCGATGGGATGTGCTGTACGTGGGGGATCAGGGGAGGAGCCGCTGATTTCTGAGAAGGGAAAGCAAACCAGGATGGTAAAGGCCAAGGGGATTATGGAAAGTTCACAAAGCAAGAAAGGAAAAAGGAAACGGATCCTTCAGCCACAGGATAACACCTTATTAACTCTTCTTAGCACCTCTAGCGTGTTTGTTGGGCTTTCTGGTAACAAGCTCGGCTTTCAAGGTTTGTGTTCACACGGCTTCAGAACTACTCAAGGATTTTTTTTCCCAGCCAGTAAGGGTTTCTTGAGAGCCCCAAGACACCCCAAAAGAGCAGTGATCTCTTAGAGCAGCCTCGTTTTTGAGAGCACAAACGTTGCCTGTTAGAATTAAAGCCGGTGACATCAGTGACACACGCGGGCAGAACGTGCCCCAGCACTCCAGCTGCTCTTGACCCAATTACGACTGGATGAGCACAGGGGCCTGGCCAATTATCGCACAACAGAACCTGCAAAGAGGATTCAGCTTCCTCATGGAAACTTTCTTTCCTCTCCTTTAGTGCCAGGCGCTGTATTTGATGTGACAGGGGTACATTTTTTTTCTTCTTCTTGCCCAAAGGTCGATGGTGGAAGAAGGAGCAGGAAAATGATCCAGCTCTGTACAGCGGCTGCAACATGGGAATCTTTGAGCTGGTTGAGGGCACGTGGCAGATGCTGGGGAGAGAAGGACGTTCAAAGGATAAAGGGGAAACATGAGGGCACAACTGGCACCACAGACACCTCAGCTCCTCTGCTTCAGTTATTAAAATTTCCTAACCTTGCTGTTTCATTTCGCCAAGCAAACTGGATATATTCTCTGCGACCTGAAGTCTTGCTTCAGAAAATCAGATTCCATAGCAAGACTGCTTTTATTAAAACAAAGGACGGTCTCCATCACTCAAGGAGCTCCCTGCTTTGTGAACTGATGGATAAAGTGAAATTATTTAGGGAGGTACGGAATGAATGAGCAAACTTAAGAATGCTCCTAAGGAAAATCCAGTTATCTAAATTAAATAGAAGTAGTAATTCAAGACTATCCTTTAAAAAAACCACACTGCTGTGTGATTAGCTAGTGTTTAAAGAATAACAACATTATGGCAGCTCATAGAAAACGTACAGGATTTAAAAGCCTACAAGAACACAGCATGGCATAAAAGCCTTTGTACTGCTTTGACTTTTATTGACCTACAAGTCAATTTACTCCTCCCCAAGCATTACAACCCCAGGTGAAAAAATCAGAGCAAGACTCCTAGAGAACTGGAGAAATCAAAGCGGAATGCAATCGTTACCCAGAAATTTACCATCAACACAAAAGGTGATACCCTTCAATCAAATTCCTCTCTTGAAAATATATTAGACTTATACTTCAAGAAGAAATAACATTGTTTCATATTTAAATAAAATCTGTCAACGCACTCAAATCTTAATTTTTATACTCTAGTTGAGACTAAAGCATTAATAAATGTTTTTTTTATTTCAATAAAATCTAACTATTTTCTGTGGTGTCTTTCACAGTACACAAAGACCTACGTAAAAGTAGAGACCTCAGACATGCAATAAAAAAACTAAATTAATCTTTACAGTATTAGTAAAAGAAATTGATCTGCAGTACTCAGTCATAGCTGTCTTCAGGAATATAGTGAGAAATACATATTTTAACCATGTATATTGAGAAATACGTATTCGCTACTCTTTCATATGGAAAAGGATTTAAGAAAGACTTCCAGTGAATACCTTTAATAAGGGTGCTTTCACATCATTCACCCAACACTCAGCAGATAGGTCCTTCAAACCAAGCTACTCATATGTGATTAACACTAATTATTATTTAAATTTTTCGAATAACCCAGCAAATCCACTTTTCATTTCGCCAAGCAAAATGGCCTCCGCTCCTGTTTCATCTCACCTTCGCTGGGACACAAAGGGCTCCTAAAAATTACTGCTGTCAAGGATGGCTCCAATTTAACAGGTTTTTAAAATGCAGGGTTGTTAAATACCCATTTAATGACTGGGTTACCTTCGTTAAGAGCCTGACAAACATTTCATAAAGGACATTTTCCGTTAGTCACATTTAGATGTCCAAAACACGCATTTTTAGTAAATATATGCGAAGATTAAAAAAAAACTATTAAAAATCTGTGCTATAATTCCGTAAGAAACACCAGTATTGTCTGTTGAGCTCTCTGCAAAGACAGGTGGATTTGAACACAAAGACCAGAGGAAGGAATGAAGAGTAATCTATTTTCCCAAATGGAAAAATCTGCGTCCTTGAAAGCTGGGAGAGTCTCACTAGAATTTAAACAAACAACAGCTCTTCTAGTCAAAGCAACTGCCCTTTCTTCCCTGATTTACATGTCATTCTCATGGCAGCAATGTTCAAATGATTGTACAGGGATATTCAAACTACAAAGAAAAGCTCTGTAAAAAGGCCAAACTGTGCTTTTCAGACTGTTCAGATTCCCCCAATAGCTGTGAAAATTCCCAGCTTTCCACAGAGCACCTGGAGAAGCATCGTTGGTCCCTCCGCAAGCAGAAAGAACAACCAACCTCTGGGCTCCAACCTTTGCCAGAAATGAACCCCAAGAGCACAAACCAGAGCTGGACTTAGAGACAACTCCCAGCTCTCGGGGTTTGCTGAAGAGAGTCCCTCTCCTTTTGTATTCAGTGTTACAGAGCAACACAGGAACTGGGATGAGCACTGGTGTGCAGACAGAAAAATTCTGTATCATTCCAAAACTGCCTGTTTTTAACATGGGAGTTACAGCTCTGCCTTTGTCCGCAAAACAACAAAACAACAGCAGAAATGCAGGTGAGAGAAGGCTACAACTCTGAAATGACACTCGCAGACAGATCCACAGCTGAGATGAATCTATCTTGGGCCAAAAGAAAAAAATGCAAAGATAAAAAACCAATCCCTTGAACCATTTAAGGCTTTGTTCGCTCTTACAATGCAGCGGAAAATAAAAGGCGAGGTTTAATTTTTTTTTCAGAGGCCACCTGAGTATACCCTACCCAAGTGCTCTCCCAAAGTATATCCCGTTTTCCTTGGAAAACCACAATGGTGGAAATGGAGAAATAAGTCCTGGATTTGCAATATACCTCTCAACCTCCCCAAAGAAACCGTTTGCTTCCTAATGGACTTCCTTAAGCCAGATTTCGATAGTCTGAGCCGTCCAAAGTAAAAAACCAATTGATTTCAAAAGTAAATTTTCAATTCTGTTTCATTTAGAGGCGTTAGTAAAGCCACAGCCTACCAGTCTACAGGAAAGTAGAGTGAAAATGCCTCTTAGTCTGAGCCTAACATCTCGTAGGGAAGGTGGTGGTGCGCGGAAAATGTGCCATTAAAGATGCTTTACCAAAATGTCCGGTTTGGGTATAAAATAATCCATGCGTGATAAGCAATTCTAACGCTGATTAGGAAAGATTATTTTCTATAAACTCTTTAAACTAGAAAATCACCTTAGTTTTTAGAATATTGCCATTGAAGGCCTTTTTAATAAAGGCTCTTAGGAAAATATACCACGCCATCCTTACAAAACACATTGAAAAAAAGGCAGTAAGATGGTTTTTGAAGTGAAAACTCATAAAGATCATTTTCCATGCTGACAGTGTGCATTTCATCTAGAAGTTTGAAGAGTCAAATGCTACCCCAGCTGGGGGTTATTCTGCCAAATGGCTTCCAACAGTGACCACAGAGATGGAGGATGGGAGGGGTGCGTGTGTGTAGGAAAATAAACGTGATGGTAAGCGACCCCAAACCCTCATCATCTTATCAAACATCCGACACACGGAACCAAACGCACAATGCAAATCTAGAATACAAAAACTGAAACAAAAAAGACATGAACAAAAGGAAATAAAGCCATTTGTGAGTTACCTGCAGAGATTTAAAACAAAAAAAAGCACACGAACGAGGCAGATATAATTCACATGGATTTGCCCAGGAAGGAGAAAAGGAGGGGTGAGTGTCAGGGCTGGGGGGGAAAAAGAACAGATACCTTTTTTTTCTTAAACAAATCCATCATGAAAGAAAATGAGACAAGATTATAAATAGGCCGAGTTATAGCGCACCATGGGATTTTTAATCTGGCTACCTGTGGTTTTTGCAGTTAAAGCCCTATTCAGCAGTGGGAAGGGAGGGGGGAAAGCGGAAAAAGAAAAAAAGAAAAAAAGAAAGAAAAAACAAAATCACGTTTATGTGCCAGTTTCGCAAACGCTCCCCCAGCGAGCACCACCAACAATGCTGGCAAACAGGAAACACTCATTATCAGCAATTTCTAATCAGCGGCCGCCTCTCCAGCGTTATTGATCGTTACCTGGCCGTCCCGCTTCCTGCACTCGTGACTTTGGCTCTCGTGCTCGGCCATGGCAGCGCGGAGCTGCTTCTCCAGCTTCTCGATCTCCCGTTGATGGTCTCGGACCAGGCAGTCCTGCACTGCGCTGTGCTGCTGGAATAGGTGCGTCTTCTCCTGTTCATGCTCCAGCTTCAGCTCCACTATCTGATTGGACAGGGAGGAGTACAGTTCATCAATAGAACATCCTTGTCGTCATGACAACTCGTCTACAGCTTAATTTCCCCCTTAATTTCATCAAGTTGGCAATTTTATTTTTACGTCACTATTACCTCACCTCTTAAAAAGGCACCGTTAGCGTGACAGAATTCCTCCAGACAATTCCAACAATGGAGACAACCGAGCAAATCCAGCGCATCCTTACCCAATTTGTTGGTACAAATGTCGGAAGCGTACAAAAAATATTAAAAAAAAAAGAAAAAAAAAAGGGGAGGCATTGTCGCATTGTGTGGCGGGTGCCCCCGTATCCCGCTGCTGCTCCTCAGCAGGGCTCAGCGAGGATCCTAAATGGTTAATAGGCAGCCTGCTCGCCCCTTCGCTTAAGTATACGCACACACAACCCCCCACCCCAGCAATTAAAGCTTTGCAAGATTTCTTTATGATTTCCAAAGCGAACGCTCTTCCTGCGATATTCCTCAACGCTGGCGCATAGAGTTGTCTTTTTTTTTTTCCTTAAATAAAAAAACAAAAGCAAGAAAATTATAAAAAAAACAAAGCTCTATTATCCCGTTGTCAGCTACGCTATCCCAACATAAACAGATGTATGTGTTCCAGAAGGGCACCTGCTGTGCCGCAAGCTTGCACCATGATTTCATAAGAAGCCCTCTATTCTCAGGAGCCGTTCCCAGTCCGCACCACACTGGATGCTGTGACCTTGGCCACTCTTAGCCTCTCCCCGCTTGCCTGAATGGCAGCCCGAGACCAAGGGCCTGGTTGCTGCAGCTTTGATATTAATCCTCCCGCCTGCGCACAAAGGCACCCTACCTGGCCTGCACACTGGAGCGGCCAGGCCGCCTTTGAAGCAGGTGATGAATAGGGACGGCAGGAAGCCGCTTCCCCACTGAACTCCGGGCCACACAGCTGCTAAGAACAGTCACTTGGATTTTTCTTCAGTTTTGGTGGATTTTGGAGAAGGAGGAAGGGGGGGAAAGGAAGAAAAAATAACAAAAAAAAGGAGAAAAAAAAAAAGAGAAATCTCTTATCGTGAACATGGTGGGGTATTTTCAGCATGAGAAAGGAAAAAAAGAGCGGACGGGAGGAGCCGCTGTGTGAGCGCCGAGAGCGCCCGGCACCTTATCTTAAAGCTGTAGCATTCAATTCTGGAATGGTATCAGCTGGTTGCCTGGCTTCCATGGGGAAAATTTGAAGCCCAGTTAAAATAAATTTTTTTAAAAAGAGCATTTTCTCAAACTGCAGATGAACGTGCTGCAAGTCTAAAAGGGAAATGTGCCATCCGTGCTGCAGTTGGGAGCATCCTTCCGCAAACAGAGTGAGGAGAACAGATGCAACCTTGCATGGTTTAACGTATCTACATCATTTAATAACATTAAAGAGCTCATTAAGAGATGCCTGAAGTCCCTTCAGGGGTTAACCCCTCACATTTTCCATGCTGGGCCTGGGATCCTCACACAAAGTTCTTTACGCCAGGTTTTTGCCCAAGGTTTCTGTACAAAACTGGTTTCTCTCAGTTGCTCACAGTGTCCATCCTGTGCCCAAGAGAAAGAGCTGTTGCTCCCTAAAACAACTGCAGAGCCTTTGCCTGATCTAGGAGAAAAAGTGTTTAGTGTTCCTTCTTAAATCAGACCCGATTAAAAAAAAATTGTGTCAACAGGAGAGGCCTTTCCCTTCAAACATTTTGTTGCTTTAATTGCTGGGTTTTGAGCTGGTTGCTCCATGTAGGTCTGGGTTAAGGCAGCTTGCTGTGGGGAGCTTCAATGACTGGAGTTGTCACTTTTTTACCAGAAGACAGGGCAGCAGGCAGGGGATGTGACCCAGAGGGAGCAGGGGCCACATCCTGCTTCTCCAGCTCTTTACACCTTCACCACACTGACCAAAATAAACTGTTTTGTTCAGTAATCTCTTCACTTTCAGCATCTATAGACACAAAGTGTTTTAATTTAATAGGTGGAATGAGCAAAACATCCTTCAGCAGGAGGGGTGTCCCCCCAGCTGGTACGTGGGAAGAGAAAGGGTGGTGCTGTGAAGGGAGGTGTTGTACAAAGGCAAATTTGCTGAAGAAATATTTAAAACCCCTCCTCATTTAAAGCTATGTATTCCCCATGACAGTTTCAGCTTGATACTTTAAGATGCTTCTGGCAGGGAGCACAGGTGGAGAAACAGGAGAGGAAAGGATGAGGATGAGAGCATTCTCATCCCTCAAAGACCTCCAAAACCGTCTTTCCTAACAAAAATTGACAGGTATTCCACATTCCCAACCAACAAAACAGAAAACACAAAGTGACCGAGCAGCCATTCCCTGTCCTGGTGAGCACTCCCTGAAGCTCTTGCTCTCCTCAACTTACTGCCAAGCACTGTGGCTTCTCTTCCACTCCTCCCTCTCTCATTCTTGCACTGGGTTGTTTTCTTAATGGGAAAAAAATTAACATATACCAAAAAACAGGAGGAGAAAATCCATGCAGCTTTTCAGCAACAACAGGACTTCCTCATCACAGGAAACTCTATGAAAACTGTATTAATTCTTCACAAACCAGACAGATTCTGTCTCCTCTTTGAGGTAGAGAGTGCCTTTATGAATGATACAACAAAACCACCTCCTCCAAAAATCCTGTCATGTTGAGATCTTGGTGCATCTACCCCTCAGTGCTGAGCACCTCTCAGATCACATCCAAGGCAGCACTTCAGAGTCCAGGACAGATGCTGGAAAGTGCTAAACACTTCAGCCAGACCAGCAACACGAGTTCACAATGGGCATTAGGGACCATGCTGAAAAGAAACATTCATTAAATAATCGTGTGTGCCTTATTACCAGAATCACAGCCCATTCATTGTGCCTTGGATGTTTCCTCATCTTGTCCTCCCAAAGATGAAAATATCTTTTTCCCTTCCCTGTGCGTGTGTTCCTGCCTCCAGCCATGGCCTGGACACAAAACCAAGCAGGAATGTCTGTCTGACCTGAGAGAGCCTTTCTTACCACTGCTGTTATCAAATACCACAAATATTTGAAAATTATGACCTCTTCTTTTTTTAAGTTATTTCCACACAGTGCTATAGAACAACATCCAAGGCAACAGCCAACAGGTGATTTACTAAACTGTCATCAGAATTACACTATTTACTTAAATTTAGCTTTTAATTACACCATTTCATCTAAATTTAGCTTTTAACCGAAATTTAAGCTTCCTTACCCTTGTAGTGAAGGGTGTTAAGAAGAAAACTAAATTCTTAACAAAGAGCTCAAAAAGATGAATGCAGGAACTGTGAGAGTCTCTCTCTGTTCACTCACACACACAAACAGATCTGGCAGCGAGGTTTGTGCCAGGCCAGTGCAGCTGAGGAGCGCAGGCACATGGAGCTGCCCTCACATGGGGAGCTGCTTTAGGACCATTTGCTAAAACAAGAGACAATTAATGCAGGGCCAAGGTGAAATCCTGCTGCTGTCAGCACGCCTGAAGAACAAAGATGGACACTAAACAGCCCACTGATTGCAGGAGATGTTTTCAGAAGCCAAAGATTTGTAATATAATCAACGCCAGCAAATACCTTTTCAAAGTCCCTAATTCAGACAAGGCCTTCTACATCACACGCTAAGTTTAGGCTTTTCAATTTTAGAACAATTTCAACTTGTTCTCAAGAACAAGCATGCCTTTGAAATTCTTTCTAGAGTCCCCAAAGGAGGGAAAGGAAATTAGTTAGCTCACTACCTCTTTGAAAAATGTAACTGCTACAATAAATATTTGACACCAAAGTATGAAAATTCATGTAAATTTATGTCCGCAATTCCAGAAATATTTTAAGTAACACCTATGTAAAATATGGTTTTGCAAGGCAGGATGATTTTATAAGCACTGTTTTGGCATGACTGAACTGAGGGCTGGAGAAGCCACCAATGCCTTGCACACATCACAGCAAAGAACTGAGCTAAACCCACTCTGCAGCACACCTACAGCAAGTCTGTTTTCAGTATTTCTATCCTGAAATCATTGAAGTGTTTGTAAATCAGGTGTTTGCATGATCACCCCACTGAAAACCAGCCCCAGGCTCTGCCCAGGCAGGGCACAGCACGTGAGCTGTCCCCAAATAACAAGTCCAGCGAAATGGAGCCTTTTCTGCCTCCTAAGGCTGTAAATAAAGGTGAGTGTTCCGTGAGGATATGGGGATTACCCATCTGCAAACACTGCTGCCAGCAGCGATCTGATCCAGCAGGCTGCAGGACGGAGCATTCATCACCTCGGGCTCTGCTTCAGCATAACCCTGGGCAGAAAAGGAGCATCTTCACTGTAGGGTGAGAGAGGAAACCAGAACCCCTTCAACCAGAAATCCTTTGCAGCAGATAAATTAAATTTAAATTTACTTTTTTGGGGGAGAGATTTTTCTAAAAGTTAAAACACAAAGGTCGCCCAACATATAAGGGAGGCAAGGGCAAATGGGAGAGTGAAAAATACATCTGTGCAGAACCACACTTACCACTGAAGCAGCAAGTACACGCAGGGTAATGTACATGAATTTCTATTTCACTGCAGGCTGCAATAATTTAATTGGCATGACCGTGTTTTCTGTAATACTTACACATTTTCACCAACCACTAATAATTCTTTTTCGACTGCAAACTAAGAATTGCAAGTAATTCTCTAAAAGAAACAAGCTGGTCTTTAGCCAAACTGCAGCTTGTTTTATCCTCCCCTAAAATAATGCATCTGAATGGTCTCACTCTCACTATATAAAATTATATTCCTGATCTGTACATTTTTACTTAAAAAAGGCTTTCCAAAATTTTAATATTTTTAAAGTATGGGCAGCAAAACCCCCAGCTCAATCATTCCATCTTCCCAGTCTTCTGGCATGAGTAAATTTCTTTTTAAATCACAGAATTGTTCGGGTTGGAAGGGACCTTTAAAGCTCATCCCATTCCACCCCTGCCATGGGCAGGGACACCTTGCATTGTCCCATCTTGCTCCAAGCCCTGTCCTGGCCTTGGACACTCCCAGGGATGGGGAGTGCCCAACCTCTGGACAACCTGTGCCAGGGCCTTCCCCCCCTTGTGGTGAATACCTAACCCAAAGCTGCCTTCCTTCAGCTCAAGGCCATTCCTCCTTGTCCCATCCCTTGTGAAAAATCCCTCTCCAGCCTTCTGGTAACAATAGCCTGGAAACGGAGCTGCATCCTGTGATTAAACCCAACCTGGTGCCACGATGAACCGGGAGGTGCCTCCCCACACGCCCAAACCCATCGCAGGATGCAAAGGGAATATTTCTTTGCAGCTGACAGAGCTTGAGTCACTGCAAAGGCCCGTCTGCAGCAGGCTCTGGAGCAGAGTTTGCTGTGTACTGGCTTTGTTTAGGGATTCAGTTTATCCAAGGGCTCCTTTGAACACGCAGCTCGCCTGACTCGCTGTTTACCGCAGGCACCCGCTTGTGTTTCTGGAATCGCCTCCCTCTCCCTCCTCCCCTCCAAGTGGATTCTTTGACTACACAGGGAGCTCAGGCTTTCAACTCTGAATCACACACGAGTCAGATGCCTGAAGGAGACCGTGCAAATACCCATCTGTCTGGTTAACAATTCTGTAAACAGCAATGGCACCACGAGAAGATTTCCACCCACTCCTCACTTGGAGGTTAAATTCATCTCCTTTTCCCATTTGTGAGTTTTAGCTATAAAGTAAAAAGTTGATGTTGATTGAAGAAACTATTCCTCAGATATTCTGCACAAATGGTATTCATCTGTGTCTTAGGATGGTTCAAAGGAAACGTTTATGCATCCTAGATTAATTTATTGAATGAAATTTATGCAGCTTGTTGCTGATGACATGAAAAATTTAGAGCTTCTACTAACGTGCTCATTTGGCCTCCTTGCAAGAACAGACTGTATTTCAATTATCTTAGAGTACAGACAAAGAGGAGAGGAACAAAGCTTTTCACAAAGACTCTCTCCTCATAACTAAGCCAGCATACTAAAAATGGATTGTGGATCTCTGAAAATAAATGGCCAGGTTAATCCACAGCTAAGAAATGCTTGGGACATTGGTCTGTCCAGGGAAGAGCAGATTTCAAACAGGGCTCTGCAGGTGCTTCCTTCACTTGCTAACAGATTGGTAAAAGAGAAGCCAGAAAAACAGAAAATGAAGAAGGAGGCCAGAAGGAAAGCTAGGATGGAAGTGCAGTGGCAGGAACTCTTACCAGAGAAGGGTATGGGGACAAAGCAAGCTGCAGGTTGAGCTTGTTATCTCTGATAGTGTTAATTACTAAATTAATGTTTTGTCTGAGAGAACCTCACTCTTTTCTTTAAATTAACCTCACTAGGAAGTTCTAAAAGACAGAAGGATCTACAGAATATCCTTCCTCTCCTCTCAATAACACTTTCCTCTGCTCCAGCACGCTGCTAGAACAAGAACAGTGTCCCAGCAGCACCTCAGATGTTGTCCTTGCTGCTGGCGGGTAACATTACAAACATGCTTTTTTCACTTTTAACCAGCTATTTTGCACTTCTTTACCTCACTTTCTTTATAATAAAGGCATGTTTAAGCTCAACCACACCTCTGTCTTGCTCCCAACTTAAAGGCATTGTCTGCTGACTTGTCTTTAGCACGATTTCAAAGTCATTCCATTAAATACCCAGGAAAATATTTCTGAAGGTGTCTCTTTCTTCCCTATTTGGGTACATAGGACAAGATGACAACTCTAACTTCTTCATAACTTTTACAGAAGTCAGAACCCAACAATAAATGTCACAAGAAAGGATTTCCTGAGATACAGGGAGATTCTTCAGCTATCATGTAACAACTTTCCACTTTCCTATGGAAGCATGAATAATTATTTTTAAAGGGAATAAACACAGTTAAAGATGAAGCAAACCAAAAGGATTATTTATATATTTAGGTTGGCATCTAATTTCAGAGATTGTGGCCATAACTCATGAGGCAACCCCATCCTGCTATCACAATAACTCATCAACAGTTTCATTGTGTGTTCTCTCTCTGCTGGAAAATAAAATTTCCTAGGCTTTGGCTCTCCTACTAATCTTGCATCTCATTTATTTCGCATTCACTTGGTCACTTCAGCAACTGTTTACAGCAAAAAATGGGTGTAAGAGTGATCACAGTGATTATTAATGGTTTGGAGGTTTTTTAAAGGACAAGCTAATGTCATTTAAGCATTAGGATCACATTAAGTTCACTGGAAGTGTTCCATTCTCAACAATTTATGAAAATCTGCTTGAAACAAAGGTGTGCATGTACTTGAGCATGCTGGGGAATGTCCCTGCACAAAGCCCTGTCCCATTTCTGCTGTGGAACCACCACTCCCCACAAGATGAGCTCTCAGAAAGTGCTCAACAGACAAGAATATGGGAAAAAAACCACAGAAAATTCCTTAACTTTTCCATCAAATTTGACTAAAACCCATTACTGAAAAGCCTGGGCACATGCTCTTTCAAACATTTGGGCTCATAGAAGATGAACTCATCAGAAACACTTCCCAGGTATTTTGAGCTAAATTGAGGATGTAATTAGAAAGAAGGGGGAAAAATGAAAAAAAAAAGAAAAAAGAAAAAAGGGAGGGGGTGCAAAAAACCAAACAACCTTTCTTCCTGTGCTGACAGTGCCATAAAGCCCAACTACAGATACTGCAACCATTTCAAAGGCAGGAAAGGCTGAGGCCTTCGCTGTGCTGTCCACTGGCTTTGAAGTGCCGAAAGCAGCTGCTCCCAGCAGATAGGAACTCTGGTGCTGCTGGAGTTATTTTTTTTCTTCAAAATATACTTTCAAATCTAACAGCTGCAAGTAGAACAAAGTTGAGCTAAAGTATATTTAGAAGAAGAAGAAAAAAAAAAAGCCACCAGTTTCTCTCTGAGAGTGTTCTCAGTGGATACTTAAAAGCAAGTGACACCGAATCAGATGAAGTGGAACCAGGAGGGACATGTGACAGCTAAAACCAAATACTGCAAGATCCAAAATTTCCTTTTTGCTTTATTAATGGATTTGAGTGCATTTGAAAAGCTAACAAAATACTAACTGCAGTGGTTTTTTGTCCAAATTATTTTTGAAGCAAAAGACAAAGGTAAATAAATATCAATATATCAGATTATTTGTTGTAATGAATATCAGATAAATATCAATATATCAGTATGTCTAACCTGCAGGCAGAGCAATCTTTCAGCCCCATGATGAACACTCCATGTTCACACCAATAATTGTTTTGAAATCAGTATTCAAGCAGAGTTCTGTGACATCAACGGGAAAAATGAAAAAGAGAAGTGAAACCACTGTTCCAAGTGCTTACACTTCCAAAATGTCTTTCTGATTGAAGAACTGGATAAAACATCAGTTAATTTGGTTCTTTATTACCAATCTGATTAAAATTATGGCTAACTGAATTATCCAGGTTGCCATCAGCCAACAAAAAATACATCTGTAGGGAAACTTCCCTTTTTGTGTCTAAATTTCACTTGACAATTAGATTCATACATGAGGCAGAACATCTCAAAGCAATCACTGCATTTCTCAGGTAGCTAACACGTCCAGGTTTTTGGCTGGGTGTCTGTTTCTCAGTCTGCTGGAGCCCTGTCAAAATGCATCCCCACTTCTAATTCAGCGCTCCATTTAAACACTTAAATCACTCTGCTCCTCGCCACGTGACAACCCAAGAAGTATGCAGTAAAACAAGGCAAGGGAAAGCCTGCTTTAAACATGGCTTAGAAGTTCTGAAGCATAAATAGAGAGCAGCGCAGAGAAGCAGAAGTTGGAAATACTGGAAGGAAATGTGAGGAGTGGAAGAACTGAGCTCATCCTGCTCCGTGCTGGGGCTGGAGGGGCTTTGAGCCTTCCAGAGAAGCTCGCTCCCAGAGATAACCCCCTGCAATCTGCAGGAAGGGGCACGTATTCTCCATGCTCACCAACTTTCAAAGAACATTCCAGATGAAGTACAAAGAGAAATAAATTTTTAAAAAGGGCATAAACAGGATTCCACTGAAAATTCTTCTGAGGCTCCCATTGTTTAGCTGCTTAGGGCTGAAAGCCCTGGGTTCCAGTGATGTCTCATAAAGCTTAGCTGTTCTTTCTTACAGTAAAAGCAGCTATCCTAAATAAAATAAATGGGAAGAAATAAACATCTCAGTGAAAAATGCTTTCACTGATGTTTACCACAATATCAACATTGCTACAGAATAGAGTCACCAAAAATTTTTTAACTCTCATATTAATTTCTTGCTTTATGGGTTTTTTTCATACAGTCTCTGGAAGGTTTGAATATAAGAAGACATAAAAACAAACCATGACAAAATGAGAAATTGTTTGCCTTTAGTGTGCAAAGTCAGCTGAGTATTGGCAGAAAATTTTATCTATAGCTTGGTGGATGTTACCATGGATAGTAAAAAGAAATTACTATTTGTAGGTAGGAGCAGGAATGTTGTAACTCCTGACACACTGCAGGCTGGCATTTATCTCTACAGATTAAAATCTGGGATGGGAAAATGGGAACAAAATCTTTGAATAAATGCTTACTTTGGACTTTAAAGATGCACCACAAATTATGAGAACTGTAAAGAAAAAAAGTGAGCCAACCATATCACTAAAATGATGTGAAGATAAAATTAAATAAAAAATTGCAGTTTAAGGCAGATGTCCAGCTGACCCTGACACTCCCATCGCCCTCCTTTCAGCGTGTCCCTGACACACCAAATCCTCACCTTTCCTGCACAAATCCCCAGTATCTCTGACTACTCCTGAATCACTAAACGCAGGAATCATCATAAATAACATTCCCCAGTTTTGCTGAACACCTGCGAGATGTCCCTCACCCTTCCAGAGGCCAACACGTCACCTGTCAGGTGGCAGCACAAGTGGTGACGTTGACATCTCTGAGCAAGGACAGGGAAAATGCTTTGATCTGACCCAAAAACTCCCTTCTATTCCAAGAGCCACACACAAAACAGGCCATTGTTCCTCCCCAGCACAGAGCAGGGGTCTCTCAACACCTACCAAAGTGATCTTGTTCCTTAATTCCCTGAAAAAGCCCCTTCCAGATGGACCAGAGCAGGCCTGGCACCAAAGCCAAGCGCGGCACAGAAGATAAACAGAAATGAAACCACGTCTCCCTGTTGGAAATGCAAGCTTAGATCCACACAAGGATGGTGATAAGAGAGAACTTTTATGGATTAACCACCTAAAAACACTAAAAACCCCCTTTCAATCCTTCAGCACATGTTACCAACAAAGGCCACTTCAGTTTGTGACCAGCTCACACCAGTGCTGGTGGTGCAGCTCCTTAGATCCCAAGTCTGTATCATGCAATAATTTCTCTACTTCTGCTTTTTTCCCCCCTTTACATTTCACAGCACCACTGGACAAAACTTTCTTGTCTCCACCCAAATGTTTCCTGAGTATTTCCCAACCCTGAAATTACATTACAAAGAAGAAAATCCTGATCCGTGGGCCAAAATAAGCATTCGTACGAACACGCCCCGTGTCAAAAAAGATAAAAAGAATAAACTGCTCTTTCTTGACAAGAAAAGAAACAGATAATGCATTAAATAATTGAACCTGGCAATTATGAAAATAGGTGTTGCCACCTGTGAGCCTGGGAAACAATTTGAGAGAGTTGGAGGTACAAAAGATTGTGAAGAGGAAATTAAAAGTATTTTCTGTGTAGGTTCTTCCACCTCCATCCCCATCACAAAACTCTGCATATCTATAAATTGTGTTTTTCTAGGAAGGACAGCAACACACAGTGACCTAGAGCTGCAGGAAGGGGTGTTTCTCAGGAGCAAAGCAACTGACCTGTTGTTCATATTTTTTCTTGATCTCATCCAACTGCCAGGAGAATTCTTCAGCTTGCTTTTCCCGGAGCAATTTTGATCTGCTTAGATCTGCTTCAACCTCTGCCATCTACATGGGAAAAGAAAGAGAATATTTAATTTTTTTTTTTTTTTTTTTTAAGGCATAGTTTGAAATGTTCTGACATTTCTACAGTTGTTTGTAAGCCATCAAAGAGGAGAATATCACTTGTTGGGAATGATAACACCATTTGTATGTGGTGAAAACAAATATTCAGCCTCTACAGGATTATTAGTTACTCAAGGACATAGTGATCACTGTTATGCCACTCCCTAATTACAAAGGATTGGCTCAGTTTTTCAGTCAGCAGAGCAAAATATCCCATCGAAATCAAGTGAATATTTTCTCTAGACATATTTAAGACTCAAATATATTTCAGTTAAAAATACACTGCCTGTGGAAATTCAAGGGAAATCATGTGTGAGTCAGAGCATGAACTACGCATTTAAAGCAAATTTACATTAAATCAGAAAATAACTTTAAATAACTTAAAAGAGAATTATTTGGCTGCAAGTGAAGTCCTCTGAAGATAGTCATCGCCTATGAATAATGAGTCCCACAGATTCCAGCACGCAGCATCAAGGAAGCAATTTCACAACTCAATTAACAAAGGCTTTTGTATCAAAAGCACAACTGTTAGCTGTACATCAGGCACGTTGCCAAGGGAATATGTATAAATATATATATGTAACTCTGCTGCAGTGCACACTCATCGATGACTTGGAGATCCAGATCCCAACATAAACAGTGAATAAACTGTGTCCCTACAAAACAGTGAACAAACCGTGTCCCTACAAACAGTGAATAAACCGTGTCCCTACAAACAGTGAACAAACCGTGTCCCTACAAAACAGTGAATAAACCGAGTCCCTAAAAACAGTGAACAAACCGTGTCCCTACAAACAGTGAATAAACCGTGTCCCTACAAACAGTGAATAAACCGTGTCCCTACAAACAGTGAATAAACCGTGTCCCTACAAAACAGTGAATAAACCCTGTCCCTACAAAACAGTGAACAAACCCTGTCCCTACAAACAGTGAACAAACCCTGTCCCTACAAACAGTGAATAAACCGTGTCCCTACAAACAGTGAACAAACCGTGTCCCTGCAAACAGAAAAGAGGTGGAGGGGTTTGAAGGACCACAAGCCCATCTGCTCCACACAAAGAAAAAACCCATGAATTTCTGAACCACAAGCCAAAATCCTGCTTGGCCTAAGGGAGTGCTCAGTGTTCAACAGATGTCTGTGCCAATTGGCCTGGACATCACTCCCAGCCAGGAAGGAGGAGAAAAGGCAGCACTCGGAGTGGGAAAGGCATTTTATTGCAGAGTACTCCAGCAGGAAAGGCAGGACTGGAGTGGGAGCAGTTGCCCAAGCAGAAAGTGGAAAACGGGAACAGTGAGGAAGCAGCTCCTGAACCCCACTGCTACTCTCTGCCTCTAAGAAAAGGGACTGAATCAATGTTTTATGAATAATTTTCTTCCAGCTCCAAACTCACTCAAATTGCAAGCCCATGGCCATATTTTAGTCAGGTCAATAAAACCCAGAAAAATAACAGATCTTGTTACTGCACTAAAGGAGTTGTTTTTTTTAAGAGAATGAAAACGTTCTAAAAAGCGAAATAGTAAAAACATATGCAAAGATGCTTTAAATCTACTGGCTGCTGCAGTTTATTTGTTAAATCACGTTCATCTATTTCCAACAACTGCAGCAAAGGCTCTTGACCATTATTTGTCAAACCCAGGAAGCCCCAGACCTACAGTACCATGACACAGTCTATTTATTATTTCTTTTTTTTTTTTTTTTTTTTCTACTGGAAAAAACGCAGATCTTGCAGTTAAACAGGTGCCACCCACCCACCCAGCACTGGACATCAGGTGACTCTTAATAACCACAAGCTTGACAAAATAGGAAGCAGATGGCAAAATAAATGATATTATCATAGAGCCAAACTAAAGAATCAAACACTGATTGCAACAACTGAAAATGACCCCATCCTGCTCATCTCCATAATTAACTTTATCTCACACCAAAAACGGGTTTAAAGCCCAGTATTCCTATGTAGATAAAAAGACAGTGTTGCTATGGCTACTGCAGGTGTTTTGTGAGCAATACATCCCACCTCACCACAAAACTCAGAATTTTCCAGTATGTTCCAATGCACTGGGGGATTTATCTGGGAGTATGCGGATGCAGAGGAATGAGAAAGGCCAAAGCCAAGAAGAGAGAGTTTCAGCAGCGTTCCTTTGATGTGTTTCCTTGGACCTTGGTTCCTGTAACACAGAACCACTCAAGTGTGCAATATCATTTAATATTTCTAGATTCTAGCACCCAAGCAGGGAAAGAGTAAACAGCAGGCTGATTCATGGAGTACAGAAAAATAGATTTTCAAAATTTCCCAGAATGCAGCAATATTCTGAAAGAAATTTGCTGTCATTTTAAAATTATGGTTCACTATGTTTTCCCAATTCTTGTGCTTTCTTATGTTTTGAATTGGTTTTCTTTGCTGAAAGTTTTTTTTTAAGTGAATGAAATTATTATTAGCCTTTCTAGAATTAGACAACATCCCTTTTAGAGCAGGATATTATTTTAAGTCATCATGAAGAAATTGCAGGAGGGTCACACAGTAAGTAAAATGTCAGATTAAAATTAAAATTGTAGAATTTGTTGTATTGCCCTTGTGGGTCTGGCTTGCTGAACACATCTTGCTTTTTTAAGTTTGTTCTTGCCTTTTTTTTTTTTTAATTTCCAAATTCTATTACTTGCTGTCTGCACGGTCTTAAAAATATCAGCAGTGAAGATTTTCAAAAAACTTTGAGAACAACAAAAAGGGAATTTCCTGAGTCCTAAGGCAGCACTCCCAGCCACCCATCCCAGTCCCAGCCTGCAGCACCCTCCTGTCAGCAGCCAGCGCTGGTCAGGGCAGGTGAGGCTGGAACTTGGAATCCAGAATTACGAGTTCTGTCTGGAGATCTCAACCACATGAGGACCAAATGAAATATCCCTTCTCTCCCCTTCTTTTTGATCACCTACTGCTTGTCCTTCATTTCACTCTTGGGCTGCTTTTATAAACTCCCAGGAGAATGGTTTAACTACTGTTTGCTCCATAAGGAATTTAAGCCACTAAAATCCCTGATTTTCAGGGACAGAAAAGTGGATTTTTCCATCCTCTGCACACGACTGCCAGCAGCCAGCACAGTTCTGCCCCTGTTTGGGCTCAAACTGATTACAGGAGCTCATTAATGGAAGACAGTCACTGGGAAAAGAGTAGGAAGAGACACATTTAAGTGGGAAATGACAAGCGTTGTTCCATAGGGTGTATAAACTAACACTTTATACTCTCACTCCTGAAAAATCCCTAATCAGTATCATAACTGCAGATATCTTTATAACAATGACAATTCTGGCTTTGTCAGAAAGATGAAACACCCGCCACCATCCCTTTCTGACTCGCTGCAAAGACACTACATTGTGAAAGATTTTGATGTGGCACTCTCAAGTGGAGCATGTTTCTGGCATTATAAGATCAGAATCCGCTATCCCACTGTGCCAGAGTTTCAGAAAGGCTGGCATTGTGACCTCCTCACCCGCTGTTTCATTTCAGCAGAGTCTTTCTCTGAGTTCAGCTCCACCTGCCGCTTAAACTCCTCCAGGGCAGCGCCTGCCTGCTGGGCCTGCAGCCTCTGTACCTCCGTCACCCGCCTCAGCTGCTCCTCCTTCTCCCTAGAAAGTCACAGAAAATTTTCAGAGTTCAAGTATCAAATAAAAGAACAAGTGTGCTGGTGTAAAAGAGAGGCCTTTAACCCCATCAGTTTAAAATAGTATTCAGATTTCAATTTCCTGTCCCAGCTTCTGCCCAACTTCCCTTTGCAGGGCTTTGAAGAAAGCGATGGAAGGCCGGAGTTATTTTCGCTTTCTGCGATTGAATTTCACACGCCCAAACACGGCGTCCACAGCTCACAACAAAACCTCCACCTTCAAAGTCTCTCTTCACTTCAGTGGCTCTCTAACCACTGTAGAACCCCCTTTATTAATATCATCTAATTAATCAAATTTAATAATAGTAACAATAAATACATAATAACAAATTAAATTTCATTAAATTAGATTTAACATCCCCCAATACTTAAACAAACTCTTTTTAGCACAATTGCCTTTCCAGATTTAAAAAAACAAACAAAACCAAACAAGAACATTATCCCAGTGCCATCCTTGCTCAGATGAGGTGCAGGATTATTCCCTGCTTGTCATAAATCAAAATGCAAAGCAGAGTAATGTGTGACACGGGGTTCCTTCTTAACCTATTAGAAAGCCATAACGCTGTGATGTCTGTTGAGTCTTTAAAGTAATGGCAGGTGTTAAATCTTTGTGCAAAGATATTTCACATCAACAGCCTGCACTATCTGACATATTAAACCTGATACATCTATAGAAATCAGGCTGGGTTTCCTCAGACTGGATGGAACATCAATAGTAACGTTTCTGTAATATTTTATGTACATTCACATACATGAAAAGACAGACATGAAAAGATAGAGACATTCACTATATTGACACAACATAGGTCTGTCAATAAAAATATGGGTAACTTATAAATATTTCAGAAACTTTGATGTGAGTCCTCAAATATTACCACCTTTTATTGACTTGTTACTGGCTTTGTTATGAGCTTTCTGTGACACGTTCCTACTCCCACAGGTCAGCAGGGCTGCCTGACTTTGTGTTCAGACACTGCAGAACACGATGGTGGCATCAAGGGACAAAGCTGGCTCCACCCATGGCTTGTAACAGAAGACACATTCAAACAGACCTGGGGCTGACATTTTCATTTTCCAGGCAGAGGAAGTACCTCACGATAAATTTCCCATTTTGACAGGAATTATTTCCATATAAAACAAAGACACTGACACGTAAGAGACGGAAAAGCCCAGCTCATTCATCTCGTCTGTCACCTCGCCAGCACTGGAGGAGCTGCTGCAGCCCTGAGCCAGCCTTTCAGGAAGGTCAGGAAGCTGCCAAGCCCAAAGTTACAGTATTCACATCCTCTTCTGTGGTTTGCAGACCAGACTCTGACAATGGCACAAAGAACATAATCCTACATCTCACAAAGCGGCTGTTTGCAGAGCAGGAGAGCAGGGTAATTCCCTTAGCAAAGAGATCAAAGAAATGCCACAAGGCCTGAGTCAGGACATTGCTGTTTACTTCTAGAGGGTTTTTCATTATGCGTTTTAAAAAAAAAAAATAGATTTTATTTTAGTGCCTCACTCATAGCTGATGGAATAATTGAGAATAGGGAGACTGCTTCTCTCCTTTCATAAAAAGGAAAATACCTTTCTTCCCCAGCAGAAACGGGAGGGAAAATGGAACAAAATCCTGTATCACAGTTTTGGTGATAATTGTTTTGGGGTTTTGGTTTTGTGTTTTTAGGAGACCTGTGCAAGTCATCTTCATACTTACTAGAGAGCACCCATCACTCCTCCAGATATGCTTTATTTCCACAGCCTCGCCAATTCCGTTTCCTACACCCCTTTGAGGGGGAAGCACATCTGTGTTAATTTAAGCCACCACATTCCCCACTCATTTATGAGACAATAAAAATTACTCAGCAAAAAAAAAATCACTACCAAAATCAACATTTCTTTCCCCATCCAAACTCAAGTGGCAGAACACCATTCAGGATTTAAATTCCTCCTGCAGAGGATCCAAGAGATCCAAATTCCAAGTACAAAACTCCTGGGCACACCAGTGACACCTGCAGAGCTCAAAGTGATGGGCACTGTCTGATGGGTCAGTATCCACCTGCTCCTGCTGTTTGGCTCAGCCAACCCCCAAATCCCCCATTCCAGGGAGCTGCTGAATACAGATCTGTTTAATTTCACAGCTGTTTGACACTGAATTACATTAGGCACATCACTCCCCGGTCCCACTCAAAATCTACCTCAGAAAGAAGAACATCTAAGAGCTCTGTCCGCATTTGTTCCCTTGCAGAGACCATGGAGAGGGGAACACGTCCTCTTCTCCTCCCAAAGATCCGGAATTCAGCAGTGGGCCCTGGATAACAAATCTCCCTCCCACATCTAATAAATCCACTCCACACTGGAAACAAAACCAAAAATCGAAGTTTATTCAAACACATTCATGCTGCCAAGTGCCACGAGACACTGAGACAACAGCTTTGGTCTGGTCAGATGGAAACACAACAAATCTAAACATAAAAGAACGAGATATCAGTCCTCGTGCTCTTAATGAGGCTCCAAATTTATGCATCTTCTTCCTTAGGAAGATAGTTTTATTTTGAAATATTATGATGTAAACTTCTAGGAACGTGGCTTTATGCACCTTCCTTTCTTTTAAGGACTTAATCCCATGAATAAATGCAACATCTCATTATAAGCAGGAAAAAAAAACTTCATTTTTAAGGATGTGGGAGCCAGCACTCTCTATTTTTTGTGCAGTTCAGATTTGTACAGAAGCTTAGAAAACCTGTACAACAATGGCCCTCAGTTCACAAATATAAGAAAAGCTTCACTTTTTTTTCCCAAGACACCGAGCAATGTGCCTTGCATGAAGCACTAAAATATTCACTTTGAAGATTATTTTTTTCAGTTGGACTAGTTGTGGGGCCCAATACAATACAATTACATCACTTAAATCCCCTGAAGCTCAGCCGGCCTGAATATAAAAACAGGGTGAATTTACTCTTTGCCCCCAATTTAAAAAGCAGCAAATTCCTTTTGTTTCAGCGTATAAAGGGCATTGCGATGGAATTGGGAGTCTTACACGGCACAAACCATCTCAGGAAAGTTGATTGTGAAGTCCAAAATTTCAATTTCAGAAATCAGCACCCTGAAGTGCTGATAAATGGGAAAGACAAACACCTTACATGCTTCCTCTTCATGCTTCATCATAAATATTTGTCTTGCTCTGTAAAATGCCTTCCAGTGAACGCAGCGAGACTTTGCAGCATTGCAGTAACGACACACAGGGCAATTCAGGGGTTCACAGGAAAGGTTAATTAAATTTGGGATGTCCCAGCAAATGCTGGATGAATCAACACCTTCCTGGAGGGCTGCCACCGTTCCCCGCACAACAGCAAGGGCTCAGAGCAGCACAAGGAGCAGGAGCTGCCCCTGGCTGGGCTCAGCCTCCTCAGCAAATGAAAACCCTTGAGACACAAAGTGCCAGCACACACTGAACACCTGCACCCCTCGGCTGCACAGGGACAGAGCCCAGCAGCAAACCCACACCTAAACTCCCTGGGTGTCCTTCAGAGAGATTCTCAGTGACATGGAAAATAGCAATAGACTGTGAAACTCCATGTGTTTTCTCATAAAATTATACCAGGCTTTCATTCACAAATAGGCAAATTCTTCTCCAGGTTTTCAAGATCTGCTGGCAGCACTCCCAATGAATCCCAACTGTGCTGGAGAACAGAAGCAGAGCACAGAATTTCTACAAGGATGTATTTTGCCACTGAATAAGCTTCTGAAACTTAAATTCTGATGGACTCCACAAGAGGGAGAGGCTCCATCCCTGTCTAGGTCTCTCCCAGGCTGTCATGACTCCGGGTTTATGTCTGGAGATAAACACGAATCCCAGAATCCCTCCAGCTAGGAGGGACCCGTACTGAGCCCAACTCCCTGCTTCCCACAGGGCTACTTAAACCTAAACCCCAGCACTGAGGGAGGCCTGAGGCACGGGAAAAGCAGAGTCAAGGCTGAGCCTGCAGCCCTGTGATGGTGCTGAGATGGGCCGGGCTGCACTGCCATTCCCACACTACACACACTCTAATCCTGTATATATATATATCTGTGTATATATATATATATACAGATATATATATATCTGTATACAGATTCGCTGTATTCACACAAGTCTTTGCCCATTCCTTCCTGTCTTTCCTACATATTACACATGCTGAGGAAAAACGGTTTGCTCCCCACTGAACTGCAAATTATTCACTTGCTGGAAGGCAGCTGAAGTAGGATATTGTTTCTACACAGCCTTCCTTTTTATTTAATGACACAAGAAATAAAACATTGACTCTCACTAATATGTGCTGAAACAAAACCAGTAATCACCATCATATTATGAATTATATATACCATTATATATATGAATTAGATAACCATTTATATTCAAAAAACCCTAAAAAACCCACTATATAAACACATTTCCAAAGGAAAGCACAATTTCTTACATAATACACAGCAAACTGTGTAGCTGAAAACACAACCTGCATCAAAACATACCCAAATTTCCCATGCAACCCAAAACTCAGGAATTTCACCTTAGTATCTTCAGTGTGAGCAGATATAAGAACCCATCCACTGTACAGACACATACATTTGACTTTACATGGGGAAATTTAAGCAGACCCATCATCCTGCTCCTGATCCCAGAGAGTCCCTCACATGGAGATGCTCTGGTACTGCCAGGACACCACAAAATTGCAGCAGTTTAATTAATTAATTAAATTTATAGCCAAATGCAAGACCCATGCTGCCACTTTTTAGTGCCACAAGCTGTAAAAAGCACTCCCTGCAACAGCCCCTCTGGCCTAATTTCCAGCATGCGGATATTCCACCACATCAATAATGTATTCAGGCATAAAATACCAGGGATCTGCAAAAGAAGGGGTTGAGGGGTTAATTGTTACAGAACAATGCTTCAGCAGTAATGCCAAGTCTGTGAAAGACACAAAAATCAATTTTGCTTTTCCTGCTCTGTTTTTAAGCGCCAGTGATGGCTCAGGGAGAGCTCTGGGCCTGACTGCAGCCGTCCCTCCCCGAGCACAGGCTGGGGTTCCAGCAAGGAGCAGCCAGGGCTCTCCCACCATGCCAGCCCAAACATATGGAATATGTGCAGAACACTTCTTCCTCCTGGTGTGGAGAGGAAGAGAGACACTGTGAAGTCATTCAAGCGGAATGATAACTAAACCAAAGCCAGATCAAAGGAGGGAAGAAGAAAGACTGAAATGTGAGGCTGAAATATTTATTGCCTTCAAAACATCATCCCTATCCTGTCCCTGGGCACTTTAATATTTCGGAGTTGTTAGAAAGCATTCTAACTTGTTTCATCATTTCAAAGAAATAAAGCCAAAAATATAAAGACAAGAAATAAATATAAAGTGTTCCCCAATTTTAAGAATAAGATGAGCTTGCCTTCATGAGAAAAAGCACAAATCCACTTATAAATTGTTTACGGTTTGCATAATTTGAGATGTTAACATCAAAAAGCTGGTCTGCATTCCTTCAAGTAAGCTCCAACAATGGAAGATATTTACAATGCAATTATTGTTTTAAACTATATACTTATGTTTTAAATAAATAATGAGATAACATTAACAAATTAAATCACTCCTTAAAGCCATTAATGATTCAGAGCAAATGATACTCCACATGTGCAGTATCACACTGAAATAAGAGCAATGCATTACATTCAAAACTAATGGCTCACAAATTAAGTAGACATTGGTTAAACACACTAATAATTATTATAACTATTTCTCATTACAATAATGACAGGGCACTGTTGTGCTAGGTGCTGTGCAAACAGAGTAAAACAGCAACCGCCAAATGATGAATGTGATGTGGGTTAAAAGGCTGGGCCAGGGCTGTAAATGTGGCTGGGAGGGAAACCTCTGTAATTTTGCTCCAGACTGCAGAAAGTGTCCCCACGATTCAGCTCCACCACGTTTATGAAAGAGCACAGAGCTCAGCTATCAAGGAGGAGGATTAGAACAGAGATTAAACAGTCACGGCTTTCCCATGCTGAGACCACAGCTAAACCTCAGCAAGGACAACTCGCAGGGGAGAATGAGAGACAGGTGGAGATAACGCCTCAGAAAAGGGGAGACAGGGCTGTAGTTAAAAGGTGGCCCAGCACAGACAGCAAAGAGATTCATGAGGTACCCAAAGAAGAGGAGCAGAGGAGGCAGAGATGGAGATCAGAGAACAGCGCTGTGGCACCGAGAGCTGGGGGGCGAATAAAATAAACCATCCAAGGACAAACTATGTGAGAAATCACCAGGCACAGCACAGAGCCAGGCAAGGAGAATCACTTAACACTAACAAAGCACAGCCCAGGGTGTGTGAGGAGTGACACAGCCAACAGGGGTTGGCAAACCAAAGATGCTGAGGAGGGACTGCCAGGATTGAGACTGCTGAGGAGGTACAAGGGCTCAGAATTCATCTTGTCATTCTACTGACTCAAG
Source organism: Bombycilla garrulus (assembly GCA_013400315.1). NCBI lineage: Eukaryota > Metazoa > Chordata > Aves > Passeriformes > Bombycillidae > Bombycilla > Bombycilla garrulus. Next base: position 165,420 of record VXBU01017611.1, on the reverse strand, counting down.
GTAACTATTTTCATAGTTAAAATAATTGGTTAGTTCAGGATTCAGAGTAATAATATACATGTTGTAGTAGATAATAAAGATGTTTAATTCTGGGGAACCATGAGTGTCTGTTTGGCTCATTGATTTCTTCCTTCCAAGAGGACAGGGATTGTCACAATTTTCTTTTCCTTAAAAGTGCTGTTTGAATTATCAACTTCAACTCCTCCATGAAGGTTGGTTGTATTGTTGCTGAAGCTGATGGTAAGTTGTACAAAGTACATAAAAAGTAAAAGGAGAATTATCAGATGTAATTAAGTAGAGTGATCGCAATCATCTAGCAACAACAAGGAATGAAGTCTTCCCTTGTACTCTTTTGTAGATGGTTTCTAAGTAACTCAAAGGAGGTGACAGCCTGAAAGTGAATACTTTTTAACAATCAGTAACTGAATTCAATCATCTGTATGACTTTCTTTAGCCGACCGAAAGCTTTGCTCATTTCATCAATGTTTTGGGCATTGGATAATCTTGAAATAAGAAAAGAAATAAGGAATCTGAAAAACACACTAATGTGTGAAGGAAGCCTTTGGAGTAACAAGGGAACAATTCTGCCACCAGTGTTGATTATTTGTGTATTCATTTAGTCAATGTGACTGTGATAATCCTTAACTACATTAATTATTAGAATAGCAATTTACAGTAATTAATGAAGTGCTACAGCATGATACAGCAATGCTCATCGCCACACAAGACAATACTTCTCATTTCATAACTGTGTGCCATATCAAACCAGTTTCATAGCTGTTATCACTAAAAAGATGTCATGTGATATCTCTATAACCATCTTGAGGGATCTAACAGTCCCAGAGCCAAGGATTAAAAATCAACTGTTTCTTTTTTTTTTTTTTTTTGTACAACTGGAGCCTTCCTTTCAATACATATTTCATTATTGCCAGTAGGCCTCCAGAGAAACGGGGGGAAAGAAAATGAAAGGCTGTAAATAGTTAATAGAACATTTTATTTTTGCTTTTAAGTGAGACTATTAAACAAAGCTACCATATTTTTGAGCCCTGTGTTCATGCTCACGTTGTGGCCCCTAGAGTGAGGGTTAGGGAATGTTTACAATATGCTGGAAACTTTGACTGGGTTTGCTCTAAAAGGTTTCAGATGCTCGAGCACAGCACCAAGTGGAGAACAGCTGCTTGGTTTTCCACTGATTCTTAAAGAAGGAAAAAAAACAAAACCCAAAACCCACCTACTAAAGAAACACACACACTTTTAAAGAGAAAACTATATCCCAACTCCTGAGCCACATCACATTACCACTGATTTTAAATCACTGACGTGGCTTTTTTCATCATATTGCAACTGCTGTAAAGAGACAACCCTCAACATTTCAATAAAGGATAATGATGAACACAATAAACATGAGTATAAACTCTTAACAATGCTCTTTTATTGCAACACTTGGAATTAAAGACAATGCCTGCTCATATTCCTTTAATTATTTCCGGCTTTAAATAGTAATAGCTTTTCCATTCTGACAAGAATTCTCTCCACACACAAATACTTCATTTTCAAGGGAAAATGGAATTAACTGCAAGAAAACAGCTATGCTTAGGCAATTACCCTGAAAATATTAACAACAACAACAAGCAATTACTCAGAATTTGGTTTCAACTTAGACGAGCAAGAAAGGAAAAAAGAAATAAAAATTAACTTGTGGTTAAAGCTATCACTCCCTTTATTTATTTATTTATCATTGCATTGATGACTCTCAGGCTGTTGTGCTTTGCTGTGTGCAGCGGCATTTCTGACGCACACCACTCCAAGGAGCTCATACAAGAGGATTTAAGGAGCAGCTGTTTAAATATAAAGTTCTCAAAGGGCTTGGCAGAATCAAATTCTCAAGATCCACCGCAAATCACAGCTTTTTTTCAAAATGTAACTTCCGTATATTTTGAAAAGCCTAAATTTTATGTATTTTCAAAATGTTGGGATCTAACAATTATGCAAATGTAAATTGCAAACAAATAAAATTATTTCCACTGCTATTTATTCTACCTCCTTCTGCCAGCTCTCTTCACATGTTTATTTTTCCTTGCCTTCATGTGTTTCCCTCTTTATTGGGTCAGCAGCAGATTGTTCACCATTTATTTATCTCAAATCTATGCTCCCTCACTTATTTTACACTGTTCCTTTTGTGGTATTACAGAGAGAAGAAAAATTAAATAAACACCAGGGGACTTCTGCAAGATATAAGCAATCCTAAGGACTAAGAAAACTTCCTGTGCTAAAGTTAGATTTTTTTAGGTACTTCTGAAAAAAGCAAGAAGAGCTTTGCAGATCAAACAAACCCAGGTCTTCTCTTTGTGCATCAGAGAGAATGATACAATGAAAAATGAGTCATTACTCAGCCACAGCTGTAGGAAGAGAGTGTGCAGAGGACAGCCTGACCCTCTGCCCAGTTTTGCCTTGTCCCCATTCCACCAGTGCAGGTGAAGTGCGAAACCCCAGCAGCTGCTGGAGGAGGCCAGGCAGGCTCAGAACAGCAAAACCTGAATAAAATACTCAGGGCAGCATGAGAACAGAATCTGATCAACTCACATCATCCCACTGCACCAGAGCCCAGAGCAGACAGGGCCTTGTGGAAATCAAAACGAGAGAAATGGGGATTTACTGAGGCTCCAGGCATTCCCTGTCACAGCCTGAGGCTCCAGAACACTGCTAATTTCATTTTAACTTCTGCTTTTAGCAAGGCTGATATCAAAGCCACCCTCTGAAGGGTTCCCAGGTATCAATCCCAAGTTTAAAAGCACAGGAGAAGCCTGAGAACAGCTCCAGCTCCACGAGTCTGGCTCAGTGTCAGCTAAGGAATGACCCAGAACAACCAAATGACTGACCAGGCTCACCAGGAGATGACAAGGGAAGCTTTTGGAATAAAGAAATGACTGAGGTTTCAAGAAGAGTAACTGGTACCAACAAAAAAGTATTTCCTTCCCTAAAGAGCATTTTTCCCACCTTGATTTAAGAAATACGAGTGCAAACAAATTTTTATCAGATATTTTCTGTGAGGCAAAACCTTGTAGCAGAAATAACTGTGCTATGAAATTTAAAATATGAGTATCACTGAACACCTGACAAAATCCCTGGAAAAGCAGCCCAGCACAGGGAAGCACAGAGCATTGCTTTCACACTGGAACAACAAAAAGCAGTGGGAAAAGCTTTTTGAAATCTGCAGTGAGGAAATGCCACAGCACCAGCTCCAATGAGAAATCAAACTTCTCCTTGACTCCCATGTCAGAAACCACTAGCATGTGCACAAGTATACATAAGAAAAGAAAGGCAAATCATTTTCATCTCTGCATTTTACTGAACACCTGCAGGCACCCCCTTTACAGCGCATCATGACTGGAAAGACTTGGTCTGTCACCGAAACCAACCCCCAAAACACTGTGAGAACTGTCTGTGTGTGCTTTAAAAACTGCTGGGAAAACTATTGTCAAAGTCTGCTCATAGACAGAAGTGGCTTTACTGCTTTCTAGAAAGTTTAGCAGCTTAGCCCCTCTGTCTTCCCCAGAATTTTAAACAAGTTCAGACAAGGGGTAGAGAAGCCGTGGAAAAAAAGAGGTGTTGGTAGCTCCTTATGTAAACAAATAATTTTATTAAGTGACTCGGAATGAAGCAGCTGCTCAGCATTTGCTCTGGATCATCCCCACTTGCAAAGTGCTGGGATTTGGCTCCACAGACAGACTTGAAAAAAAAACAAACAAAAAACCAAAGAATGAGGAGGTTGTGGAGCACTGGAGTGGAGATGTGTGGGCATTCCTTGATGCTGCAGTGTTTAACGACAGCATCCGCACCTGTACAGGGGGAGTTTCATTTCATTTAATTTCATTTCTTTTCATTTCATTTCTCCTAATGTGAGTTCTTAAAATTTGTTTCCTTCCCACACTACAGATCTGAAGAACAAGAACTCAGGAAGTCTGTGCTTCAGGAGCATATGAAAATGTTATTTGTGTACGAGGCAAGCAAAGCAAAAAGCATTAAATCAGGTCCCACAATTCTCTCCAGTGCATGAGAACTGTCACAGCCTTTATCCTGAAGGACTCAGCGTGGGCTGCACTTCCCCTGAGGGTGATGGAAGATCACAGCCCCAAGCTGTTCAGGGTGTTCATAACTCAGTCCAAAATCTCTCAATGCCGAGACTGGCCAGGTTTATGTGGCTGTGCAGCCACAGAGGTGTCACCCTGTCCCTGGCAGTGCCCCAGGCCAGGCTGGCGGGGCTGGCAGCACCCTGGCACAGAGGGAGGTGTCCCTGGGATGGGTTTTAAGGTCCCACCCAACCCAACCCTTCTGGGATTCTCTCACAACTCCAGAATGCAAGTGTCAAAACCAAGCCACCCCAAAATTGAGCTGGTGGTGTGGTTGCAATCTTCAGTAAAATGGGCAATATTTCCCTACAGCAAGTAGATATTCCTCATAGCAAACTAAAAGTGTTGAACAATCTGCTACCAAAATATAAGCAGAGGCAAAATAAATATATTGAATGAATAAACATCCAAATCNCAAACCACCTCAAAATTGAGCTGGTGGTGTGGTTGCAATCTTCAATAAAATGGGGAATATTTCCCTACAGCAAGTAGATATTCCCTCATAGCAAACTAAAAGTGTTGAACAATCTGCTACCAAAATATAAGCAGAGGCAAAATAAATATATTGAATGAATAAACATCCAAATCCCACAGAACAAGACACAAGAGATGATGCTGAGGGCTGTTTAACAATACTGCATAAAATCAGCAAGACCTTTTCTTTCTCTTCCATATAATTTCTTCAGCAGCTATTGGGTACAGATTTTTTCTCATTTATTTTCTATTTCATTCTACTCAGTTTGTACTGTGACAAATTATATACCTCTATTTCCTGCTCCTCACTGTGAGAGATAAGAACAGCAGAGATTCAGCCTATTTGCAACCCACTCTCATGACATCTTCTGCAACCAAACCACAGGGATTAGAGGAAGAACCTTTCCCCCCAAGTAATTACAGAGAAGCTTTTCAAGAAAACTTTGTTCTTACAGAAATGCCATTTAAAGGACATTCTAGAAGAGCCCTTGCAGCACTTCTTAGAGTGACTTTTGCTATTAGGCAATGCCTGTGACATGCACTGCAGAAGTAAATATAAATTTCATATCTACAAGTCACCACCACAAGTCAGGAGTGTTGGAGCAATTCTTCTGCAAAAGGTTTGCTTTTGACAGATATTTCTACCATGAACTTCAGAAGAAGAAAACCTTCTGTAAACTATGCAAACCCCTATTCTGTATTGAAACTGTGGCAATACTATTTTTTTTTTTGAAGTGAAAGATACTTTCAGAAATGTGGATTTTACTATTCCACACAATGTCTCAAATCACTTTCATTCTGCATCGGTGTGGATACGTTTGACACAGCAGCAGACTGTCTGCTGTCACAGCACTGGAAAAATAATGATAATAATAATAACAAAAATCCCCTAAAATGCCTGCCACTTCCCTTTCTGTGTGCTTGCAGTGACTCAAGATACAATCCTGTGGCAATTTCAGAATCCAAGTGCATTCAGACCAAAGCAGTTTATGAGAAATCACTTGTGCACCTACTGGGCTCTGCAATCCCACAAGGTATTGTTCTGTTGAAGATGCTGAGCCGTATTTTCACCCACCTCATGTGAGATTGTTTTCTAAACATTTACTGGGTCTGCCTTAGCTTGGAGTTACCTAATGTCATTCTGCAAGTAGTTAAAGAAATTCAGCAAAATGAAGCATTTTTACATAAGGTATTGGATCTTACAGATTCATACTAATAGGAAGGGATTGCTAAAACAGAGTCATTTTTGCAGCAATGGAAAAAAAAAGCCATAAGGAAGCCATGCATTTCTGCCACAATATCGCTGCTCCTTATCTATAACTCACTTGTATATCATATAAAAGCACGTATATGAAAAAAATCTCAATATTGTCAAGACACCGTGGTAAAAGAATGGCCTGGACTTCAGAAAGCCCTGCAGGACTGGCAGTTCTGTGTCCTGGGCAGCTGAGCCTGTTCCACCCCTGGTCAGAGCCAGAGCTGACATCCCACTATGCAGAATATGAGCTGGGCTGGGCTAGGGCACTGCATTTCTGCAAAAATCATCCTTTTAGGATCCTAAACACATCCTCATGGGCCTGCCACCTTCTGTCTTCAGCCAGACAAAACCACATGTGAAAGCTGATTTTTTATTTCTATTCAATTGCTTTTTAGCATTAATCTTAAAATTAACCCCGAACCCCTGTATAAAACAAAAAAAAAAAAAGAGCAGTAGTATAGGGTTTTATCAGAGTAAACTATCTCCACAATTACACATTTTCCGTTTCAATCGGGAGAGGTGAATATATGATCTAATATTAGAAATATCTACATTATTTTCAACACCCTGAATCAAAACCTTAAATGAGAAGGAAAAGCATAAGAGAAACAAAGTGCCATAGGACATGGAAGTGACCCTGGGAAAAATACTCTCCAATATCAGAGAATATTCTCATTTAGAGGGGACCCACAGGAGCAGCTTGTACCAGGAGACATTTTGAAAAGCACCTAGGAACAGGTGTTAATCACTGGCTGTGGGGGAGCCAGCAGATGATTCCCATGTGGAGCAATCCCCAGGGCTCCTCAATCCCAGCAGCTGAGCCGTCCTCAGCTCTGGCCAAAGGATTCACATGCAGGAGTTCAGGGACTGAGCTCTGCCAGCAGTGTTTAATTCATGGCCCTCGGAGCATCACCAGCACTTTGGGCTCTTAAACTCAAGCCTTTCAAATCTTTGCTTCAACTCCAAGCTGCCCCTAAGCTTAAATACAGCCAAGGAAGATCTGAAATAACCGAGGACATCCTCAGCTCCTGCAAGAGCTGCTCAGGTTCCAAACCCCAGCACCTCCCAGAGCTGCCTGGCAGAGTTCCCTCTGCACCCACGTGGGGAATCAGCCCTGAGCAGCCCCTGCACTGCCAAGCCAGGCTGCTTTTATTGAAAGAAGTGCAAACTAACTTGTTATTTGAAAGATGGGGAAGAAAATTCATGCAATTTCATTATCAACAAATCAGATGGTAAAACACTAAAAGATTAAGCGCAGTTGATAACAGTTCAACCTCCCCAAAATTATAAATAATAGTCAGTTTAAAGAATTTAAAGATTAAAAGCTGGAGTTTTTATGAATGTCTGCAGTGATTTAAGATAGTCTCTATTTATGCCAAATACCTCAGAGATTATAGAAATAAAGAAATACAGACTTCAGCCCTGTCACTTTTATGGAATAAAAGTATCTTTACTTGCCTCTCCCACTCTAGATAAGGTACATTGTGATATTAAACTGAATGCTTTTAGCAAATAACTTCTGGTTTGTTTCAGAATAATCTGAAATTACTTCCACAGCTTTGACTTTAAACTGGATTAGCACATGGAAAGAATACTTTACATAATCAAAAATGGAAGGAGCATAGCAAGAGTTGATCTTGTCCTATGTGCATCTGCTGTACATAAAGCACTCCCTTGCTCAGAAAACATCAAACTCAGCATCCTGATTAGCTGTTCATGGACAAATCACCAAAATCCCAGCTCCAAGTTACTTAATGAAAGCTGTTTGCTGCAGAGCTCTTCTCCCAGCCTTGGATCCATGAGAAGAACAAGCACTCCCAAAAAAGTGTTGTATCAAAGAGGAAACATCTGCATTACTTGTTATTTGTGGATATGAAACATAAAATATAAAATCAGAAGCATCATCTACTAAATTAAAACATGTATGTTAAACAAACACATCTTTCAAATGAATTTCAAGTTTTCTGGAAGAGCCCAAAGCAGCAAGTCCTTAGTTTGGATTATTTCCTTCCTGTGAATACACTCCGAATTGAGCCTGGGCTCATTTATCTGACAGGGCAAGACCAGCTGACATCATTAAACTCAATTCTATTTTATTCCCACAACTTGAAAGTCAACAAATTTGGGTGAGTTGATTCCTACTTCAGTTTTTTTCACTTTTCTGGCCGATTACAACCCTGAAGGTACAGCTTTAAAATAGGAAAAAAACATAGGAGGGCAGTTAGATGGGATAAAGCATAAATTTACTATAAAAATAAATATTAATAAATAAATATTTAAAAATACCAGGGATGATTCAACAATTATTCTACATTCACTTACTTCAGAACTTGTTCCAGGTGGCGAATTTTCTTTTGAGCATCCCCTCTTTCTTTATCCAGATCATTCCGAATGCCATGAATCTGCCATTTAAGGAAAAAAAAACACCCTGTATTTTAGCCAAAACATTGTGTGAGTTAAAATAAAACAATAAAAACTATTTATTTGCATATTCCTTTTCCACTGATGCAGACATCCATCCATGGATTTCTAAAATGACGTGTGAAATGCAAAAGCAGAGATTAAACAGAGATGAAGTATGAGAATGTAGTCAATGAGCTATTTTCCTTCTCAAAGTGAATATTACTGTCTAGAATAAAGAAATATCACTAATTACATTAAAAAGGAACTAATTTTCTTTAGGTAAGTACAGAAAAGCAGATAGGAATCTGCCTAAAATAGTGAGCTGTATTCTCTAGGGTGCAGAGCTCCTGCTCACCAATTTGTGACCACCCAAAGTAAATCACTTCTGATCAATTCTTACAATAATGAATATCAAACAGAAATACCCTAGGTAAACATCACAAAGAATAAAAATAATAGTAGAATAATTAGCAATAATAATCCTGAAAATAGTTACAAAAACCTTTGAATTTGGCAACTTCCCAAGTGTGGTCCAAGCCATGAGTTTTTGTAATGATTTTTGCCCAGGGCAGGTCAAGTCCAAGGGTTTGTACATAATCCAAGAGTCGTATTGCTTTAGAATTGTATGAGAGAGTTGGATTCCTTTAGAATACAAGATTTAATCCCAGAGTTGGATTGCTTTGGAATTGCCCAAGGAACAATGTGGGGATGGACATGCAGGAAATCCTTTATCCACCTACAGTCACTTGTAATGTTCCAGGCACTACAATAAAGAAAAAGGTGTTTTACTAAGTGTGTAGGCAGTGAAACAACAACCTCAGAGATTCTCTGCTGGGAGCAGTTCCATGGAGCTGTTCACTCCAGGAACACCGAGCTGGCTTCCAAGAGCCCCCAAATCCATGAGCTGTCCATCAGAGAATAAAGAAGCTATTGCCAAAGCTGGTAAAATTCTATATATTCAACAGGTGGCTTGGGAATGGCTGTCAGGAATAATCTGTCACTCTTGTGATGCTGAGCTGAATGTCTGGAAAACAAGCAGTAGATTATTTATAAAAAGCAGGTGTTTCCTTGGCTTGTAAAGCCATTTTGCCTAACTGGTTCCTGATCCAGCAGATAAGCACATTTAATCAAACAGTGACATTTAAGGCTCCTACCTATGATTTGTTTGATGTTTAAGTATCCTCAGAGGCAACAGCCACTGCAGACTCATAAAGATGATTAGATAATGGGTAGGTTTTTAAGTGAACAGATTGCAGCAGAGCCTTCACGATTCCTTTACTTGTTTTAGTATTTTATGGGCCAATCCATCCTGCTTTATGGATTTATATCCATAGATCATTCACAGGTATTTCTCTTCTCGTCCCTTCTCAAAGATTTGAGTTTGAAAACAGTTACACCAGAATTTATGAACGAATAACTGTCAAGCTATCTACAAAAAGAAAGGCTGTGCTTCCTTGTTGAATGCAGAATTCCAGCTCCCCTCCCTGGGCTCACTGTTGGAGGCACTGCTGACACGCTCTCAGTCCATGCTTAGGAGCTTTCTCCCAAAAGATCCTCAAATCTCAGTCAAATATATTGTGCCAATATATTTTTTATTTTGGCCTGCACATCACTCCAATCCTGGATTTTTCTTGAGTTCAACATTTATAAAACCCACGACTTGACTGAAAAGACAAATGTAGGCTAGGTTTAAGGCAAGGCAGATCCTGGAACAAAGAATGTTTTGACTTCCATTCAGCAGAAGGAACTAACTCAAACCAAAACCTCTCTACAATTCATGTCACAAGTGCTATTACCAAGTGACAAGTAGCTGGGATCACAATCCATTATTTTATGTTATAAATTTGCCACATTTGGCAATGACATGTTTGAGTAACACATCCTTTCAATTAAACAGGCATCTAAGGCACCCTCTGGCTGCACATGAGTTGCACACATAATGTCACTAAAATTGAAGTTTAATTTGAAGCCTATTGATGTTCCGAGTCTAAAAGAGCAGGCAGGATTTGCAAAGTGCTTTAAGATGAAGTGTTTCTGATGAAAATTACATTTTTTACTTTAAGTTTCCGATGTAAAAGCAATGCCTGTTGACAATATCTAGAGAACACGTGGAGAAGGATGGAATAGCGATATTCTGGGGGAAAGGAGTGTGGGAGAGCACACGAGCCCTGCAGGGGTCAGGCCAGGTCTCACTCAGCTCATTATCCTGTCACTGACAGCGCTGCCGGCAGCAGGGTGCACACGGGACAGGCTCCCAGAACACTTCCTTGGCAATAACATCCCAGCTCCATCCCTTGGCAACAGGTGCCTAAAACCAGAGGAGATATCCCTGTCCTTCAACAGCTGCGCTTCAAATCTTCCTTGACTTCTGTCCAATTATTTTTCCAATTATTCTTCTGAAGTGTTTGGATTCCCAAATTTACTATTTGGGGATTTCAAAATTTAAACCTTTAAGTCCTGTACAGAACAAGACTGGAGGTGTGCAGAAAACGGGAAATTTTCCTGGAAATATTACCTGTTTCTCATACACACGCTGCAAGTGAAGCTTGTCCTGCTGAACCTTGTGTTCTTGATCCTGCAGAGGAAAAGATGTGTATTCTAAATTAACAAATCCCAATTTTCTTCCATTTCAGAGCATTCATCAAACACAGACATTAGCTATCATATAGAACAGTCCATAAAAAAATAAAAACCCACTTTATATCATTATGAAAAAATTCTCTGACATAGAAAAAAATTTAAGCAACCCAAATAACACAACTATCTCAAAAGCCATGACTCATGTTTGCTAAAGAGAAACAGCAACTGGTTCTCCTGAGCTATTAAAATGCCACTCTGTACTATATCAACTGTGAAATGAAAGACACTGGAAGGAAAGTAGATGCCAAAACTCAGCCAGGACTGATACATGATACAGATGTGGAACTCATTACCCTCAGATAGAAGGATTAATTTAAATGCCTACAGGAAGACTGAATATTGAGCTGAACTATTAAACAGTGCAAATTAAAAACAATTTTGAAACTTTAAAAATGCTTACAGTTTACAAGAAAAAACAAAGATATTCATCATTCTTTGGCAGGCTTCTTTGTAATCCACCAAAACAGATTTAAACTTTTATTTAATATGTGAACTACAAGAAACCTATGTGAAAATTCTGCTCTTACCTCTCTTTTAGCCACACTTTTTAAACCAACCTTTAACCATACGTGACATTTCACAGATTTCCATTAATACAACAGAAACAAGCAAGCATGGTATAAAAAGTACATTTAAGGACGGATATCTAAACATTTAAATCATCAAATAAAGTAAGAAGGGTCGGTCATTTCTGAGAAAGAAAATCAGGGCTCACCCTCAGCTGTTGCTGCCTTTGATGTTCAGAGTCCTGCAATTGTTTTTTCAGCAGAGCCATTCCACGCTGTAATTCTGCAATCACATCAAATGTCTGCTGGGATTTAACAGAAAAAGCAATTTTTGCCTTGCACTCCTCATTAGCTTTTTTTGCATTTCTGAATTTATTTCTCTATGTTTCCCAAAAATTGGAAAAATTATCAACTTATGAATTTATGGCTCTGGATACGTCAGTTGGGGCCCTGTGGTGAGCTCAGAAATGGAAACAAAAGTACAAAAACCACCCCTAATAATAAAAAATCCCTACTAAAATCTCCTGAAAATTGGTAAAAACAAAAATACTTTGTAAATGAAACGGAGTAAAGTATCATCAAAGCCCTGAGAATTTCAGCAAATAAACACCAAACATCCCACTTGTCCTATGGCTGTATGGATTAATAAATGGTATTTAAAACTTGAATCTCTTCTACAATTATTTAACTTTAAAATCACTTTAAATATGTACCGCCTTTGTACCTATGCATATTGGTAGCTATCACCTGACAGATGCTTTCCCAGAAACAAACCAGAGTTATTACATTTTGGGTGAAATCTACACTTGCAAAATAAAAATAATTTCCTTAAACACATCAATACTTAACACAATGTTCAATACTATGTGGCCTGCAGGACCATTTCTTTCTGGAAAAAATATTTTCTGTCATGGAAGAGGCTTTATGTCTTGAGGCATTAAGTCTTTAAGGCTGTATCCCTAATTTTTACAGGAGCACAAACAAAATCAGGATATTAATTGTACTTTATCTGAATCAGCTGCAGAAATACACACACACACACACCAGAATGACCAACCAGCTTCAGGTGATTCTTCAGTCAAAAGTGGGAATGAAAAATTAAATCCCAATTTTATTTAAACTTACACTCATGACTAACTTTGGGAACTGAGCAATTCCTTGGGTTTATTCATATGCATCATACTGATGATAAGGAGAGCACCTAGAAATAAACCCCATTTTACACCTGGCAGCATACCTGAGCTTGTTCCTTCTTCAGAAAATCTCTATCAACATCAAATTTAATTTGTAGTTGCTGAAGCTTCTCCTTGTATTCCTGCATCATCTGCTCCTTGTCTTTCTGAAGTAAGTTGTACCTACAAGGAGCAAGCAAACAGAATATGGAAATTGCTTTCATATTTTGGCATTTTACCTGCTGAGTCTCAATTCCACGCAGTCTGCACAGCTGCCACTGCTCTTGTCAAAGAACGAGCTGCTCATAAATAATGGAAAGGTAAGACACTCCTCAAGGTGGTTGTTTGGGTCACTCTAAATGAGTTTGACACCAATTAATACATTGTCATGAGAGTTTTCTAATGTCAAATGCCATTTAGCATGTTCTTGGAACAAAATTAATAGCATTTGCTTCTGGAAATTCCATCTTTTGAAAAATTGAGCCAGCAATTGTTATTTAATTACCTTGCTTTCAGCTCCTGAAGTTGGGAACAGACATCCTGGTAACGCTCTTCTACCTCAGTCTTCTCCTGAGATAATTTCTGGCGCTGTAAATTACTGTTTTCAGCCTCAACAGTCAACTGCTGCACACGGGCCCCCAGCTTCTGGACTGTCTCGTTCTAAAAGAATAGAGAATTGCTGAGAGAAGCCCAGAATAAATGAGGGAATCCCCCAGTTGTTATTGCCTTGAGCAATGAGGTTCTCTGGTGATGCAGAGACACAAGAGTTACAATGGCAAAGCTGTCATCAATCACAACAGTAAACTCTGCATTGTATATGAAAATAAATAAACCTACAAAATATGGGTGTTTATTCCCCCTCTAAGTGACATCTCCTCTCTCTTATGCAAAACAGCATATGCAAGTGATTTTTAAACTACAAATCCTTTAAAATGGGAGAGAAGACAATATTTCAATGGAAAACTGCAATGGATGATAATACATAAAGCACTTTTACACTTTCCAAAATTCTCATTCAGCAATCTCCCCTCAGTAAATCACAAGCATCTCTCAGAGGTTGTATCTTTTTTCCTGGAACTCCATCTCACAATATAAACAAATCTAAAAATGAGCAGAGTAAGGACAGGCAGGTGGCAGGAGCCTGCTCTGGACCTTCCCATTCCTCCCTGAATTCATGGTGATGTGCAGGGAGATGAGGGGAGAGCTCCTCAGGAGGCTGGGGTCAGAAAACCAGACCCAGAGTACGTATCAGAGTTATTTTTACATTACCAAAGGCCTGAAGAGCAGGGAACAGAAATGTCACCCACTCTTAAAATAAAACAAAACAAAACCCCAAATATCTGCCCCGTGCAGCCCCTGCCCCGACAGTCCCTGCACAGTGACACTGACACCTTGGCTCACTGAGCCTGAGCCAAGGGCAGCACCTCTCCAGCCAGCAGCTTCACCTGAGCTCTGCAAGTGGCTGCAGAGATTTCACAGCACAATTCCCCATCAGTGCCCAGCTCGGATCTGCTTTGCTGGGGGCAGAGAGCTGCTTGCTATGGGGGCTTGGGGGCTTTGTTTGTTTTGTGGTTTTCCGGGGGTTTTTTTAATAATTAAAAAAGGAGTAATTTTTAATATAGCACTGAATGTAATTCCTGGCTGGCCCCATGTCCCTCAAGAAACTTCATCCTCGTTCAGGGCACAAACCCCTCCTTGGCTCTAATGAAATTGTTCAGCCAATTCCACTTGCTAACAGCACTGGCATTCCTGACAACATGAAACTCTGAACAAGGAAACTGAAATACCAACAGAAAAAAAAATTTAAAAATCAGAAGAGAGAAAGGAGAGAGAGAAAAAAAGAAAACTAATTTCCAATGACAGTCTAGTCTTTCATCTTAAGCCCTGCCTTGAACTCTACCTTGTTTAATTATTAAATCAGAAGCTGCTCGGCAAGATCTGTCTAGTTTTGATGGTTCTTAAATTCAATCTTGCTGACAGACTGTGTCCATTTTTCTCTGTATTTACTGTTACCTATGACATGATCTGAATGTTAATTTTTAAATTCAACATTCATTAATAAAGGAATAAATTTTGTTTGACATATTCTTTTCACTCATTCAGTTTTCCTCATACCTTATCCTGATGAAAAGTACAGGATGCTTTTTTAAGATTACTTGTTAATTTTTCTGCTTTTTGCATCATTTATGTAACAGGCAGAAAATCCAGATTATACCTAATTACATGCTTATAATTACTCTAGAAAAGAAATGCAATAAATTAGAATAATCAATACTTATTTTAAAATCCTTTTAATGTCATCTTTCATCTAACAAAGAGGAGAGGTAGGTGAGTAAAATATGTTTCTGTGAAGACAGATGTAATATATAAATGATCTACAAAACCTGCAAAGACAAAAGTTCTGCTGACTTGAATCAAATATTTGTAATTAAGGACTGATTCTAAGACATCACTGTAACACTGACTGAAGGGCTGCACCTTGCTTAATTTTTATCTGGGGATTAAAATCCTTGGTTGGACTGGCTGCCAGGACAGTGCTCTCTCCCAGGAGAGAATAACTGCACGGCAGTATCAAAAATAAGGATGTATGTGCACGACAAACAGAGTCATGGAATGGTTTGGGTTAGAGGCACCTTCACAATCATCTGATTCTGTCCTTCCTGCTGAAGATCTGGAGGCTTCCGGTGTTGGGTGGTTTTTTGTTTGTGTTTGTTTGGTTTTTTTTTTTCATAGAATCCCAGGCTGGTTTGTGTTGAAGGGACCTTAAAGCCATGGCAGGGACACCTCCCCCTGTCCCAGGTGCTCCCAGCCCCGTCCAGCCTGGCCTGGGGCACTGCCAGTCCACCTGAACACAAAGACAGATTTATTTTAAGGGACACCCGCTGTGGTGAGAGGTTTCCAAGCAAACCTACAGTGGACTGTGTCTGCTGCAGATACTCCTCCTCCATCTTGGCCAGGCGGGCGTTGGTCTCGTCCAACAGCTCCTGCATGTCCTCCGTGTGCTTCTTCCTGATGCTGAACTTCTCCTTCTCCATCTCGGCCACGGCATCGTGGAGCTGCCCAGGAGAAAGGCACAAAGGAACAAATGGCACCTGCAGGTAGCACTGAAGGGTTCTACTACTGGAGAAGGGTTCTACTACTGGAGAAGGGTTCTGCCACTGGAGCAGGGTTCTGCTACTGGAGCGTATCAGGAGAATCACTGAAAAGCCCAGGTAGTCACACTTCTGTCCTCTCTGGAAATATTGTTTCTCTAAAACAAAAGAAGATTGTGGCTGCCCCTGGATCCTTGGCAGTGTCCCAGGCCAGGCTGGGCACTGGGGCTTGGAGCCAGCAGGGACAGTGGGAGGTGTCCCTGCCCAGGGCAGGGGTGGCACTGGAGGGGCTTTAAGGTCCCTCCAACCCAAACCAGTGTGGGATTCTAAGAAAAAAAAACCCAAACAAAAAAACCACCCAACACTGTAGCCTCAGGACCTTCAGCACAAAAGACAATTTATGATTTATGATTGTGATTTGCCTTTAAGAAGGCAAGAATTAAACCCAACTTCATTTCTACATGAAGGGCTGCAAAAAATTAAATTGTACAGCAAACTTCATGAAGGGAGGTGAGTTTGTCCTTTCTGTGACCCTCCCTCTCCTGAGAGGGGGAAGCAAGACAAATACTGACAATAAACTGGACAAAGGTGACACTGTCTCACAATAAACATGCTCTTCCCTCTGCTTTCTGCTGTCTTGAGTTGAACAATAAATAAAAATACATTGAAGAATTCATGACCCATTGCAAGACCAGGAGTTCAAAGGAATCACCGTGACAGCAGGTAGCAGCAGGTTTACCCAGATTAAAATTCCATGTCAGGTCAACCAGAAATAAACACTTCCCTAATACATCCAGAGACCTGCCAGGAGGCTCAGATGAACCCCAGGAACAGGGTGACCAGCTGGGTGTAAAAGCAGCAGCAAAAAGAGTCCTGATTACTTCAGGAAAAACTAAAATCAGCGCAAAAAACATCCCTAAAAGGTATTCTGTATATTTCTATTTTGAGTGACAGAATGTACTGTCCCAGGTAAACACTGCAGAGCCTGCCAAAGAGGGAAGTGTTGTTCCTTACCCTTTTCTCCCACTCATTGTTCAAGGAGTCACTGCTTTGCTCACACATCTTCTTCAGCTCCACAATCTGCTGCTCCTTGGCTTCCCTCACAACCTGGGACTCACGAACAAGGGTCTGGACTGTTAAAAATGGGAAAAAAACAAACAGCCACTCAAGACCTTTGGGATTTTTCAGTGTTGGCAATAGATACAATCAGTTTGTGTCAGTTTTCCAACTGACCGGGATTGCTGATGTTTTTTGGCTCTTAAATACCTAATACATGTTTAAGAGGTAGCACGTAAATTCTGTGTCATTACAAGGTGTTCTCTTTCTACTTTGTTTACAGAATACTTCAGAGAGAGTTTTCCTTCCTGAAGCAGTAAATATACATCAGCAAAATTCTGTATAACTTCAAGAAAATAGTTATTTTAACCTGATTTTATGAGCATCCTTAGGGGAAAAGGTTCTTGTGAAGGCTGAATGCCCAAGACAAACATGAAAATGAAGTTCCCCAACTTAAATTGCCAGTGATGGCATCACCATTGGTGGAAAAAGCAGGTCCATATTCACACTTTCACTTTTTTTTGAGGGTTTTCATTACCTGGAACAGTGTGGCAACTCCAACTCAACCTGCTCCAGCCAAGGGCAACCACCAGCCCACAGAGAGAAGCCCCAGATCCCTCGTTGGACAAGTTACTTTCCCGGAGAGCAGGAAACAAAATACACGGAACACTCTCCCTTTTTGTACATAAACTACCAAACTTCTGTATTATTTTCCAGTGTGGATTAGTCCATAATGCAAATGTACTCCAAGGAATTCTGAGAGAAACTAACACTGAAAAACTGCTGACATGCTGCTCTCGGGGTGAGTTCTGACACACTCAAGACTACTCGTGTTCGAAATCTCCTGCCACAGTAGTCTTAAAAATAACTCCTTGTGGTTTGATTAAAATGTACTGAATGTATAAAGAAATTAACTTTGAGGCAGGGATTCCAAAAAAAAAAATTGAAATAAATGGCCAAAATATTTCAGTGGCATCAAAGAGATTTTTTTTGGTGACGCTCACAAAACCTGGGTTGAGTGTAATAGATCACAGGCCTCTTGGAACACTTGGGTTGAAACAGCAGAGACAACTGGACAAGAATCCCAGAATCTAAAGGAAAAAATTAAATCAAGAGCTGCAAATGATGAAGAAAGGGACATCTGCACGAGGAACACACAGCCACAAGAGAACGCACAATGTATAATACCACCACACAGAAGACAACCATGACAATAACAATCACCTTTTTTCTCCAGTTTTCTAATAGTATCCTCAAACTCTTTTTGCTTCTTTAGGTGGGTGGACTTCAGCACTTCTATTTCATCATTCTTTCTATCCAAAATCTGCAGAGAAAATTCAGAATATTTTAACAGAAGTCCAAAACATTCCAAGCTACAACCAGTGCACAAGATACATGCTGGTCAGCAAGAAGTGCTCAGGTCATACAGGACAAGTGATTGAACCTAAATCATTTTTCCAGCTACAACTGCCAAGCCATAAACAAAGAACTGGTTGAGACAAAGGTAAGGAAAAGCAGATTAAAAAAAGAAGTTCCATATTTTAAGGTGAGCTTTTTTGTTTTCTTTTAAACCTGGGCAAACCCAGTGTCGCTTTTGTTGAGTTTGGAAGCTTCACGGTGCTACTGCTGCAAATAGAAAATGTTTTCATACTTATGTTGCCCAATAGTATTTAAAAGCATGTAAAATTCTCAGGAGATTGAAGAAATATTTAAATAAGTTGGTGAAGTTCATCACAGTCTTTTGTGCTTCACCAATTCAAATTCCTCACATGGATCCCAAGGAACAATGGACTGGAACAGAGCAAGGATATGAGGGTAACTACACCCACATTTCTGTACAGGCTGAGTCTGGAAATAAAAAAGCTTGAATATTTGCACACTTTGAGATAGTATTTTAATTTAAACTTTGTGTTTAAGATAAAGATTAAAGACACAGAAATTTTATAACAGTGCCCCAAATCTCTTATCAAACAGAAGCTTTCATCTTAAAACAATATTACTCCATCTGCAATAAATGTTTTGTGTCTTTAAAGATTAATACGACACTATTTAACCTTTTCTAAAATATCCAATGTTATTAAACGACTTCAAAAGACGGAATACTAACATCAGTTAGGAAGGGATGACAACTCAAGAGATGAGAAAGCATTTAAACTATTTCTTTTTCTCACAAAGCTGTTTCCTTTAGACTCTCAGCTT
Organism: Bombycilla garrulus; assembly: GCA_013400315.1. NCBI lineage: Eukaryota > Metazoa > Chordata > Aves > Passeriformes > Bombycillidae > Bombycilla > Bombycilla garrulus. The sequence goes on along the minus strand of VXBU01017611.1, from coordinate 146,490 downwards.
TGCTCACTGCTTCTGTTCCGAGGCCTTGAGAACAGATGAGCCAAGTATGCACCTGACCAAATATCAACATCCTCTCAGGAGGCTTTGATGTGTCACAGAGCTGTGTCCAGCTTCCTCCAAGCTGTGACTCAGTCCTTAGGAAACAAAGCACAGGCACTGAGCGATGCCGAGCTGCAGCAGGATCAGGGATCGGGATTCCCGCTCATCTGTCTGCAGGACACGGAGCATTTGAAGAAATTTCCCTAACTGCTGTTACTGAGAAGTTTTTAGAAGAGAGACCCTTCCAGTTCAGGCACGGGCCCTGCCAAATCCCAGCCTTACCTGGTGGAGAAATGTGCCAAACCCAGGTGTTCTCTGCACTAAACCTGTACTCAGGGCATTCTGACTTACCTGGAATAACTGGAACCCCTTTTCAAAGTGAATTGGAGATTCATACCTGAGATTAATTTTCCAAGCTCTCACTTTAAAAGGAAGCTTGTCAGCTACTTACAGACTCTAGAGTAACGGCACAATATCCAGGATCAGAGCCCTGCCGGGGCATCCCACAGGATTGACCCCACCTGTAAAGCATGGCGTTAAAAGGAGCAGGATGGGCTGTGTGGGGCAGTGGTTATCATCCCACAGGATTGACCCCACCTGTAAAGCATGGCGTTAAAAGGAGCAGGATGGGCTGTGTGGGGCAGTGGTTATCATCCCACAGGATTGACCCCACCTGTAAAGCATGGCGTTAAAAGGAGCAGGATGGGCTGTGTGGGGCAGTGGTTATCATCCCACAGGATTGACCCCACCTGTAAAGCATGGCGTTAAAAGGAGCAGGATGGGCTGCGTGGGGCAGGGGATATCATCCCACAGGATTGGCCCCACCTGTGAATTGTGAGGTTAAAAAGGAGCAGAATGGGCTGTGTGGGGCAGTGGATATCATCCCACAGGATTGGCCCCACCTGTGAATTGTGAGGTTAAAAAGGAGCAGAATGGGCTGTGTGGGGCAGTGGATATCATCCCACAGGATTGGCCCCACCTGTGAATTGTGAGGTTAAAAAGGAGCAGAATGGGCTGTGTGGGGCAGTGGATATCATCCCACAGGATTCCCCCCACCTGTGAAGTGTGAGGTTAAAAGGAGCAGGATGGTCTGGCTGGGGCAGTGGTTATCACCCCACAGCATTCACCCCACCTGTGAAGGGGTGGAACAGCACAGGCTTTCAAAATGCAGTAACACCAACAAAGGGGTGTTTGTGAGCTGCTCTGCTCTAAGAGTGTCAGAACAGAGACAGCACAGCCAGCACTGCTGCTGGATGAGCCTGAACACACAGCATCTATCTGTGGGATTTCCTATTGTTGTATTTTGCATTTTGTCCATGAAAAATTAATCTTGTTCACATTCTTCTCTAACAGAAATGTTTTCTTTCTAACAGAAGACTCTCAGGTTTATGATTTCCCACATAAGTTGTTATGCTGGTAAAATAGGTTGTCTTGCTCTAACAAACAAATTGCCTTGTATTTTCATCTCCTTTCTGCAAGTGTTTTCCCCTTCCTAAGTATACGTTACCATAAAATATTCTGCATTCCTCTCAGTTTATGCCAACTGTTATCTCCAATTTGACTTCCACTGAACATTAATTGCAATTGTGAAGAAGTTAAAGAACAACTGATAAATATTTATGATAATCATAGTCTCTATTATTGTTTAATATACTGCTTTTGGAAAAAAATACAAACACTTCTTACCTTTTGAACATCAGCATCGTGCTTCTGTTGTAATTTCAGTTTTTCTTCATGAAATTTACCTTCTGCTATTTTCATTTTCATTTCCAGCTTTAGAAGCAAAACAGAATACATCATTTAAATAAAGAATAAATTACATCAATGACCTTTTCGTAACTTTTTAATTATTCATTTATGTCTTTCAGAAGACAATAGGAAGGCACCAAGAAAGAAATTTTATGAAAAAAAACTATATTCACTTTCTCAGTATTTCCATATTTATTTGATAAAATTGTTGCAAAAGATGTCATCCTACAACCTTTCTTCAGAAAAATTTATTTGTAGGATGTTTTAGTTGGCAATAAACACAACTCCTACTGCCCAAAACAAGCTATTGTTCTTAATTTAAATAAACACTCAGGAATAAAACTTGAATATTTCTGTTAATACACCAAATTTGGTAAACTCATTTCCATTTCTTCAGGCAGGTGTTACATTTACACAAGGAATGTCCTTTAGCCCAGATGCACGTTTGTTTTTGTTTGTTTTCTATTATTCATGGAGTTCACATAATAAACACATTTCCTTTTAAAGGTGACTTATGATGGGATTAAGGCTTGGATCACTGGAATCCATTTCCTGTTCTGCCCATGTTTGTTCAAAGCTGCACTTGAACCCCTCCAACACAAAAACACATTGCCAATTCTCACTCTAAGTATTTCTGAATCTCCTGCGTGTTTTCAGTACATTGTTAAAGGCTGTCTTCAGGACAGCTACGAGAGGAATTTCATGTTTCTCAGGCTTTTCTAGAAACCAAAAGTGACACCTTGAGTTCAGACTGAGGCCGTTCCACTGCCACGTTCGTTAACAGTCACTGCTCAGAAAGCAAAGTGCCCTGAAAAGCTTTTTCAGTAAACAGACCCTGATCCCCCTCACTAGGAAAGGGAGGAGCAAACCCCTCCAGGAGATGACTCTAACCGTTCTTTGGCCAACAGTAAACGCTGTGTTTGATTTTTGGGTGTTCTGAGAGGTGCTGAGGTGCCCCCATCTCGAGGCTGGGCACTGCATTCCCATCACCATCAGCCACTTCCAGCTCTCACATTTTTATTTAGCTCAACTCAGAACCTGACCTGTGATATCCCAACTCACAAACTCCAAAGAATTGACAGCATTATTCATTCTTTATTTTCCATGCCCTTGACTAATCAGAAGTTGCCATTCAAGCATGAGTCTTTATCTCACACAGACCAACACTAAACACAGTACAAATTATTCATTTTTTCTATGACTCATTTGTCTAACAGGTTTGTTGGGACTTGGAAACATCACAACGTTATAGTGACTTGAAAACATGAGCTACTAAAATCCAACTCAACTCAAGAATGCTGTGCAGGAAATACAGAAGGCTCCTCAAGAAGTGGAAAGAGAGGGAAGAGCAGAAAATGGTTTCATTTTCTGAACTCATCAACTGATACCCGACAACCACTTACTGCACCACAGATAAAGCAATCCATTTCCCAACTGCTTGCAAATTAATGGCGAGGAAAAAAAGTTAGGTTGACAATTAATCCAAAGAAAAAAAATCATATTCTCAGCTGTCAGCCAACTCTTTTATCATCCCAAAATAAGCATCACGATAAAAATGCATCTTCTCTTCATGAAATCTACACATATGTATATATGAAAAGAAATATATGCACACATCGCTGCAACAAAGTGACATTATAGAAGAAAATCTTAGTACCAGGTGATGAATAAGTGTTGATTTAATAAAAGGAGCACAGTAATCCACTTCCAGACAGACAGCTTGTGAAAATGCCATAAATAAATATGAAGGTCTCGTAAAAACACAAATACCAGAAACTAAACATGAAAGAGACTCCAATCTACTCGAATTACATTAAAAGCTTATGAATGACTGAGGTACAGCTACTGCCCTCACACAGCTACTAAATCCACACAAATTACATTTAAAACTCATTAACATCAGAATGTCCTGGCTGATGGAAATTAATCCTTGGTGGCTTGTACCAGAGGAGAGCCAGTCTCAGTTTTATTATTCTGTGCACTGAAATAATACAAAAATAAATCAAAATCAAGAATTTCACTTGGATTGAAGATGGACATATACATTTTCAAGTGCTGGTGACTGTTCTCAGCCACAGGGTGTTTTCCCCCAGGCTGACAACAGAACTCCCTGTTCCTGAAGCTGGCTCCCACTTCTCATTAATCTTTCCCTTAGCACCACCCTTGCACTTGCACCAGTTCCCATCAATTTTAGCTCATTAATTCATTACACCCCTTCCACCAGAGCAGCCATTGCTTAAAATGTCACAGTTTTGGGACTGCTTTCCAAAAAGGAGAGCTAATTGCAACCAAACAACTGGAAAAATGTGCCTGAGATACAGAAACCAGCCCTTAACGAATGCAACCACTCTAATAACAAAGTAGATTGCTTTTCCTTTGACTATTAGAAATAAAATAATAAAACAATAGGTGAAGAATCACAAAGACCAACTCCTCAGCGGGTGAAGGCAGAAGAGGGAACACCTTGAAAAGTACTCGAGGTCTTCAGCTTCTATAAACTTAATGAAGTTTCAGCACCCCAGGCACTTTTCTGCCCCATCTGCTTCATCCACAACATTCCTCATTTTATCTCTACATATAAAGAAATGTGAGAAGTCCTGTATTGAAATGTCTGAAATTCAACAGTTGATGTGCACATGAAGTTTTCAGCTAGTGTTGAGAGGAAAGCTGTATTTGTACTGAGTAACTGGTAAAAAAAAAAGGCATTTAACTTTTGTGATGGTCCATAGCTCCAGTCCCACGTCACAACTTCTGGAAGTGTTCATTTGAGCATTTCCTGTAAAATTAATGATATATTGGTTTAAAAATCCTACACTCAATTTCTTGAGTGGAAAAGTGCTGGAGAGGCCAGAAACCATGAGGACAACACCAGACTGTCCTAGAGCAAAGCCTGGAACACTGGTTTCATTTCCAAAGCTGCTCCTGGACCCACCCTCTCTGGGAGGCAGGCTCCCAGTCTCACCACATAGGTTGATAAAAACCGAGTCCTGTAAACACGTTTGTTGTATGCAGTGATCTCACGAAGGCTGGGCTGGAAGCAAAGGGCTCAGCTCTCCCCAGCTGGGACTGAAGGGCCTCCCCTTCCATTTGAAAGCTGAAGCACATCATTAAATACTAATTTCAATCAAGGAATATCTTTCAAATTAAAACCACACCAAAGCGAGGTGGAGCCTGTCCGCAGATCCCAAATGTCAAACCTCAGCTTGTCCCAATTTCCTGTGGAACAGCTCTAGGTAACTGCATGTGCTGCTCTTCCCTGCTCTGCCCTCTGCACTTCAGCTTGACTTTGTTTATTAAACACATATTAGGAAACAAAATAACCTACAGCAGTACCAAAGACCTTCACAAGTTTTAGAAAAAACAGATAAAACCAACTTTTCTAAGTCGTTCACTTTGTTTAATGCAATTTACGGCACTCGTGCCCATTGGTTTTAGTATCTTTTATCACCAGTTGAGACAGCAGAGAATATGAAATTTATGGCATGTTACCATTCAGACAAGGAAAAAAAAGTGTAGATATTTAGCTATAGTTGGGAAGTTTGCAACTATGTATGAAACGCAGCCATTGCTGTTGGCTTAACATCATTCCTTTGGATTTCTGTCATTGTTTATCCTCCTCACAAAGAGAGTGAGGCAATTAAACCCTAAGGCCATGTAAACAATACTGATGTCAAACATCTGTGCTGTCCCTGTTATTTAAAGCCATGAAGGGTGGTAGCAACAGAGCTGCTTTTATGTGCCTAGTCACACTTTCTTCCTCATGAGAAAAAAACAAACCACCACCAAAACCAGCAGAGTGTTACCTGAACACGGGGTTTGGGTACCACTGTCCTGATTCTGTAACACAGATCAGGTGCAGAACATTTAATAACCACCAGGCTTAAACTGACAGACTCTAATCTGCAACTGTCATAAATCTCCAGGGGGGAAAAAGTGATCTCTCCTTTTTTCATGACAGAGGACAAACATTCATCTTGTCCCCTTGAACAGAAATTTGTCGAAATACTGAAATACCCCATTTCAAAGCAAATCAATAAACGGCTTAGCAATATAATCACTGAACTCCTGCCCACTTGTCTTCATTCCAGGACTCACCCTCGGGCCAGGGGGACATCTCAGAGCTGGAACATCCATCAGAGAGGGGGTTTGGCTATTTGACAAAACAGAACTTGTTGCTTGCCAGGTTGGCTTTTTTTTTTTTTTCCAAGGCTATGAATATGTGGGGGAGGGAGGGAGGAAGCGAGGAAGGGGGAGAAGGATGTAAACAATAAATGAGAACTTCAAAGTAAGAACTAACAATGCAGAACAATGACTTGTATATCTTACAGTACACGACAAAAGTTATTTGTCTTGGTGCTCTGCAGCTGCTAAAAGGAATCAGTGCACAGCACACAAAGCTTTGATATTTCCACAGCAGAAAAAAGGGTTTCTTAAAAAACATCAACAAACAACTCAAACTTTCTACTGGATTGTGCTTACTCAATTTTCACATGCAGGGTTAAAATAATAAATATTGATAATTTATACAGTGTTTTAAACCATCCAGGAAGGCCAAGACAGAAGAGACTGGACTTGCAAAACAGTCAAGATTTATTATAAATACATGCTGACTTCAGACTAAGGTAATTTGGAACAGGGTATTTCACTTCATCTTTAACAAGCTGTCTTATCTCATTGTGTTATCTCTGTATCACACTGTACCCTCAAAAATTTTTAAGATTAGCTTTGAGGTACATTAATACTTTCCACATTTTACAAAAAAGACTCAGACTACTTAAAAGAAAATCACTGGTGTGAAAAACAGGAAAAAAAATATATTTCGTAACAATATATTTGAAGAAAAGTTTCTACAGTAAATGTAAATTTTAATCATATTTGAACTAATCTTCTATTTTCAAACTGAATAGCTGAAAACTTTGCACTCAGTTTACAGGATGTGGAAAAAATACCGTTCGCTTCCCATTTCAGAAAATAAACAAATTTATAACTACACTTCAAACCAGTACATCATTAAGCATTCCAATCACAGCACTGAATATCATCAATGTTTTTATCCAGTGCAATGACTAAGGTGAAATAAATGTCTTGGAAAGCCTCTGTTCCAAAGAGCTCAGGAAACCAGAGATGGACTGAAATAAAAACAGCATCAAACAAGTGGAACAGCCAGAAATTAGAATGTAAAAGGCCCTTTATAAACATGGCATTTTGCCCAGATTCAAAGGTTCCTCCACAAAAGTCCATGTTTATGATCTGGACTGGATTATTTGACCTAACAAACATTTATAATTCCCAGCACATATCTACCCTTCTTTGTATCTTTACTCTTTAAAAACAATACAATTGCTACTTCCAGTTGCAACATTTTTACACATTACTTTTTAACGGGAAACTAGATATTCACCTAATTAAAAAATTAACATGTCATTGTCCCATTCTTACAGCCACTAAAAATTAAAGGTTTTGTGCTAAATCAAATCTTACCAGCTTCCCTCATCAAGAAAAATCTGACTTTTTAAATGACACTCAAATTAATACACATTTGCTTTATAGAGAAAAATAATGGAATGGACACTTGTCCTTATTCATATGTAAATGTCATTAGGCTCTTTCAAGAGAGAACAATGTATTTTTCATGGATGTCCATGTTGGGGGTGGTGGGAAGAAGGAGAAGTGCACCCAGCTCCGTATCCCAACAACTGTAATAACTGGACGTGGTATTTGTGCTCTCAAGGATGTTTTCTCTGGCCAATAAACATAACCTGGATATCAGCATTACAACACATCGTGTTATTGAGCAGCTTTGTCTGCAGGTCCCACTTCCACCTGGAACAAAGGACAGTGGGATGGCGCCCTGATTTTTGTAAGGCTTTCTAAGCCTTCTGATATTTACATATTTGTGAAGAACTTTCTCACACACCTTCTGTAAACACCTCAGTGTTTTTGCATTCCTTCATAGAGGAGGAGAAAAATTGATGGACTGTTTGTCTGTCCAGTGTCTTTGGAGAGGTGGCACTGCCACCGTCCAATCCACTGTCACTTTTGGAAAACTATAAATACTGGAGTCAGAAAAAAATAAACTCTCTTCTCTTCTGATCACCTGAGCTGCAGTGTGTGTCTGTTCTTTTGTGTCCTATAGCGACAGTGGGAGACACCAACATCAGCAAGGACCAAAAAATTCAGGATATGTTTAGAAATGAAGAAAGCTTAGCCACGGCAGCATTAAATGCACATTCATAAAAGACAGCTCAAAAATGCAACAAGCTGCATCTTCAGCTGCCAGCACTGAGAACTGAGCCCAGCTGTGAACATGCAGGAATCACAGAGATTTCAGAGGGGTTTGGTGAAATATGAATAGAACACAAGGCACCACTTGAGAATTTCATGTTATTCTGCACAGTGTCCAGTCCAGTGTGTGAGTCTGAATACACTGAGTCACCAGCACTGACTTCTCACCAGTGTTATTCCTCTCGTTTTTATGCTATATTTTAGCAGCTACTGAATGTTTTATACACTTTTTTTTTATTTCAAGATCTCCTACACCAGCGACTAAAACTGTACTCCCACCTTCTTTCACCAGTGCAACACGTAGCAACAACAGCGTACAGCTTCTACTTTTTCTAGTCAATGTCTTTTCTCCCTTAAAAACCAGAATATACACATGAAAAAAAAAAGAAAGCAAACTTTCTTCCCCTTTTTTTTTTTAAAGAGAGAGACACTTTGAGGTAGAGATTAATCATGCAGCAAAAGATTAATTCCCAGCTGCTTGGCAACCATCTGGACATTCTACTGGTTAAAACACTAGTTTGAATTGCTAACCTACCCCTTTGATCTTTCTCAATGTCTCCAGCCCATATGTGCAATAATTAAAGACACAGTTCACAAACTATTGCAAAAAATAAATAAATAACTGTACATGTACATCTAGATCTCCACAAGCAGCTTGACTGGTATCAGGAGTTATAAATCAGCAGCCAGTTTATGAAAACATGTCTCATCCTGACATCCCCTGTGTGTCTCACACCAGTCTAGCAATAAAATAAGGTTTGGGGTTTATTACATTACATTCTGAAGAGTTATCAAAGCAAGGCAGGATGTGACTTCCTCACAAGGAACACAACGGACAACTTGCACATATTTTTGGGAGCGGGACATTAATCAGCCAGGAATTATGTTAGCAGCAGTCAAGATTGCTGTGATTTTAAATAAGAACCAACAGATTCCTACTCAGGACGATTACTCAGTGGTGAGAATCAGTTTACAACTGGATTCTCCCCATAAATCACACCCTGCATTCAAAACAGACAAGAGGGGTGTGGAGAAAAGGAGAAAATTCAAATGAACCAGAGAGTAGTTGCTGCCAATGGCTGGAATAATTTCAAGGGGAAATAAAACTGTGTTTTCAGAAGCACGTCCTAAGGAAAAAAGTTACAGAAAAGTGAAAATCACGATGAAAGCCATAATTATGTCATATCTGCCTTTTCTTGCCCCCTCATATGGGCCACACTTGTGTGAACAGTAAGCAACACAAGTTCTTACATTTTAACAAGAATATTCATCAGAATTAAAAACCTTCACAATCTTTACCCTTGGAAATCAGCATAACATTTATGAGCAGCAGGATGGCTTAGACAGTCCCCAGTGCAGAGGGTGACAAAAGAAGGGGAACAGCAAAGGAAGAGAAGTGGAAGAACAGAAGAATAATAATAAAAAAAAATTCAAGCACACGAAGCTCTAGTTACTGTAAGCCTCAGTTTAGGACCCACTCAAATGCTTTCAGACAGTTCATCAAAACCATTCTCCTCCTGTTATTAAAATGCACCAACAGCCCCAGCACGTATCTGAGGAGGTTCCTTGAGCTGTGTCCAGCTCTCCTGATTCCATACACAGATGTTTACATATCCATCCACCAAGATTTAAACTCTAGACACACACACAGACATAAGCACACACTTATAATTGAATATATCACACAAGAGAACAATATTGATGTATTTTGTTACTGTCCCTGCAAGATACGAACAAAAATATTTCTTTCAATGAGGAAAAATGTAAAATCCATGATGAAGCTAAAGGCACAATAACGCTAATTTTACAGTGCTTTAATTACAAGAGTCCTTGTCTTAGGATACTCTCTCCATATTGGGTTTATTTATTGCTTGTATCTGGCATGAATTTCATGTATTTAAATACTTCACTGTGGAACAGGGCAATGAAGAGGAAGAAATCAAACCCAGCAGGACAATGCCCAGCGATCACCATCTCCTAATTGCAGGGGCTCTTATCTTCAAATGTTCTTTCCCTTCTCTTTTCCATGCTAACACCAGCCAGTGTTACTCACTCTCCCTCCCAGTTTTACAACTTTCTTTCCTCTCTGCATTCTTTCCCCCACATTCTCTCTATGGTCCCTCTTGGGGGAAATCCATATCACAGCCCTCGTGCAATTTGCTCTGTTTCAAGTTATAATCTCCTGCCAGATAAGTGAGAAGCACAGTAAATCTGCTGCTTTCAACACCTTCAGTCCAGAGCCCTTCTAGCCAGACCAAGACTTAACTATATCAGCACTGCAGATTTTATCTTCATGGAAATATATCACCAGATCCCAACACTTCTGGTGCAGTAAAACCATATAAACGGCTTGATGATCTTTATAAACAAAATTTGTGTCACGCAGTAAAAGGGAGTGCTCATTCCCAAAATAAAAGGAGAAAAACAGAAATAAAGATTACAAAGATGAAGGTCCTAAATAGCTTTTTAAAAGGCTGCATCCTAAAGATAAGGCTTCTTGAATCATAAACCCATAAAACACTCTTCGTTTTCCATCCTACTTCTAGTCTTCCATCCATGAAGATGCATTTTCAGGCGGGAAAAGAAAAAAAAAAAAAGTCTTTTTCCCAGTCTCAGTGTTCTCTGTAATCTTACAGCACCTATCTCATCTCTCCTTTTGCTTTGGTGCTCTCCCCATTCCTCATTCCCCCACACGACAAACTGCTGGCAGCTATCCCACAGGTGTTCTCCCGAAAACCTTTGCATAGAATTCCTCCTCCCCCATTGAGCCTGGGCTGCTTCAGCACACAGGAGGCTGGAAAAGCACCAGTGGCTCCAGTGCCCAAAGGCTTTATCACTGCATTCCCAAAAATCAAAACAGAGGAGTGGCGGGAGCACAGCGATAACGTCAACAAAAACATTGGAAACACTCAGTGTTCTCAGTCAGCCCAGGCAAATGAAGCTTCACAATTTATTGCATAAAGCACTGAGCTTGCCAGTTTGTCTGAAAAATAAATACATTAAGAGCTGGTATACAACTCGGAACAAATTTACTCCAGGTAAAACCTTCAACTGAAAAGTGAAAGTTATTTCCAATCTGCCGCTCATTTGTTTAGGTTTCCATTCTTGAGATAAGATAAATAAATATCTTTGTTTACAAAATAATAAAACCAAAGGAAATTGAGAAAAAATGCAAAGAGTAAATAAGACTGACAAAATGAAAAATTAAGAGGACGTCTTTAAAGAAACATCAAAATGTCTTGAAGTGATTTATCAGACAAACTAGTTGTTTGAGAAAGGTTAAAAGAAATCAGTTTAATAACACAGCTGATTTCATTTTCTCATTCCAGAAGAATTCCAAACCTGTATCTTAGCAATGTTACCGAAACTCTTTTTCTGACAAACCACAGATCAGATTTTCCCTTCCCTCTCCTCTGCCCCGAGCAGCTCTGGGTGACACAGGATGGCCAGAGGTGAAGTCCAAAGTGACATTTTCCCTTTTCCTCAAGACAGGCCAATCACCCCATCTGCCGTGCTTTGCTGTCCTGCTGAACATGGATTTATTCTTGTGGGGTTGCATCTCCCTTGTTTAAACCCACGACTTGTCAGTAATGCCCAGTTCCCAAATGGTTCCACCCGTGTCAGAAGCATTTGGGGAAGAGATGCCTAAAAGCCGCTGTGATGACATCGGCCTTCTCGCAGGGCTGTGATGTGGTTATCACTGCTCAAGGCCATGTGTTCAGCATTACAGACTCTAAGCAGGTGCAGGAATGCTTTATGAACAGAGGTCTAGAGGTTAAAAGCAAAAAACCCCACAGTTATCCTATTTTATGTTCTCCCCTTGTACTACAAAGAGGTTGAAATACATTAATGGTTCCCCCGGACCCTTTTGTACAGCACCATTTCTCTGTTAATACATTCACGTTCTATAAATGAAAAGGACTTTATTCCTAATTGAGCTTCACAAACAAAATAAGATGAAAACACATTTAAGTTTTCTTGTTAATAGCACACACATGGTGATTGTGAAATACTGTCTGTAACCTTTCCAGTTCAAACCAGCCCACAGTCGAGCACCATTAGCAAAAAGTCCTGCATTTTTTATTGTGTGGCTTAGAAGATTTTTCCACTGAACTAGCAAATTATTAACTGGGTATTTTGTGTAGCTCCTTGGCATGCCTTCCTGTTTATTTAATTTGAAAATATTGTTTAAATGACAACATCGTGCTTTCAATTTATTTATTTCTTGGGCTGTTTTCACATCTTATGAAAGCTTGCCTCATCTTGGGGCACTGGTGGTTTGAACACTGTCAATACAAAGGAACAGTCAAGAGCAGAGCAGAAAGTGAAAAGCACGTGGCTTGTGCAGCTGCTTGTTTGAGCATCGAGTGAGACAGCCAGGTACAGCAGCAAACAGTTCATACACATTCTGTTATTAACAACTGAAGGATCTGCCAACCAATTTTACCCTCCTCTGTATCTGTGCTAAAGATGTTTTCTGAATTGTCATGAAAGCAACTTCAGACCAGTTCCAATCCATGTGTCCTTACAAAACACCAAGGAAATGGAAGAATATTTTCCTGCTTGGCTAATGGTGCCCTTTCCTCCTCAGGTATTTGGGGTATTCTGTGGGTTTAGGTCCTTCTGGATAGTAGGGAACTATGTACATATGTCTCAGTTTTCCAAGAACATATGGCTGAAATCAGAAATTTTAAAGACAAACAGAGCAGAGTGCTGAATTTGGTTTTTTGTTGGCTTTAAAATGATAAGTTGGTTGGGTTTGGGGTTCTATTAATCTTTTTCGTAATACACCTCGAGTTTCCTTTTCTACCCATTAATTCACAGTCTTTCAAAAATGAAATCTGTTAAATAAAATGAGCAGTGTGTGACAAAATATCTCAGGCAGTCAACTTCCTTAAAGCATTAAAAAGGTGAAAATGACCACAAAATGTTACTTTTACACATATTCAAACAAAAAACCATGGTGTGAGAGAATCAGACAGCCAAGCTTGGACAGTAATCTCAGGAATTCACAGTGTTAAGAAGTAAAATAAAACCCCATGTGACTAAAAGAGGATTGGAGCTCAATGAGACAAATAAAGAAATAATGTAGAGCCTATCAGAAATAAGGTCAACATTTGCTAATTTTGAAAGGTATATAGAAAGCAAACAAAAGTCCTCACTAAATCAAAGGTTTCACAACCTCCATTGAAAGATAATTTGGAGAATTCCAAGAATTCAAACTTCTCTCCACCAAAAATTCTTTCAAAGGACCAGTAAATGTGTTTAGAAAGTCCTTTTTACTCCCTAAATAATTGGGAAATCCATGAAGTATTTAATGACAAGCCCTGTCACTTCAGGAAATTTCTCTTCCATGAGATTTTCTGCTACAATAACTTCCTTGTTAATGCCCAAGGAAAATGCCAGAAAAGAAACCCACCTCCTTCTCCGGCGTTTGAAACAGCGCCTGGTGGTGCCGAGAGGGGCTGCCCTGTCCAAGGCCAACTTTAGGTGTCATCTATTGAAGAAAAAGTTCAAAACAACCAATGAAGCCAGAAACAGAAAATCCAAGCACAATCAATCCCCACCAGCCATCAAACATAACAGAAAAGGTTTGTATGCCCTTCTGAAATAGCAAGGGAACAGAAATACCTACCACAGTCATTGGCACCCGTTTCTCTCGCAGGTATCTGGGGTTTTCTAACTGAAAAACAAGGCAGTGAAAAAGCAGCAGGTCAGCAATGTCTGATTCAGCCCAACACACCACAACTAAACTAGACTTAGCACAGGAACTGCGTCACTCAAAGAGCCACAGATGAGATTTCAACATGCCTTACATGGTATAGAAATAGGAAATCTTCCTAAGAGATCATTTGGTTGGAAATCTACTCAGCAATTTTGATAACGTCAATGGACCAAAAATTGCACTTTTTTATCTCCTAATTCTTGTGGTTGTAAAATTTCCATCAATACATACAAATATTATTATTATAAAAATATTTGGCAGCTACATACATAGGCTTATGCAAAAGATTTCTAACTTTATTGGCTAAATTCTCACTGAAATCAGTATAAAGCTACAATACATTTACAGATTATACTGATTAAAATCTAGTGCTTTTGAAAAATTACAGTTGGGTGCGTTGAAACCACAGCCACACATGTAAGTTATAGAGACAAAACATAAGGAAGTAATTCATTAACATGGCTGTATAATTAAAACAGCTCTCTTAATCACTATTTTAAGAACTGGATACAAAGCATTGTTCCCAACCCACTACCTCTATCAGACAGTTCTATCTTTCTCATTTTCTCAGACGATGAGGCTCAAACCTCACATCACAGAGAAAGCAGAATGCCCAAAAAAAAGCTTTTAAGGGTATAATCTTGTAAAATGTGGCAGTGAGATCTGGAATATGAATGAGATTGCAATACACTTTAAAAAAAAAATGTTGTAGGATTAGGTTGATCTACGAGGCATGGCAAATATATCAAATGCTTGCACTTTCTGCAGTAGTATGACATAAATTTGTGTGTTGAATTTATCAGTGGAAAAGAGGCTTAATCCCTCTGAAAATTCAATTTGATACAGTGTAATTCATTTCCTGTCCCAAAAGGTGATGTAGGATTTCTGTGTGGTGTTGAGTTGTCACATTTCACCCAGAAGTCGTTGCAGATACATTTAACACATACACTCAATTTCTATGAATGATATTATCCAGAATTTTAATACACCAGCTGAATGTGTCAGGAAACCAATAATTTACCAATAACCTATTTCCTTTGGCTTTTTTTTTAAAAAAGCTAAAAATTGTTGTAAATATTTACAATTAATTAAAAGCCTTTATCTGCCCATGACATTCATCTGTTTGCAGCCTTCACTTCAAAACCAATCTGAAAAGCTAAGGTACATCCCTACTTGTTTATGGGAATGAAGGAAAATGTGTCTCCAATACTTTGTAGGGCCCAAGTCTTGCATTTTTTGATTTTGTAACAGCAGCCATATGTGCTTTGAAGTTAAATGTTCCCACTTTGTTACTTGTTGTGGATTATATCCACTTAAACAGATCTGTAAACATTTAATGCCTCAACATTCATTCTTTTCATGCTGGTCTTCTGCAAAACTTCTTGTTCTCCAAATTAGACCACATTAAAGAGGGAATATCACAATAAAGAATGCCCCAAAAAAGGAAAAAAAAAAGTCTGTATTTATGAGAAACATGCAAATTTAAAAATAATAAGCAAAAGGTCAAAGACAAGCCAAAATACATATGTATGAAACTGAAGGACTGCCATGAGAAGAGCAGTAAATCACATGCTTTTTTAAGAGCATGAACCAAATAAATGTCACCATGAAAGACATCTTTATTTGAACTAGAACTGAACTCTAATTTGTAAATACCACTTCTTAACAGAAATGGTATTTTGAATGTCTTTGTAGAAAAGATCTTGGATTCTCCTGTTCTACTAGGCAGTCTGACAAGAAATCATGTTTCAATTTGTGGAGTGCAATGGTCACCTCCTTCTCCTAAACCAGAGCTGTGGAGGTGTTGGGTGATCAGATCTCCATGAAAAAATCCCCATCACTTAACAGAGATAATCTACTTCTTTAAAATATAAATATTTTCTTAAACTGAAAAAAAAAAGGTATTTCAGAAATGTGCATAACAATAAAATTCCAAAACTGCATTTCAGGCAAATTAGCCATAATTCGTATCTTCAGTATTTTCAATTCCTATTTATTTTAACAACACCTAAAGTAGTCAAAAATAAATATTTATGAGTTATACAATTTTAAAGCTATCAATTTAAAACTATCAATGCAAGTGAAGCACTGACAAAAGTTGAAATGCTTCCCCCCAAAAGCAAGAACAGTGCAGGAACAGCATGATTTTCAGCTTTAAGTACTTCCACAAGTCTCATCCTCATCAATTACATTGCATCCCTCAGGCTGAAAATAATGTCCAGGCTTTCTGTCTGTGCACTATATCCCAGCCCAGAAAGTGCCACCAAAGCTCTGCTCTTCTGCTCAGTAAATGTACAACAAGGACAACACTGCAGTCCTGTTCCACTCTCAGGAAGATGTTCATCCAGGGATGGGGATCTCCAATAACTGCAGCCTGTGTCAGTCCTCTCACAGAATATTGAGAACATTAAAGTCCAGGGAACAAAACCCCCACACTTGCATCTGCAGCCTCACTGCACATCCACCCTAAGCTCCAGCAAAGACAAAACAGGATTGTTTTCAAAACAAGGATGGCAAAAACACACATGAAAGAGTTAAGAACACTTAAGACTTTGAAATGGTAAACAACTAAACTGAACCTTGCCCTAAATTCTTACTTTAATCTACCAAACCCAGCCGGCCAGCATGTTCCCTACAGAAATAACTGCTGAGTAGCTTCAGGAAATTTGAGTAAGGACATTCTTATCTAACATCATAATTTGTAGGGAAGTTCACTTTAATGCTGCTGCTGCAGTCTTAGTGGAAGGACATTAAAGCACATGAAGACTGTTTGTCAGCATGGAAGCTGAATTCATTTTTTGAAGTCTCAACAGCACTCGGAGTTTACTGTGGGAAAGTTTCTGCAGCACTGCTGCCCTCCAAGGCCACAACATACAGTAGGTATGTTTATAGTAAGCAGCCAGACTGAGAAACCAAACAAAAGATAATCAAATGCCTTGTGCAGAAATGGTTGAGCTTAACTAGACTGGAAAGACAGAGGCAGATGTGAGCCAAGCACACAGAGCAGGCACAGCACCCAGCGCTGCTGCAGCCTCCCAGGGACTCCCAGCACTTAACCCTGTGTTACAGCTCTGTGCTCCAGGGAAGGAGAATGGACACAGCCACCAGCCACGGAATTTCCTTGGCTCAGTCCTCTCCAGCCCTCACCAGGCAGTAACAGTTCCCAGGACAAATTCTCCCGGGCAAGACTGAGCATCCAGCCGGTCCCACATCACTTCTGGTAAAAGCTAAAGAGTTAATTCTTGTCCTGGCTGAATTCCAGTGATGAAAAATCGTGTTCTCCCTGATTAAAAAGCCCATTGCTGTTTCCCCAGGGTACAATCTCTTTGTGTGCTTTCTACCTAAAATGATGTGCTGAATTTCCTGGGATGTTTGAAAGAGATGCTTTGTCACACCTAAAACTGGCTACAATTTGGTGACAAATGAAAATGTATCACAGCCATGGTGAAAGAGAGACAGGCAGGTGAGGTAAGAATTTGCAGGGGTTTCATTCACTGCTCTTCCTCTATGTAACTTTAATTTTAATTTTTCTCCACATAAAGTTGCCTGAAATACTCACAGCTTCCTAAAATTACAGATTTTTACAGAGAAAAATCCTTGTATAAAGACTCGTACAACCAAAAGAAACCCAAGGAAAGTTTGAGAAGCTTTTCAAGACAACCGTTCTGCAGCTCTAAGTGAAAGCCATTCTGTATCTCCTTTCCTATCTTCCCCCACTACTGAAGTATTTTTTGGGTCAAGGGTCCTGTATATCTGAGGTGGGATCATTGTAAATTAAGTTTCCCAAGCGGTTTGCAGCTGGGAGTAGCAATTAAAGGACAGCAAGATGCTCCCTCGGCAATTTAAATGCTTGCAAATAACAGCAGCCACACCTGACACTCAAACCTCACAGATTCCAAGGGGCTGCCATCATTTAGTGGGATTTTTTATTTTTAGCCATGACATGTTCTTTAAGTGTGACACTCCACTTGAAAACTTGCTGACCCTTTCAGAAGGCACTGGAGGCCGTGATCCCCAGCAGGGAAACGCTGCTCAGCCCTCAGAGCTCTCCTTTACAACCTCCAGTCCTCTCTGGCAGGTAACTCCCAACAAGTCTTATCAGGCAATCAAAGCCTCTCACGAGCGACTTCTTTAATTACCATCCCTGGAGAGGAGACTTGAAAAACTGATTTATGTGCCACAGTAGCCAATTTGTTATCCAAGGGAGCTCCCGTATCAGCAGAGGATCATCACAGTTTAATAACCAGCCATTATCAACACAACATGATTGCAAACTGGAATTTCAATTAGGAAAGGAAATAAAATACAAATAAAATGACAGAGATAAGAGATTAGCAGGCAGGCAGATTGACACTGATACAAAAAAGCAGGATATAAAGAGATCCCTTGTCAGCATCAGTTGGAGTAATTTGTAAAATGGCCATGAGCAAGTTTTCCCCTTAAAGCAGCTTTAAAAACTCAAGGTATTTCAGCTTTCTGCTCCTATCATCCAATGGATAAATACAGCCCTAATATCCAAAATCTGCAAGTGATTGCACCTTTGCTTCAGGCACCTGCACAATGCTAACTCTTTCACCAACTCCACCCTCAGCCTGGAAAAAGCACGAGAAACACCAAGAGGGACAGAAAACCAGTAATATTCTGTTATCATTTCTGATTGCACTGAAGAGAACTTGGCCATCCATGAAAAACTTGGGGTGTAATAGGCAAGGTTTTTAAATGCTGTCATATCCCTCTGGACTGACAATAGTGTAGGAAGATTTAGGATCATTTGGCAGGTGATTAAAATGACAACATGGAAATCGTGAGTATTTCTAAAAAAACAAGGCTGAACTATTTTGTTAAACTCGCTCTCATCACTCCTAACTTTGGCTGCAACTCTGTGAGTTTTCAACCTGTGAGAATAAGCACAACATGAGGAAGAAAAGAAAGAAGAAACCTCCCTGTTAAAATCCAAGTGATCTTAATAAAACTAAATTGCTATAAGGATATTAATCCTAATGAAATAGGTTAAAGATTTGGTGGTACAAGTGAAAGGGTTACAAAAAAGACAAAATAACGTAATAGAAAAAATACATTCAAATACAGCTGTAGAGATATTTCATTGTCACCTTCAAACTACCATGGACTAATACCACAGAAAATAATAATAAAGTCTTACAAGAGTAACAAATTTGAATTATTAAAAGGGAAAGAAAGAGGTGAACACACAGAAAAGCCTCCTGAACACTTTCAGAATGAGGCACACTGACCAAAACAATCTGAATTGTATTAATGCCTTGCAAATTCTGTATTGGTTAAAAAAATAAACACAGAAAGCCCAACTCTTCTTTCATTTATACAAGTATAAATAAAAAATAATGTTACAGAGTCATCAAGGGTTAGTCTGAATTTCTACCAGAGTAAGACTCTTGGTTTTGACCAGCAGCCATTATTTTGCCTGATTTATGAGTAACCATATTAAATGTGTGAAGATTATTACTACTTAAAATTTTAATGTTTTCTCCTCATACATTCATAAATAACCTTTCCAAGCCTTAGCAACTCATTTCTAAAAGACTGATTCCCACATGAAGTTTTGCTGGCTAAGCTCAGAAAGCAAACTACATTACTGAGAAGTTCCCACTGCAAGTTAATAAATAAGTAAAGTACTCAGTTTATTTTACCCCAAGATTCCAACTATTGAGTCGTGCTTCGAGGTCATCATCATCCACGGGAAAGTTTCTTTTGTGTTGATCATCCTGGAACATAAAAAAAGTCAAAGAAGGTATCAGAATAGCTGGCAGATATGTAATTTAAAATTAAATTTCTCATTGACTTGGCCATAGCTACACCGCACTTCCTAACAGTGTCAGATATTTCTGACAGCTTTCACCTGAACAGCTCCATTCCCAGAGGATACTGGGCTGAGAAAGCAGTTCAGAGGATAAATTAGCCTGGCTCTCCACTTCAATGTTCTTCTTCATTTATTTCCAAAGCAATGGTCTCCTTTACAGAGGGTGAATTTACTAAAAAAACCCAAATACTCAAATTTCAGGCATCAGTTCATCTCCACAGTGCCTTTTCTGTGGCTAATCCAGAATTCAGAGCCTCCTGATCAGCCTCCAAATAAAAAAAACAGATTTAAAAATGACAGGAAGGCCCAGCAAGGCAGGTCTGGTTATCAGAGCAGAGGACAGAGCAGCTCAAGGCTCTTCCCTGATTTCCAGCAGCCAGCCAGGGTGTGCTTATTGCTGCTCCAGGAAGGAACAAGCAACTGCCTCTCAGAAGAAAAGCTGTGGGATCACAGTAACTACCAACATTCCGTGATTCTAATGGGGAAAGCTGGTACAGAACACTTTCCTTGGCCCAGGTATTCAGAACAACCCTGAAGCCTGAATTGCTTTGTCTCATGAAGTGAGGTTTGTGTGGGGCTGCCAGCACCTCTCCTTTAAATCCCTTTTGTCACAAGCATGCAGTGACCAGAGCCTGGGCTGCTGCTGATCAACACCTGGTTGAGGCAGCTCTCAATGTTTCTTAAAAGTCTCCCTGCTCCTCTACCCGTGCCTGAATGATGCCAGAACATCTGTGCATCCCTGACAATGGAGCAAGGTATTGTTTGTTCCAGCAGCCAAACATTATCAAACTGGCAAAGCAAGGGAGGATTATTCCACTTAAAGGCCTTTAGAAAGCTGTAATCACAGGAGAATCCAGTACGTGGAGCTGAGGAACAACCAAGAGCAGTGATTTGTCTAACACTGCCCTGGAAGCTGCAGCAGAGCCAGCAATAACAACAAAACCAATTAAAAATGAACAAACCAAAGCAGCAAAACTCCCCTATAAAACTTTAAAGCTCCAAATCCAGGTTTCAACTGAAGAATATAATTTTCTTTTACAATAACTCTTCCATAAGGAGTATTTCCTGAAGTAAAATAAACAGGAAGCCAATAAGGAGAAATGTAGTAAAGCCAGCACGTAGTTCTATTTTTAATAATGGCATTTCAGTATTCAGATCCTATTGGTATACATACAATTAACACACACATAAATCCATTCACAGCAATCAGAGCCTAGAGCACCAACACTGATTTCTGCCCACGGAGCACCTGTAACCTGCCCTGATAAACCATTCCCCTGCTAATCCCCTATTCCAGATGCACAGCAGAACACAGATTTCCTCAGAAAGGAGCTTCCAGTTTATCCTATTTGCACTTCATGTCCTCATAAATCCTCAACTGTGCCCAGCTGCAATCTTTCTAAACTATTTCTCTGATAGAATCAAAACCAAAGAGCTGGAGGAGCCAACAGGAAATTCAGTGTTCACGGAGGGGGGGAGGGCTGCTCGAGGTGTGGTGAAGGACACTGCAAGGCCACAGAGCACATTTTGCAAAGTAAAAAGCACATTTCTTGGTATCACACATTTGTCAGGAGTAACTGTCAGTGCAAAGCTTGCAGTCACATAAAAAAAAAAATCATTGAATATTTTGGACTAAAAGGGTTTCAGACAAGGCCCATTCAATGCCCTTGCATCAGTCAAAATGCTCAGTGTGGAAAGTCTGATGAAACAAACTGTCCAAAATTCACTCTTTCAGAGGTCAGCCATCACTGAACAGAGCCAGAGGCATCTATGCAGCTTTCTTTAATCTGTTATTGCAAAACACAAGATGATGTCAATGCAGGCACGTTGCCAAGCCCGGGGAAAACAATGCAGCAGGCACTGAACACACACCACCACACAGAGGTCAAGCAGCAGGATGAACTGAGAGCATCCTACAAGAAATTCTTTTCCCCTGCGCTGCAGAGCACAGATTTTGATGAGCTTTGGTCCTCCCTACGGCTCCCTCCCAAAAGTCTGCACCTTCACACAGGGACCGTGGCCCACGCAGCTGGAAGAACAGCTTTGCAGGGATAGAAAACAGCAATCAGGGAAAGCAGAGCTTGAGGACAAAAAGGAGAAGCATCTTACAGACAGTGACGTGCCTCGGTCATCTTCATCTGCCCGCTGAGGAGAGCCCAGGCATCGGCACGTTACTGACGGCTTCTCCTTCAGTCTCTCCCTGTTTCCAACGACAAGAGGAAGCACAAAGAGAAGAATTCATATTCAGCAACCTGTGGCACACAAAGGATGTTAATCACAGAATAGAATTGGCTAAAATATACACAAGAAAATAACTGTCAAGATGGAAAAACAAAAAAAGGAGAAAAATAGAGAAAAATTTCATGTTAAAGGCAAACAAAGCCTTAAGTTTTCCACTAAAAAACACCATCATAAAACCCCACACCAAAAAATCCACTAGAAATATCGTGCATGTGACAGTCCATTAAAAAGTGTTCTTTGCTTTTCTTTTACTGCATGACCCAACATCCCCAAAGGATTTGAGGATAAATCCAAGCTAAGGAGAGGGCTGATCTGAGAGGACATTTTTGAAACAAATTGCTAAGAATATGGTAGAACATAGATGGAGTCCAGTGACTCAGAGAAGAAAAAGGAATTAAGGTCATGGTTGGTTGCACAACTGGGGAGACTCTTACGACCAAAAAAATAGGTTAGAGCAAGGTAAATGATTCTATAACACACAAAGGGCAAGAACAACACACACAGCTCTACACAAAGGCAGTGGCTTGAAAGGCCAAGGTGGAGAGGAACAAGACACAATGATTGCCTTGGTCTCATTTCATTTCTGCTT
Source organism: Bombycilla garrulus (assembly GCA_013400315.1). NCBI lineage: Eukaryota > Metazoa > Chordata > Aves > Passeriformes > Bombycillidae > Bombycilla > Bombycilla garrulus. The sequence continues at coordinate 124,026 of VXBU01017611.1, read as the reverse complement.
TATGGACTGAAGTGGAATTTATGGGGGATAGTGAAGAAATGCCCACAAGAGAGAACAGAAGCACATCATAACCAAGTGCTTTGTCCAGCAGAGGGGTTTTCTGGAAGAGCTCTTGTTGTAAATAAACCACTTGAACAAAGGGAAATGCAGATCAGCACACAGGTGAAGAGATTTATCACTGACGCACATGGCCACAGCCATTTCTCAGCCCCAGAACAGGGGAAAAAAGAACAAAATAAAGTAGAAGTTATAAGCATTTATTAGATAGGTTGATACAGCAGAAGATCCAAAACAGTAGTGAAACCCCTTCAGCACCTCCTCCACTGTCAGACCCACAGGTCTGAAGGTAATTAAAACTCCTGTTAGTCCCTTCACCTCCCCATGACTGGCCATACTACACTAAAGTCAAATCACACCACTCAGTGCCTCCCCCCTTTCCATCTGGCAGCAAATGAGATGGCTGCTATGCCAAAAAGACACTGAGATGAATGAAGTGTTTATGAACAGAACAACAACTGTTGGATGTACAATATAAACCAGTCACTTCTAGGAAGACAAACACAAAGTTTTCACGAAGCACAGGGCCCCAGCTTTCATCAGAACAGCAGGGAACAGAGAAATACAACAACTGGGAGCCTACCTTCCCTTCCAGCACCAATAAATCCCATATAAACAACTTGTATGGATGCACAACAACAATTACAAAGCAGTAAATAGTTTAGATAAGCAAAGTCTTAGGGCTAAAAAAGATCAAAAGGAATATGATAACACAATGACTGCCTCTTGCATTTCTTACCGAGACTTCGTTTGACACAAAATTACCTTTAATTAAAGGAAGATATATCTTTGCCTGTGAGTAAATCTGCCCTTTTATCAGACTTCCTTTCTGAGCAATACTGAGGTTACCTAACAATGCAATAAAGTTCCAATTGTTAAAAATGAGAGAAAACAGAATTCATGCCCTCATCATTCAGAGATTCAGGAATATCAACAAATACTCAAACTACCCTGTAATATTTTCAAAGGGAAGACAAAAGTCTAGATGCATTCTTAGTTCTGTAGTTGCTCTTTTGAAGAGGAACTGAAAAGGAAGCTCCTTCAACTTGATTGTACAAACAGAATTTGAAAAGATTCCTAAGGGTGAACACAATTTTGCTCATATCAGGTATGTACCACCTGTCCATTCCCTTTTCCAACCTCCTGCTAATACGAGTCAGGCTCCAAAAAGCACAAGATTAATTCTTTTTCCTCCCACTGCAGATGAGTGAAGGATGAGCAGTTTTGACATCAACCTGTGACCTCCTGCTTCAGCCCAAGCAGGGAGCTGGCTTGGGAGCAGGCAGCAATTTGCTGCTAATAAAGGAGATTAGTAAATATTCCTTCTAGGAACAAAGTGAGGGAAACTCAGGGATTGCCCCTGGTCCAGCACCATTACATGCTAACCTTTAACAATGTTTTCAGGCACACTCTATAAACATAGAGTAGAATTTTCCTATGGGGTCAGAAAGCCCAGGTTTCTGTTCAAACCCATTTAAACATTTCTCAAACCAACCCTCTCACGTTTCAAAATAAAGCTGCACCTTTCCAGCCCCAGCTGGTTGCATTTATTCATCTACACCCCAGTCTGCAAGCAAGGTTTGTCTATCTAAGGGTTTTATTGAGGCAGAAAAACAACTTCATATAGAAAAGTCAAAACTGTCCAACACAGAATTATCTGTATTGCAAGATAAAAATCACTATGAAAAGAATTCCTCTGTTTGTTTGGGTCTTTGAAAGAAGAGAATCTTGAGATAAAGAACATCAAGCAGTTACTCAAACATGTCTCACTGACATTATCTATTTTGCCCTGAGAAAATGTTGTAGGAACTGAGTCATGGCTGGAATGCAAAATTTTCATCCAACTACACAAATTCCATGCCCATGGATGCAGTTTTCCCAGCGCACATCCAGAGGAGAGACACAAACACAGTGGAACTCGATCACCACCTGCTGGCCCTCCCTACAAACTGCACATCCAGAAATATTTAATGTATTACACTTTTACCCACACTGATGGCTCACCCAAAATTGTAAATACCAAGAAAAACAAGATCTATACGTTGGATATAGGTAATATCTTAACATAGTCACACTTAAGGAAATATTAAATACATAAATATTTTGTATTTTTCAAAACACAACAGCTGAAATATTTACCTTTACTATTTTTCTGCACAGCTTGCAGGAAAATTAAATTTCTTATTGCTGTGAAGATTAGTTTATGTAACTTAGAGAACTATCAAAATTTTCCAACACAAATTCAGGTTTCCCTAGACACAGCCCCATTCTTGGTCCAAGCCTGCACTGGCAGAGCTGTGCCTGTACATTTGATTTTTAATTCCCAGAGTCCTTTAAACCAGAAACATTATTCAATTCCATTTACTTGCTTCTCCTGGCATGGAATAATTTGCAGGAACAATTTGCAATGCAGGTCTCCAGAGAAGTGCCAGAGTTTTGGGAATCACAGTGATCACCACTGCAGATATTACTTCCTTCCCACAGGACAGCTCCTCCCAGCAATTCTCTGTTCCACCCCGCCCAAATCAGTAATACCTTAACTCACCTGGAAATCCTCCATTCTCTGCCTCCTAAACCACAAGTTTGTTATCAAAACCACAGGTTCTTATCAGAGCACAAGGGCAGGCAACCAGAAGAGCCCCAAATCCTCAGGAAAAGTAGGTACAGAGCCCTCAGACACAAGAGTAACTTTTCAAATGACTGTTAGAATCACACACAGTTAATGGACACAGAAGGGGAAGAGTTACAGATGTGGCTTTGATTTTCCATGCTAATGTCTGGAACTGATAGGAGGAGGAGAACAAGAGGAAGGGAAGGAGGACAGAGGGATGGGAAATGGAAAAGGATGTAAAGAAGTCAGAGAAGAAGACATCATAGAGAAAAGTAAGCACAGAGCAGTCTAGAAGCTCTCGCCACACTGAAGCTGTAACAGTTTCTGTATATAAAGCACAGACACTGATGGTGAGTCCATGAGGGAGTGCAATAAACTCACACAAATTGAGACATCTACACAAATACATCTTTTACATCTATAAAACACCAATCAAACACTGCTCAGGCAAGGACAGAAACCTCACCCATGTGCAGGAGGTGCTGCTGAGGAGTCCTCCACAGAGGATGCGTTACTGTCATGGTTTTCCAGCTCTCCCACCACCCACTCAGGTAAGCAGTCAAGGCTGCTGTGCCGAACTCCTGGTGAACTTGGTTCATCAAAATAAACTGACTGCAATGAGAACAAACGCAGAATCAACATGAGAATATATTTACACAGATACATTCTTCACACCCTTAATGTCATTTCTAGCAGGGCTATCTGCAGAACAAATATTCCTTTTCCAGTGAAGTCAGTCAGGTGTGCAAATGCCACCTTCCCAACCTGTGGGGATTCATGGCAACAGTGTAAATATTTTCCAACACTTCTTAAAGGATGGGTAATTTTAGCAAAAATTGGCATTGTTATGTCCCTGCAGCTGATGCCAAGGGTTGACACAGCATATTCAGTTCTTTGGAAAACAAACTGCAACTTTAATGATGTCTGTGTGAATTCTACAGTCTTCTCAGGCTAAAGTACCATCTCTCAGAACAATTTTCCTTTTACAAGAGCTATCTACTGATTAGGACAAAAGAAAACCTCAAGGGCCTTTTATTAAATTTTTCTAAAGAACTAGAAAAATATTACCTTTCTGTTCCTTCAAGCACCTATTTGCATAAGCCTTCTAACCAGAATTTTGGAGATACAGGTCTCAAAAGTTCTGCCCATTGAAAGGTTTTCCCAGCATCAATTACAAGAAATGCCTTTATTTATCACACAATCCATTCAGAATCATTTGTCCCATCTGTGCCAAATCTAAGATGCAAAAGCAATTCCAGGATAAATTTTAGCAAGTGTGTCCCATAAAGAAATGGCACTCACCATGTAGGCAGGCAAAGTTTTCAGCATTCCTTCCTCTGGTTTGTGTCTGAAGGGACCATCCAGAAGTCCTCTCTGCAGCATGTGCAGCAGCAGCTTTGCATACAGGTTTCGATTCTCCCTTCCCACTATTCCTATGCCTGTTCCTGAAAGTTTGCAGAGCTTTTTAATCCACAGTGAGCATCTTTTTCTTTCTGAAAATATAGATATACATGGTCACTATACGTTTTCAGAGTAAATCAAACACTAGCAGAAAACAGAACCCATCATTGGTCACCATTTTGTAGGTTTCTCCCTTCTACACCAAAGTTTAAAACAAAACAAATTTCCAAATGACCAAACCAAATAAATGGTTAAAGACTTAGAATAAAAACAAGTCTTTAACAATGGTTCAGATTTATATATTGCACAAACATTTTCTACAAATTCATGTTTACCAAAAGTTTACATCACTTTTGGAAACAGCATGAAATTGGAAACACCAGGAATTCTGCACTCACTGCAAGAGCTGCCATAAACTACAACTTAGAGCTTGCATGAGCATTAATACTTTAAATACACAATAAATCCTTCTCCATTAAAAAAATAAATCTCTATTTACACAAGCTTTGCTACCAGATAAGGAAATTATTCATTTGGTTAAATGTTTGCATATAAAGCTCTTAATTTGTAGGGTTTGTGCCTTTAAGAATAACGAGCTTGTTGTAAAAATGAGATTTATACAACATCATTTATCAATTGATGTTCCTACTATTACACATTCCTGAACAAATTTTAACAACTTCATAATTGGATGAGCTTTGCTATCTCAAAAGCTTTAAAACTTTAAAACTTTAAAAGCTTTTAGTTTCTACTGAACTATGTTTTTAAAGATAGATGTCAATGTATTTATGTAAAACCACATTTACATCAAAAAAACAAGACAGATAAGGTTGAACAATTGCAGTAGGTACCTAAAACATCCAACTTTAGAAGTTGTGCAAACCCCCCATCAAAACAGTACCTTGTAATGTCAGAAATTAGGTGCCTGGTTAAATTAAGTGATACAAGTACACATAATAACTGTCAGTCCCTAGGACTTTGTTATTAGTGTTTAAATGTACATTTCACCACATGTACCTGAACTATGCTGCAGGTTAAGGACATAGGGCTTCATAGCCACAACACAGCGATCTAATTCCGCATCCAATTTTTCCTTTATTTCGTCTTCACTATTCATTTTGAAAGTACACAAAGCAACCTGCAAAATTAATTACATTGATGAAGAAAAGGTCAAATACTGTGTTATATCTAGGCCACACAAAGATGCGCTTGGAACAATACAGGAAGTGAAACTAGATGAGCTGTCACCTTCAAATAAACATAAACCTAAGTCAGTTTCTTTGTAAACAGCAGATACCCAGTGTAATAAGAAACAAGAATGTCATTTTCTTTGTAAATAGCAGGTACTCAGTGTAATAAGAAACAAGAATGTCAATTTCTTTGTAATAGCAGGTACTCAGTGTATTCTACAAGAATGTGCTTGTTTAGATTTGAAACTGAATGGCCGACCACACAATGAATACATTCATTACACCCAATTTGTATTAAACACCTCAAGGCGTTTGTGTGATACCGCATTCCTAACTCGGTATTCCTTAGAATTAGAGGGGTTTTTTTAAGAAGAGGGGGGAGAAAGGAGGGGAAACAGCAAGCAGAGCGATAGTTACCAAGTAACAGAAGCAGAAACGCTGTCGGGACTGTTTTTAAGGACGCAGCAGGGCACGGAGCAGCGCTCTGCGCTCCCGTGCCGCTCATTTCCCAGGGGAGCGGGACCTTCCTTGGCACATTGCAGCACGGCGTGTGCGCGTTCCGAGCCCGCTGTGCAGCCGAGCCGTCAGCCCGGGCC
>VXBU01017611.1:92603-117711 GCA_013400315.1 Bombycilla garrulus | reverse complement strand
TGTGTCAGGGGAGGCTTAGGTTGGATTTTAGGAAAGGTTCTTCCCCCAGTGGGTGCTGGCATTGCCCAGGCTCCCCAGGGAATGGTCCCGGCCCCGAGACTGCCGGAGCTCCAGGAGCGTTTGGACACCGCCCCAGGGATGCACGGGGGGATTGCTGGGGTCTGTGCGGGGGCAGGAGTGGGACTCGATGATCTTTCCAGATCAGAATATTCTGTGATTCTTGCCCGAAGTGATGGATGTCTCCGCACCCCAGCAGTGCAGTCAGGGCTACAGCAGTGCTCTCCCCCAGATTCACCTCCCTTTGTAGACAGTTCGGGATCCACTCAGACACACACGGAAAATGTGTCAGGATTCCCCAGCAGAGCCTCGGGGAGCTGCGAGTGAGAAACGGGAGATGCAAAGCCCTGCACCTGGGTTTGGCCGATCCCCAGCACAAATGAGTGCTGAGTGAATCAAGTGATTGTGTCTGTATGATCTCAAATAAACCCTCTGACCTCTTTGATTGATATATTTCTCTTTCCCCAAAATCTGTCACGGGCTTTGCTCTGTGTAGTGTCTAAAGTACTTTTATCTCAAATAAACAAACTCTTCAACACTTCTGAGTTTGATTCAGATGCACAAACACATCAAACAAGAAATCCTTACACGTTCGGTGGGAAATTGGCTGTTTTCTTTGATTCCTCAGCTAATCTTCAGCAGGAATTCCGTGCTAGGGCTCGTTGGGTGATAGCTCTGACAGCCACACTGGGGCCTGCTCACAGTGCCTTAAACCCACCTTTGCACAGAAGCAGTGCAAAAATCACTGATGGAGTACTTCAACTGTGCTAGAATCTCAAGAGTCCGTTACAAGGATCATTTATTATCTTTAAATTCCAAATTTAATATAGCTGTCATTTGATATGTATTGGAACATGAGACACTTTTCATAAGTGTTAAACCCAGGGTAGATTCTTGCAGCAGAGTAAGGCTGCTGTGTTCCTGCACATTGCCTTCAGATCTGAATCTATCTCTGTCATACTCATCACTAAGTACTTTGAAAAACTGAATTTGCTGGGATATGATCACAAAGAACATGAGGGCAAGCAAAATCAATGATTGGAACCACTACTCCAGGAGAAACTTCCCGAGGGAATGGATCCGGTTTCTCGGTCTGCTTCCCAAGGCAGAGCAGGGTGGAAGGAGCCTGCCTGAAGTGATCTGACAATTGCATAACTTCTGTCCAAAAAAACAAAGAAAAATGAAAGATTGAAGAAATGACTGAGCTCTTGTCTCCATCCACAGCTGCAGCCTGGACATGAGGAGCACTGATGTGCCCTGACCCTCCTGAGGAAATCGCTGTGACACACTAATACAGAGCACAAAGATATCCCAACCAGAACACAGAACAAATTCCCAATTTGAATTGTAAAAATAAGGTCATTTATGTAAAAAACATATTCAATACTTTTTTTTTCACCACATTTTACCATGTTCTCTTATCTCTTTAACTGTCTCAGCAGGATGCCACAAGTAACATGAACACAGCTTAAGGCATTTTTTCCAAACATCTCACAAATACAGAAAAAAAAAAAAAAATAAAAAGAAGGCAGAGTTCACTGCCTTATACCAGCTTCTGGAACACTTCGAGTTGCAAGACATTATTTTTCAGCCCTTCTGAGCAAATCTTTCATGTCTGGAAAGTTGTGATTCACAAACACCTCACTACTTCAAAGAGTTAACAGGTCACAGATTTTTTTCCTCCCTCTTCTTGCTCCGGGAGAGTAGATAATAAATTCAGCATGAGCATTGGCTCCTAAGGGTGATCCTTTCAAGTATTGCAGTGCTTCACATCCAGCCAGGAAGCAGGGCCAGCTGATCTGTTCAGTCATTATCCTGCCGCATGGGGAAGTGGAACTGGGAACATCTCCTTAGAAAAACCTCCGTTTTCCTGGGGCAGCTGTTTTTGTGCAAAACACAAATCATTTCAGGGGCAAGCAGCATTTCGGTGGCAGTGAATGCTAAATTTACTAATGTCAATTTCACAGGGTTTGCTGTGAGACACAAGTTAATGTTAAACTGTGTTTGGTATCTCAGCAACTTCCTGAACAGCCCAATCCCAGAGATGGACCCACAGCGCATTTACTGGATTTCCAGATTAATTGGCTCCTGCCAGCTGAGCTGTGTGTGTGTTAGAGGGAGTTATGGGTACCTTGGCCTGCAAACACCATTTGAGGGTCTCACCTAAATGTGTTCAGAACCAAACTATGGCACACGCTGCTCCAACAAAATACCCACTTCAGTTGTCAGCATGAATTTGTCTGTCTCTGCATTAGAAAATTAAATTGTTGCTGAGTACAAAGTCCTAAATACTTAATAACAGCTGCTTCAATCTCTCCTTAAAAATAGGAAGCATAAGGAGGAATTATATCAGTCATACTATTAAAATATTCATATGCAGCCTTACAAAAAAAAAAAAAGAAAAAAGATAATTAGAATATGTTCAGAGTTCTTTAATGGCAGCTCTACCATCTTACAAGTAGCTTGATATTAATGTTAAATGGTCCTTTTAAAAGTTCTGCAGTGGATTGTTACTGTGGAGTTTATGCTTTTTATCACAGAAAAGGCTTTTAAACTGCAGAGGGGAACCCTGTATGACTCATGACAATTTATTATAAGTTTACCACAAATATTTCTCTATCACTTTCTAGAATGTTGAAATGATAATTACTTTTTCTGAATGAAAATACAGACATAAGCACAAAACTTGCCAGACTGGATCATACCAGTGAGCTGCCTGTATCATAAATCATATTAAAAGTACAATTTACTTCAAAGCTACTTAATGATCAGAGATCAGAACGGTTGCACAATGGTGTACATTTCTCTTAAAAAAAAAAAAAAGAAAACTGAAGCAATTTTATTGTGTAATATTGAAACAGAGGTAAAAATTAACAGTGGTTTAAAATAGTTTCAAGGAAGTTAGAATTCAAAAATGTACATAGTCTTACTAACTTAAGCAAATTTTTGGTTTAGAAATATTAAAAAGCCCTTTATCTGGTGCTGTTGATGTTTAAATCATGGTTAGATACTTGGCTTCTAAACCCATTTGGAAATCTCTGTCTTTCTACTTACGTAAATTCTGGAAAGTCCCAGGCTCATGACCCTCTGTCTATCTATAATTAAAGGTCCACTCCCTGTCACAGGGGAGCAGTAATGGAATCAGAACGCAGTGATTACTAACGATTAAAGTCTTATAAATCAGTCCAGAGCTAAAGGATCTGATTGATGATTAGGTACTATTAAATAAGAACACACTAGTGGCTGAAAATCACTTTATTGTAAAGCAACTGCTATTGAGGAGGTCACTTACAGCTGCATAAATGTTGGAAATGTGGGAAGAGAAGCAGCAGTGCGGGGATTTGGAGGAAGGCAGAGACAAGAGCATGGAAGTTAAGGGCTGAGATGATGTGTTGTAGCTTGTGGAGAGACTGGGGGGATGGTGGGAGGGAAAAAAGCATTCACAGGGTCTGGAGTTCACCTGGAAATTTACGCTTGCAGGACCCGAGTTACATTCACAAGGCCCAAGTTACACTCACAGGACCTAAGGTTTCCTCTCATATGTGGAATGTTCTGTCCCAGTAAGGCAGAAATTTAGTACTGGGTTGTTTCTCTGCTTCAGGCTTCATCTTCACATGCTTTCATCTCTGAGGGGTCTTTCTTCACCAGAGTTGAGAAAAAGCCACGTTCTGTTGGAGACAAGTGAAGAACCTGGGTTAAATTTCTGAAACGTGACAGCTGAAAACAACAGTGAGGTGAGCAGTCAATCTTTGCATCATAGTGAAACTGTTGGAAGAAATATACTTTTATTTTATGTCTTAATAAAGCTGAGCTATGTTCATCAGAAGCCAAATGTGAGGAGAGATGTTTTCATTGTCCGTAGGCTGTGCTTCTCCTTCACTTACAAACGAAAATAAAACTTACAAGGAAAATTCTATGCAAGGATATTGACAAAACAAGTGCAAAACATTTCCTCTTGCTAACAAAGTTGGTCATGTTGTTTATTTATTCTAAAAGCCTGCATGCCTGTGAAGCTGTTCCTCCAGCATCAATTCCTCCACACAGCTCTCAGCTGCATTTCAACACTCTTGGTCCAAAGTGTTTTCCTGATCAGCACAGGGTGGGAATAATTCACCAGAATAGCAGGGAGTGTCAGGTTCTGAAGCCTGCAGCAGTGTTTGGGCTTTTTGTCCCTAAAGAAGGTGCTGATCCAAGGATTTGTGAAATCCCAGAATACTTTACATACATCATTTTCTTTTGGCTAGTAACATCTTTAAGTAACATCTTCCAGAACAGGACAGGAATTAAAGCAGGACTCTGACACAACTGAAAGAAAATTCTTGCTGGGCATTCTCTCCTCGGGCCATTTTCTTCCAAAATACCCAATAACTCAAATAGCCAATAATTCAAATAGCCACTCAAGCAGGGTTAGAAGATGAATTATGACTTTGTCCCCCACCCTCAAGCAGCTGCAATTCCCCCAGCAGGAGCTGGTTTGGGAGCAGCCTGGCTCAGGCTCATACCTTTAAAACAGGCAGGGAGGGTGAAGTTGCCGTCCACGCACGCCACATCTACAGTGTAGGCACAGGATTTTTCCTTGTTCTTGCAGAAGAAGGAAACGGTTTCCCCGTGCAGAATGCCATCCTTCAGGTCGTTCTGAACTCTCTTCTTCTCACCATTGTACAATACTACAGCTTTCTTAACTGGTATTTTACATGGTGCTGGAAAAAAAAAATCCAGTTATAAGGAACAGGTTTGAAAAGGAGATAGATTAAATCTCATCAGAATTCTGTATAGGTGACATTTGGAAGTGAAAAATATGTCCTGCATATAGACAGAACTTCTGCTGGTATTAAAATGTTGAAGAAATTCAGACCCTGATGCATAGGGTCAAAAGTTTCCAGTGAAAATCCAGCCTCAGTGTAATTTCTAATGACATGAAATAGGAAGAAGAGAGGAAATACTCAGACAGAATAAAGTTACATGGCTGATTATTGAAGTCAATCCAGATACATCATGTCATACAACATTCAGTGCTGGTGATGCCTGGGTAGGCTGATCTGGAATCAGAGACCAGGTGGAATAAAAGGATGAAAGGGATTTATTGAAAGGATCCAGCTTGGGCAGTGTAGGAACCCCTTGGGCTGCACCCAAGTCAAACCCACAAATGGGCACAAAATGGATCCCCTCACACTTTTATAGGTGATGAAGCTCCATCCTCCTTGTTCCCTCTCTTCCTTCACTGCTGTTTCCACTCTTGGGCCTAAAATTTGTCCTTGTTCCCAGCTGGAAAGGNAGAATAAAGTTACATGGCTGATTACTGAAGTCAATCCAGATACATCAGTGCTGGTGATGCCTGGGTAGGCTGACCTGGAAACAGAGACCGGGTGGAATAAAAGGATGAAAGGGATTTATTGAAAGGATCCAGGTTGGGCAGTGCAGGAACCCCTTGGGGCTGCACCCAAGTCAAACCCACAAATGGGCACAAAATGGATCCCCTCACACTTTTATAGGTGATGAAGCTCCATCCTCCTTGTTCCCTCTCTTCCTTCACTGCTGTTTCCACTCTTGGGCCTAAAATTTGTCCTTGTTCCCAGCTGGAAAGGAATTGTTTTGTGTCCCTACTCTGTGAAGAGAGCTCACCCACCCAGAACTGCACACTAAACCTGAATCTGAAAAATATACAAGTTAAAAATTGAAAGTATCATTGGGAGTGGGCTTAGATTATCAGGGCCTTGCAATTCCTTTTCTGGCTTCCTTTAGAGCCCAGCTCCTGCCCAGAGAGCGCCAGCCGAGCAGGGAGAGCAGGGCTGGTGCAAGAGCTGCCTTTGGTTTCTGAGGGCTGGCTGTGCTCACCTCTGCAGGCTGGCTTTGTGGACCAGTTGCCCGTGCTCTCGCAGCGGGAATGTTTGGATCCCTCCAGCACGAAGCCGGGCTGGCAGCCGAAGCTGACGCTCTCGTTGTAGTGGTACGTCCTGCGCACGGCGAACTCGATGAAGCCGTTCTCGATCCCTATCGGCGTGGGGCACGTCACAGCTGGGGGACAAAACCAAACCCACAGCTTTAGCAGCGTCACGGCTCAAAAAAGACAACTCTAAACCTGAACAATGTATTAAAAATTTCATGGTGGTTCATTGCAGCCTCTTTCGCAGGAAAGCGCAGCCAGGGGAAAGACAGCTTAAAAACCACAACAAATAAATAAACAGTACTTTGTTTTAAGTATTGCAGTCTGTGGTTATAACCTTAAATGTGGTGTAATTTAACTAAAGGCAGGGAAGTTTTTAGGACTGAGGGTAAGGTTTGCTATTTCTTAGGTGAATCTGAGCACTTAGAATCAGATGTTGGCTGCACACTGGAGGCCAGGCTCAGGTTCCCCACTGTGCACCATGTTCAGCAGGGTTTGTTTGTATAACCTTTACACCTGCAGCAAACATTTTGTCAATCCCATGAGTGTGCCATGAGTTAGCAATCTCCATGATCCACGAGCCCGAATGATTGCAGAATTCAACTGCAGAATAATTGTGCTCTATGCTTGCAGTTGTCTTCATTACAGTTGTAAAAAAAAATTTAAAATATTGCTGTTGATTTAGTTTTGTCTGTGGAATTCTCAGGAATATTTTTTGGTGTGGATAAAAGTGAGTTACTCACCCCTGCACACCGGAATGCTGCTCCAGGTGCCATTGGCCGTGCAGGTGGCTGTCTCATTCCCAATCAGGGCGAGGGGAGGGACACACTCGAACAGGATTGTGTCCAGGAAATGAGAGACGTTGCCGGGGTTCAGGCGACGGTAGGAGAGGACCCCGAATTCCGGAAGCGAGGGAGGTGCACAAGTCACCGCTACAAAAGCACAGCATGCAGAAAATTAAGGCTTAAAGATCGAATGATAGTGGAATCAGAGGAGCAACATTCTTATGACTAAATGAACCCACATGGGGTCATAGCTGGCAAAACATAATTTAAATTAAAAGTGTCAGGAGCCTCAGAGTATGGAATTCACGAGTTTTGCTGGATTTTTCAGACAATATTACTGCTTTTCAGTGTTTTTGCAGGATAGGTTATAATAAAACCCTGCATAAGTACAAAGGCATGACGATATCCTCTTTTTATACACAGGGAGGAGGAATTTGAGTGGATAAGCATCTTACCTCCAGCTGTAAATAGCATCCCTGATCCCGACCTTTTGTTCAGACCTTTAAACTGTATTTCTCTAAAACCCACACATATAAAACCAAATCTGCAGCACTCTTCATGATTTTTCCTAACCACCTTTTGCACAGCACTAGAGGAGACATCTGAATATGTGTAATTGTGAGCAATGGAAAGGAATATTTCTGGTATAGGAAATAGGATAAGAGAGTTCTTTTTTATTGAAACACATACGTTGACACTGTGGAAAAGTTCCAGTCCACTTTCCGTCTGCCATGCACTGGCTCGTTCTTGACCCAACGAGGTTGTAGCTGGAAACAAACAGAGCTGGTTATCAGAACAGGGAGATCAATCAAAGATCTGTCATTTCTCATGAACAGAATTAAGCTCTGAAATCCTTCTCTAGTTTAACAATTCCTGACCTCAAAGGAAGCTTAGAATCAATCTGAAAAACTGTTCATATCCAAATATTGCAAAGACCTAGGCAGAAGGCTTGCTACAACAAGATTTTTACTGTTTCAACTTTATATTCTGTTTTACATATTCATTTCTACAACTGATTAATACAGTGGTTGTATATAAATAGCAATTATTGATCTGTGATTGCTAATGCAAATGTTCTGGTTTCTTGGGAGGAGTTCCCAGTTAATTATGGCACTTAGGATCACATACGGAAAAGAACTCGGTCCTCTTAAGAACTAAAATCACCGAGGTGCATTATCATATTTTAATCGCAGCGATTTCAATTTCCACATGCACATTACATACTTCTCTCCCATCCTCTGTATTCACACTATTAACATCTACTCTGAGTTTTAAGGAAATATTCATCATCTGTCTGGCATTTCAATATCACACAGCTGAGAGCCAGTAAATTAGAATTAACAAAATCAAATCACGTGCCATTGCTACACTTGGTGTCATAGCTGAATTTATTTATTTATTTCTTATTCCTTGTCTTGCTCCTCTTTTGCAGAAGGAGGTTGGGTTTTTTCAGTGAGCTCTAGGCTGTGTCTCACCTGTGACCTTCCAGGTAAGCCCTGTTTAGTCATTAATTACCCCAGTACAATTAAATACCTGCTGCTATCAAACTCTTCCCTGCATTTACCATAACTGGTTTTTTAAATGCATCCTTTTCCCTAAAGCTGACGAGTAGCCCTGAGGAAAAGTGCATTTACTGCAGGTAAGTTAGGATTAACCTCACGTTTTCATTTACTGAGCTTGGAAAGTCATAGAAACACAATTTCCAGTCTTCAGAGCCCAGCAGCATAACTTTGATGGAGATTATCTAGTCTCTGCTGTAGGATTGCATCTCATGATGTAATAAGAGGATTTGAAAAGCAGAGAAAAGCAGTCCAGAATAAATTTTTGTATAAAATCTCTGCTATTTTGGTGGTTTCTGTATTTGTAAGACTCCATAATGTTATAGACAAGACTGAACAGAGGTGGATCACCAGACAGGCTTTTTTTTAATGATTTCTGCAATGTAGATGAGTTTTTATGTGCAGTTTTCCATGTTCTCTGTCTTGCAGTATGGCAGTGGGTGAGACTGCCTCGTGATTTAGGTTGTTTATTTAGCAGCATGAGGAAGGGAACACTTACCCTGGATCACATGAAAAAGTTACGGTACTCTGGTACTGTAACTCTTCAAAATCCATTTTCCCATTCTTCAGGGGTGGAGGAGGGGGACATCTCTTTGCTGTTTATTAAATATTAAAAATGACCATATTATTTCGTGAGGCATGACATAATAATTTCATTATTATGGGAACAAGTCGATCATAAAGGTTCATCCTGGTGCCTTCCACATTTCTCTGCTCCCATGTGCTACACTCCACAGCTCCGGCTGTTCTACATTTCTAGCAAAGTACAAGTTTTTGTGATTCAGTATTTTTAACACTGGATTGCCTGAGATCCCACGTTCTCTGCAATGAAGTGATGCAAATGCCTCTGAGGGGTGCAGTAGATGCAGGGGTTATGCTCCTAGAGGGTGAGCACTGCTGGGCTGGATGAAGGTTCAGCCTGCCCAGCTCCCATCCCCATCCCCATGCAGGAGCAGGGCTGAAGGGCAGCTCTGGGGCACAGATGGGAAGATCCTTTCCCCTCTTCCCCACCCTGCTGCCATCCAGCAGCATGTCTCTGCAGAGAGCTCTGTTTAAACCCATCCGATCCTGCCGAGGCTTCCAAATCTGCAGCTGCAGGCAGGGGTGCTGTGGTGTCAGGAATGATGTGGTGTCAGGAATGATGTGGTGTCAGGGGTGCTGTGGTGTCAGGGGGGCTGTGGTATCGACAGTGCTGTGATGCTCAGGAATGCTGTGGTCTCAGCAGTGCTGGGCTCTCGGCAGTTATGTGATTTCAGCAGTGTGTGATTTCAGCAGTGTGTGATTTCAGCAGTGCTGTGATTTCAGCAGTTCTGTGATTTCAGCAGTTGTGATTTCAGCAGTGCTGGGCTCTCAGCAGTTGTGATTTCAGCAGTGCTGGGCTCTCAGCAGTGCTGTGTGGTACTCACGGAGGCACAGCAGGGTGTTGAAGGCCCACTTGCCCGTCGGCAGGCAGGTGTATTTCCTCTGCCCGTTGTTGGGCATGAACCCCGGCCGGCAGGTGTACTCCACTTCCTCACCCACTTCATACACTTTTTTGTCTACATTGATTGTGGCAAACAGCACTTCTGGTGGCCTGGGACAGACTGGAGGAAAGGAATTTACAAGAGATTGGGTAGAAAACTGGAGCTGGTTTTATTTCTCAGCTTGAAGCAGAGGATTCTCTGTTGTTATGAGTTACAGCATCTCCCTGCCCTGAGCTGGGAGATCCTTTTGTCTTCCTGAGGCAGCTGATGGCTGCCATAAGTATTAGCCAGAAAAAAAATGTGTTCTTCTTCTTCTCCTCAGCAGTTCTACCGATGGTCCCAGTTAGATTTTGTGTCACTTTTTAATCTAAAATTTACTTTTCCTTCAAAACAGATTTATGAAGGTGGTGTACAGAATCAATTACAGTGAATTCCCTTGGACAAAACAGGGTGAGAAGGACTCAGAAGCAAACAAATGCCTTTTGTTTTTAACCCAAATCAGTTTGGGGGGGGTCGGCCTGAAATCAGGTTATTTTTTTCTTGCAATTAAATTCCTTTTTTTTCCAATTTTTCTGTTCGCAGGGGTAGATCCTCTGTTCCATGAGCCAGCTCTGCTTCCCAAGCGGCTTTTACACGGTGACAGCAGGAGCAGCTCGTGAGAACAGGAGGGAGCAGCGCGGGAGGAACGGAGGGCGCGGCCTGAGCTCCTGCTGAGGACACGGAGAGAGGATCCTGCTGGCACCGAGGGACACGGAGCTCAGCACGGGGAAAGAGACGGCAAACACAGCGAGGGGCAGGAGACAGCGCCCAGGGCCCTTGGCGGGGGCGAGAGGAGGAGGAGAGCCAGGCAGGAGCGGTGTGGGCAGGGAGGGGTGAGCAGGGATGGAGCAGGTTAGTTCCTGGCACACACAGTTCCCCTGGCAGCCTGGATCCCACATCTGTCAGCGTTTCCTCGTGCTGTACTCCGGTACACGGCCACTCACCTCACCACGGGAGAGACGGAGGGAAGAGCGGAAAGTGAAAGGAGAAGGAAAGCTTTCAGAGAAAACGAGAAAACCCCTGCTCAAAACACTCGACCAGGATTATCTAGGGGCTCTAAAATCCCGCTGTTTTTTCCAGGTTCCCCCATTCCCAAACCAGAACGGGGCTGTCGTTAGGAGGACACTCACCTTTGGACGCGAGAGCGCAGTGGCTCAGGGCCACGAGGCACCCGAGCAGCGCCAGGGGCTGCATCCCTGCCCGAGCCCAGTCCCGAGTGCCCCCCGGGCCAGGGCTGTGCCCTTAAAAACCCGGAGGGGATGGTTACACATTAACTCTTGCCGTTTATTCCCATCCCAGTAAACAGGAGATAAAAGCTGCCTTGTATGGCTGCTAACAAAGGCTGAAACAGCCGTCACATGTCGCGTTTGGGGCATAATGCGGGAATTGAGATGGCAGTCTCCGCTCCACACTGGCTCCTCTCTGGCTGTTTCTGCACGGCAGCTCCTGTTGGGGCCGGCGGTGCTGGGGAGAGCAGTATTCCCAGCATCTGCGGAGGATGAGGATATTTGGAATGCAAAATGCGGTTGAATAATGGAACTGTCACTCCAAGGCTCATGCTTATCACTGCAGCATGGACATTTCCGTGTACCAAAGACTCCTGATAGTTACAGCGAAATCATTTCGAGGCAAAACGATCCGTTTTGGAGTGGCACTGGTACGGCAATGTGCCCCCAGTGGTGTCCCGAGCTCCTGCCAGTTTCCACAGATGCTGATCTGGCCTGAGCCTTGGGGCTGCAGGGCCCCGCTTGATCTGATCGCTGTTGCCTTCCAATTACCAACTACCCAGAGCAGCAGCGGCAGTGCTCAGTGCCAGCACTGCAGGAAGGCTGAAATGATGAATCCTGTTCTTATTTCTGACAGGGGGGTCATAAATCAGATTTTTGGGTGGCATAAAGCCTTGTTGTGGCGCTGCAAGTTTGGGGCGTCAAGTCAGAACTCAACAGGTATCAGCTGAGGTTCTGATCACTGCAGTTCTCCTAATTTAGCAGATTTTAACTGCAGGAGCATCTGAAGAGCAACCAAAATAACATTTGTGTAATGATTGTTCCACAGTTTGGTGTTTCTAATCTAAGTATCCTCCTCCCCTGCTGACTCACAGCCCGTGAGGGGGAGTGAGGGACATTTGAAGCTCTGAGAGAAGTTGGGTTATGTCAAACTCTTACTGATGGGATCTCCAGTAGTTTGTTTATTTTTGTTTTATGAAATTTCTCTGTTTGTATTTGAAACATGAATTTCAGCCCCAACATTAAACAATTGGGAACATGCTATTCTTCTCAGAAAGAAAACGCTGTGAATGTCCTGCTCAGAGTATTTACCAAATACACAGCGCCGAAGGGCAAAGTACCGCTGCTAAACCAACAGAAAAAAGATTGACTTAATTTTCTGTATTTACATCTGATTATTTCCCCATTTGTCGCAGCCTGCTTTTCCCTCCTCTCTTCCACGGTGGATCTTTTCCCTGGAGGGCTCGCTGCTTTGATGAACTGTGTTTCCCCTGGCTGCAGCGGTTGCCCAGCTGTGCCCGCTGTTGGGTTTTGCGCTGTCCCGTGTTTGGGGCCGGGAGGGACCGGAGGAATTTGGGGCTCTCCGGGGCCGCTCGCAGTTCCACCTGCGGCCAGCAGAGGGCGCAACTGCCTCGGACGGGAAAGTCCCGAGTTTTCGGGACCGAAAAACGTCAGGGGGAAAAAGAGTTAAATTACCGTAGATTCTGTGGGAGAAAACTTCACCGCTCTTAAAGCTGAGACTCAAAACTGCATGTTTTAAGGGACGGGGGAATTAATATTTATGTGTAGAAGTGCATAGTAGCTGCCAAGATTGTGATTCTTGTTGAAAACTTATTTCTCTGCAATAAGAAACATCTGAAATTATGTTACAATAACTGTGATGTTTCAGAAACTGGAAAAGGACACTGAGTTAATCCCCAGACTGGAGCCCCTCTGCTCTGGAGCCAGTCTGGGAGAGCTGGGGGGGCTCACCTGGAGAGGAGAAGGATCCAGGGAGAGCTCAGAGCCCCTGGCAGGGACTGAAGGGGCTCCAGGAGAGCTGGAGAGGGACTGGGGACAAGGGACAGGACACAGGGAATGGCTTCCACTGCCAGGGGGCAGGGACAGATGGAATATTGGGCAGGAATTGTTCCCTGTGAGGGTGTGAGGCCCTGGCACAGGGTGCCCAGAGCAGCTGTGGCTGCCCCTGGATCCCTGGCAGTGCCCAAGACCAGACTGGACTGGGCTAGGAGCACCTGGGACAGTGAGAGGGGTCCCTGCCATGGCAGGAGATGACATAAAATGAACTTTAAGGTCCCTTCCAACCCAAACCATTCTGTGATTCTTTGTTTCTATGATTCTGTGAAAATGTGATTATTATCATATGGATTCACCTTGGCAGAGCATGAGCAATTCCTGCTGTGATTGTGATTTTGTGCAATTATATACATCAGCTGATTTTCCATCAAATGCAGCCCACTCCTTTCACATGTGAGCTCTTTAATATCGCAGCTCCTGCAAGCCAAAGAACGAAGCAGAATTTGCTTTCACCAGAGACCACATAAACACAGAGCAGGGTGGTGGTCTCCACCCCAGGTACTGTCACATCCCGAGGAAGGAAATGGCAGCTGCAGGCAGAGAGAGCAGGGCAGGAGCACTGGGAGGGGGTCACAGCCAGCACGATGTGAGCCAGAGCAGTGCCTCAGCTTCCTCATTCTCACCTGGGGCTGTGCTGACACAGCCTGAAAGGAGAACAGGCAGGGGATGAGAACAAACTGCCTTTGCAGATCTGGTGCTGCCCAGCCAACATGTGAAGAGCAGAAAAGCAGAGATCAAGAGTGAATGTTTGAAAAAGCAGCAATTAAATGATGGAGACTGGCATTGCTGGTTGATCAGAGGGGTTTCTGCAAGGAACAGGAAAGAGGGAGAGGATTAGCCAGAAAAGGCCTTGAAAATGAAGGCAAAATGAAAATGAAGGAGGAAAAAATAGAGAAAAATAAAAGAAAACTGATGATGAAAGCAATCTGTGCAACAGCGTTCTTCACTGACACCGTGATCAACTGGAGCTGTCAGGAATGGGGGAAAAGACATTATAATAATGGGGACACAAGGTAATAAGATGAGCAAAGGCTTCCAGAATGGAACCGGTCTCTCCTGGAGTTATTAGACAGGAAGTTTTCAAGAACCAGGCAGACTGAAGGTCAGGGAGCTACCAGGTCCCAGCTAATGAGCCAGACCTCTGTCCTCCCTCTCAGCTGCTCCACTTCCCTGGTTGGAGCTGTCCTTTTCCTGCAGGATTGTCACTCTGCTCCTGCCACACTGGCCAGGGTCTGTCCTGTACAGCCAGGGCTGGCTCTGCCCTCTGCTCCCAAGATTTTATGGATTTTCTTTGACCACAGAATGCAGCACACGGCCAGGTCAAGGTGCAGCAGTTTCTCAAACCCACAGGGGTGTGTGGGCTCAGGACCCTGAGGGAGAGCATTGAGGAGAGGCCTGAGAGCAGCTCGGTGTGTGCCAGCCCCTCCTTGCTGCACGCTCCTCTCTGCCAGGAAAGCTGCCTTGGGACCAGCAGCCCCATCCTTCTCCCGTACGGATCAGATACTCACGTTCCAGCTTCTTTCCCACTGTTTCTTTTATTCCACTTGTTGGTGACTGGCTTGTGATGCTCAGCCACCCAGAAACCAGGATCCACTTGCAGTGTATTGTTTTCTGGTGAAATATTACATTTATTTATTTATTTATTTATTTATTTATTTATATTTTTATATTCCCTGGTCTAATGGAAGGAGTCCCTGCCCATGGCAGGGCACTTGGAACAGGATGATCCTGAAGGTCCCTTCTAACCCAAACCATTCGATGATTCTCTGATGTTGGAGGTAAACATGCAGTAACAGGCTCTGACCTGACAGAACGTCTTGGTCACAGAAACAGTAAACAGTGAGTACGTAATTCTTAAAAATATTATTTTCATTCAGTAGCAAACTTCAGGGGTAAAATGCATTCCTAATTACCACTGATGTTTCTGATTTTTTTTCTGAAGTTAGCAAAATAATTCTGATTTTAGTCCTGGATCTTAAATCAATTTAAGCACCCAGTGTGAGTATTAAAATCCCCATTCCTGTGAGAATGTGAGATGTCAGAGGGCTGGCACTAACAAGAGTTCCAGGTGACAGCAGGCCTGTATTCTCCTGCAGAGGCACGAAGGTGTTCCAGTTTTCACATACATTAAACTCACAGTGTACAAAACCAGAGAGCATTTTACAGCTCCTTCCTCCTCTCCGCCTTCTCATTTCCTGCACAGAAAACCCGGAGAATCTCTCTCACAGTTCTGCTGTGACCCAAATATTGTGAAACAGTCTGTTCCTCTGATAAATTTATCTAAATGCTGTCTAAAAAAATCCTGTGTTAAATTTCTTCCTCAGGAATGTCTAATTATGAAGCCTCGGGGGCAAATTATTCTCTGTGAGAGTTTGAATCTGCAGGGAGCAGATCTGCAAGGGACAACTTTTGGGACGGCAGTGTAAAAGCACAGCGTGGAGGCACAGACTTTCTCTCCTTTTTTTTTTGGCTGGTCCCACCTTTTTGCCTTCCCCTCAGGGCATTCCAGGGAGAGAAGAAGAGAAAAGCCTCAGAGCCAGGGTGCTCTCCACGCTCAAACCAAACCGCTTCTCTTCTCCAAGCAAGCTTGCAAAAAAGCTTTCAAGATTCTCTTCATCATTACTCTTCCACTTTCTGTTACTCCAAATGTCACAGATTTCCATGACAGCAGCGTCTGACCTACTTCGTTTTTATTATTTTATAGATGTGTGTGTGTATTGCCTGTGGTTGTGGTGCTGTTTACAGGCTGGAGCGAGGTCAGGCGTGCTCAGGATCTGCTGCAGGTTCTCCAAGGAGCACTCTGTGCTCAGGAAAGCACTTTACACCGAGCACATCAAACTGTCATTAGCATTTCCCACCCTGTGCTGCGGCAGAGGATCCTGGCCAGGCTCACCCTGGCGTGACCCCGAGGGAGGATTTCTGTCCAGCCCTCCCCTGGCTCGGTGCCACGAGAGTCCAGCCAGACGCAGATTTATTTCCTGCGCTCTGTGCCTTCCCCGAGTGCCGGCTCAGAGGATCAGCCGCGGGGAAGCTGTGTGGGAGATCCATCCCCTTAAACCTGCCCTGGACAGGCGTGTTTGGGATCAGTGCCCTGCAGAGCCTCCCGGTCCATCCACAGAGAGATCCATCCCCTTAAACCTGCCCTGGACAGGCGTGGCTGGGATCCGTGCCCCGGCAGATCGTCCCAGTCCATCCAGGGAGAGATCCATACCCGCTAAACCTGCCCTGAACAAGTGTGGCTGGGATCAGTGCCCTGCAGAGCCTCCCGGTACATTCAGGGAGTGATCCATCCCGGTAAACCTGCCCTGGACAGGCGTGTTTGGGATCCGTGCCCTGCAGAGCCTCCCGGTCCATCCGCACAGGGATCCGGGCGCTGTCCAGCCTGGGCCAGAGCCGGGAAATTCTCCCTGGACACGAGTGCAGAGTGGGATCGATTAAATCCACCCTCTGCAGGGCTCAGTTCCTGAGCAGGGTAACCAAAACCTGGATACTGATCTCTCTCCCCTGTGCTCCAACCCAAACCCTTCCCACGCCGCCCAAGGCTTGTCTTTGGTTTCATTTGAGGCTTTTTAAAATGGGATTTTATCAGTGTTTTAATGTGTTATTTGAATCAGTTTATATACAATTAATAAAATTACAAGATTAGGGTTTTATTTCCCCCAGATCTTTATTGATCTACACAAACAGTTGGCTGAGCTTTTTTCTTATATATTTTTATGATATATAATATCCATCAGAAAATATAACATGTGTTTATAATATACTATATATACAATAATATATAACAAATATTGTATGGGTTATAGAATATAACATGTAAATATACTTTATATATTTTTATACATTTGTATCTAGTTCCTTATTTTTAAACATATATGCTTGTATTCTTAGCAAGTCACTCTGAAGGGGGAGATTCCTCATTTCACTGTTGACTGACAAGCCTGAAAAATCTAAAAACACGGTCTCGGAACTGAACACAGTCTCATTTCACAGAATTGAAAACTCCAGAGGGAAGACCGCTGATTTTACGAGCTGGTTTTTAAGAGTTCTCTTGACTATTTAAACACGAGTGGATGAGTTTGGAGCTGATGCCGCGGGTTTGTGGTGAGTAAGGATTTTTCTAGAAACGTCGTGCTGCTGTTGAAGCTTCTCGTGCACCCCTGGGGTGAGGCTGTGCCCGATGCTCGTGGCATTATTCTGTGTCTGGATCCTGTTACAGATCTGTGCTCCACCACAGGGATGTTGCTTTTGTGCTGGGGACCATTAGGAAGATCTCAATAAACTAATTTCCCTTTGTGCCAGCCTCTAATCTGCAGCAATAAATCCAGGGGAAGCTTTCCTAAGAGGAAGCAGGTTTTGGAGGGGCCGGTATCGATAACTGGAATCAGATTTTCTGAAGGGCTCAAATTCTATTTGGACAGTGAAATGAAGGCCATGCTTTAAAAAGTGCTCACTTCATTAAAGTGCATTTTTGGTGTGCTGGTTTCTTCAGAAGATGCTGCTCTGTCTGGTGCTTTCCAGAAGGCTTTGACAATCTGGGAATCTTTGACTCAGCTGCTTTGACAAGCTCCACGTGTGTGCGGATCTTGAAAAATTTGGATTCTGCTGGCGTTTAATCTGCACTATCAGCAAGCCAGGCTCTTCTGGGAGTTTTGCATTTATTTTGTAATCTTCTGTAAAAATAACAAAAATAAATATCAGAGGTCATTTTTCCTTTATTCGTTGCACGTGGAGATTTTTTTCGTTGCCCAGGAAGACAGAATGATGCTGCCAGCATTTTGGCAACAGGAATGAAATAAGATTGCAATCATTCCAGCATTGCCAGGACTGATATCAGTGACATTCTCATAAATTCAAGGTTTGAAAGGAGAAGATGTCCAGATGTTTTGAAAGAACAGATCATGAGCACTTTTCAAAGTGAAAAATATTTATTACAGAAGGTGAAAAAGCACAGAAAGCACAAGTTTGTTCACTGCATATTTGTTTTCTTTTTTGTTATTATTTCTAAGAACAAAAAAAAAAAATCTCGTTTTTCTCCCTCATGTCATCTAATTATGTGGTCATTAATGATAAGGACATTTTTTTTCCATGCTTATCAGGCTATAGTCAAGTTAAATAATATTATTCCTCTGTACAAGTGGTTCAACCACTGTTCAAAACCTTTTTAAACCGAGCTGCCCTGTTCTTGTCTCACGGGCATGACACATCTGGAATAAAATCCACTGGCATATGGAATGCCCTGAGCTGTCTTTCTTTTTTCTTAACAGCATTGTGGGTGAGACATTTGATTTTTAAAATTACATTTCTGGAAGAAAACTATTTTGTATGCAATTCATTTTGAAATCTGTAAATAATCTGTAAGTAATCAATAATCTTATTTACATCCAGAGAGAAATTTTGGGGTTGTTGAGGTCCCAGTAGCTCGTGTACCTGAATGGCAGCATGAGACTGACTTTGGGTGACCTGAGGAGATGTGCCCTCGTTATGACATGTATTAGTCTGCTAATCTTTCCAGTCTGTAATCCACAATACTGTATTCAAAGACCAAAAATAGCCTCCACTCTTGTTAAAGGTCTGTTTCTGCTTCTTCTTTTTTCCTTAAATGTAAATTTTAGTGGGGAGTTGAATGAATGTTCAGTCTCCTTCCTCCTCTGTGGCACAGAAGTTTTCCACACTTCATTTTCTACCACTCCGGGCTTCGGAAATGTTTTTTTGAAATTAATGTCAGCTTGTTTTGTGCGTCAGTGTTGTCACTTCTCAGTCCTTCTAAATTAAACAAATGTTTCAAAGCTGTGTTTGTCCAGCCAAACTCTTGTCATTTCAATTATTAGTGTTTCCAGGAGTGCAAACACTTGTGCAGAGCACAGACGGACGTGGTATAATTGGAAATCTTACCATTGGAAATGGCATTCTGCTTTCCCTGCGTCAACATGTCAGCACGGAATGGTGGCGCAGGAAAAGAAGTGAATATCCTGGATATTCCAGCTGATACCATTTTGTTTTTCTCTTACATTTATTTTCTGGAATAAACAAAATGTGACATGAAAGTTACTATTTCTTCTGTCCCTGATAAATGCTATTGACCTGTCAGAAATAATAAGTATGACATGCATAATAATTATTTACAATTCATCTTCACAAGACAAAATTCTACTCTTGCAAAATAATCATCCCTTTCAATTGAAGATTTGTGGGAATATGGTAAATAAAATAGCCCACACCTTTCTGCTCACAGTGAAATAGTGGGAAATTTCCCTTTGGCTTCAATGCCAGTGAAGACAAAGCACAGCCTCAAGCAGGGGAAGTTCAGGTCAGACTTCAGGAAAAAAATTCTTCATGGAAAGGGTGGTTAGAAATTGGAGGGGGCTGCCAAGGGAGGTTTGGAGCACCCATCCCTGGAAGTGTCCAGGGAATTCCTGGACTGAGTGCTCTGTGCTGGGGACAAGGTGAGGCTCAGTCAGAGGCTGGAGCTGAAGGGCTTGGAGGCTTTTCCAGCCGCTGTGGCTCTGGGATCCGCTGCCCCTGTGCTCAGACCAGTCAGGAGTGCTGTGGTGCTGCTCTGCCCGAGCTCCCTGCTGCTGCACACACTCACATCCTGAGCTGTACAGAGTCATGTACCCTTTGTAGCAGTTTTACACCAGAAGAGCCCTTTGGAGATTCCAGCAGTGGCTCAGGAAGGTTTCAGGACAGGACAAATTCTGCTGGTCAAGGCCTCACCTCTGGACGTACCTGCAGAGGGCCTTGACCTGCAAACTTAAACCCTTCAGGTACAGCTTACACTCTAATGCAAAAACTGGGGAAAACAGCGTTTTGAGGGTAACTTTTGTCAGCTGAAAGTGATAGAGTAATTTTGTTTTAATTAAAGAAAAAAAAAGAAGGCCCTAGAGGTGGTGATGAGGGAGGTGGCTCAGGCAGAAACTCACCCAGAGCTTTGTCTCTGACAGGTGCTCACCTGAGGAGAAGTGAGAAAAGTGAGCATGATACTTCCTCCAGAGAATCTCTCACTTCCTGAGCACTTTCCATTCAGGGAACTTTCTGAGCCAGCTGTGGGCTGTGTTTGGCTTGTGACATCCAATTGCTGTCTGTCCCAGGCCACCCCAGTGCCCCAAGCCCACGCTCACACCCTGCAGCAGCGCTGGTGCCGTGCTTGGTTCTTCTGGGCAAGGAATTCCAGGGGTCAGCTGGCCCTGGCCAAACCCACCTGCTTTGTTCCTCGCAAACCTGCGGCCCATGTTTCTCTCAATAAAGCACAGAGGCTCCCTTGTTTAGCTGGTACAAGAGCAGTTTGTTTTTTCCACATGTTTGAGCGCTTTGTTTGTATTTCAGAATCTCAGTCTTTCTGCCTTTTTTGTGCATACAGTTGAAGACTGAAAGTTTGCCTACACAAGAGAATTGTTCTGATGCACTCAAAAGAGTGTGAATTCCTTTTTGGAAGAGATACACAAATTTTTTCCAGAGTGATTGCTGGTGGGAAGGACAAAATCAGCAAAACAACAAAGACAGCAAATACTCCAGCTGAGGCAGAAATTTTTGTTTGCACAATATGGAAAGCAACAAAATCCAGGAAACATCCCAAAGGACCCCCATCACTCTTCAAAGTGTAACAGCATTAAGCTCTGATTCAGCTCTATAACTAGGAGAGATTTTACCATGCTCCTCATCCTCCTGAGATATGAGAAAAGAAGGCAATGAGTTGTCACTCAGTATTCTGATAACTCTGATATAAAAAACCCCTATTTTACACCCAAATGTTCTGTATATGATCAGCCATTTATTTCCAAATCTAGGGAGAGCTGCTGTGAGGATAATGCACAAGCTATCTGCATGAGGAATGGGTTTTGCAAGGCTTTTAAGGAAACTCAAATTGAAATAATGGCATTATTTATCTGTCACAGTGGGAGGGAGGATTTTCTGATTAGGACATATTGATGGACTGCAATTTCATCCCTGGGAAATTATTCATTATTGTAAGATACCATTCTTCTTTTCCCCATAATGTTTTAGACATTCTCTTTCTGTGACATTTCATCTCTCACAGGACTTTTTTTCCTCCCAGTACTTAGTGTTCTTTTTTGACTGTGTTTTAATGCAGTACTGGCCTGTGTAAACAAGCTGTCTGTCACACGGAATCATTGAATAATAAAACCTGTCTCGTGACCCAGGGCTTCCCAACCTGCACTCTGAGGAGCTTTGAGGGGAAGAGGGCAGCGAGGAGGATCAGTGTAGCTGCAGAGACAGGGATAAAGTTGTGGAGACTCCACACACAGATGCTAAAAGACAGAAAGAAGCAGAAACCGCTGCTGAGAAACCATCTCCTCACCACTGGGGTAGAAGACAGACAGCTTCTTACAGAAATGTACCAATTTATGTTACCACAGCCTACCTTTTTCTGTTTTTTGGAAACATTTAAGGTATTTGTTGCCAAAGCAGGGGTAAGAACAATAACAGGTGCTTTTTTTTTTTTTTTTCCTTTGTGAATGAATTTGTAGTAGGCTCTGGAAAACCACTTGTTTTTATACTATGAAGTCTATGAATTAGTGGAAACTGGTAAATGGTTTTGACCTAATTATGGCAATGACCCACCCACAATAGTTGCTGGTGGAGTTGTCTCATGAGCTGGCTCTGTGGAAATTCCTCTGGAAGATGAGATGGGGTGAAGCAAATAATTTCAAGCAGCAGTGTTGCAATGATCAGATCATCCTTCCTAAAAGGGCTTTGGAAAACAGACACTTGTCCTCCTGACTCTCTGGAGAGGGCAGCAGCTGTGATTTGCTTTGAAATGTGAGGAGAAATTGGCTTGTGAACTTCCTTATAGGCCTCCAGCAGGAAGTGATTCCTGTTCGTTGAGTATTTCTCAGAAGCAGGAAATAATAAAACAGTCACAGTTGCCAAAACAGCTGATGGAGGTGTTCTCCTTGGCTCTCTCTGAATGGATCTGAGGCAGAGCAGAGCCGGAATACGTTTCCTTTTTTATTGCTTTTTGATTAAAAAGTGATGCAGAGGGCGGATTGCTGTTCCAGCAGATGAGTAAAAGCAAAGACATTTCTGGAGAAACCTCTTTCAAAATGAACCCAGATGCACTTACAGACCCAGGGTGGTATTGATGAAAATACAGAAAGAATTTCTGAAGTTGTGCTTGTTACAGCAATAATCAAATTCTTTAGAGAAAAACACCCCTCATAAATCATCCAATGGGAACTTCTGTCAGGGACAGTCTCTGGGGTATTATCCAAATAGCCATACAGGAGTAGATTCGCTATGAGAAGCCCCCATAAACAGCACTTTGGAGTCAGGAGTTCTGAAGCTGCTGGCCAGGAGATTGGAAGAGCTGGTGCTTTGATTTAATGACCACGTTTATGCCTGAGCACGAACAGTGAAAATGCTGACTCCCTGTCCAGATGGCCTGAACCAGAAGCGAATTGCAAATGCTCCCCTGGGCAGAGGAGCAAGTCATGAGCTGCTGGGGGAATGTGCTCACTCAGGAAGAGGTGGCAGACGTCTTCCCTCCAGTTATTTGCAAAGGAGGGATGAGTTCCTGTATCACCCACAGGAACTGAGTGCAGAGGAGGAAAAATGAGTGTCCAGGCGATTAAAAACCTCCCAGCAAGAGGAGCTGGTGCCACAGCAGCACATCCCTGAGGTCTGGAGTGGGACAGAGCGTGGCCCTGTGGTATCAGCGGCCTGGCCATGGAGACAAAGCCTGACATTGAAGGTAAATATAATAAAAGCACTAAGTGCTGTTTATCCAGCCTGCAGCAGTAAAAGCAGCTGTGTGTTAAACACAGGAGGGCAAGGGTGTGTTACCAGCGTTTAC
The DNA here is from genome assembly GCA_013400315.1 of Bombycilla garrulus. NCBI lineage: Eukaryota > Metazoa > Chordata > Aves > Passeriformes > Bombycillidae > Bombycilla > Bombycilla garrulus. Next base: position 95,027 of record VXBU01017611.1, on the reverse strand, counting down.
CTGCTTGTCTGGGCACACACGGGGGAGGTTTTCTTTGCCTGGTGAGTCCAGTCACAATGTGCCCAGAATTGCTGGGCTGGCGATGAAGGAGATGCTTTGCAGAGAGAGGCAGTAAAGCAGTGCCAGTGTGGTCTGTAGTGCTGTGCTGGTGCCATTTGGCTCCTCCCTGGGGCCTGGCACGAGCCTGGCGCACTCGCTGGCGTTTCAGTGAGTGAGTCTGGTCCAGAGTCACTGGCAGGAAAGAAACTGGAGTCCAAAATGATTCAGCAGGTCTGTGAGATCCTAAGGAACAAGAAAATACGCAGATTATCCCAAACCCAATGTAATCCATTTCAGATTCCCCAGTTTTGGTGGCTGTGTTTGTGCTACAGCACAAAAGGAATGGAAATAAACACGTTTCATGTTTCTTGATAGAACCTGTAAGGAGAGTACAAAACGTTTCTTGGTGCTCCTCATGCTTTGGCATAAGTTGATTAAGGCAAGCAAAATCTATTTCCTCTGAAGGGGAAGAAGAGATTTGAAACATGTGCAGAATAGGTGGAGACCAAATTAAAAATCTTTATATTTCATTGGATTTCAGATCAAATTCAGAAGTAGTTGCTCACAAAATAAAATCCATGAAGCAAGGGCATATGGCAACAGTTTCTAGGGCATCTGGTGTGATTCTCTAAGTTTAGAGAAAAGCGGGGCCGTCCCTGTCATTGGTTATTTGGTGAAATGCCATGGACACTCCAGTTCTGCCAAGCTGCACCCAGAAACTGAGACTTTTAAATGAAGATAGCATGTAGCAAGTTATTTCTGTTCTGTGCTGAGTGTCCATGTGCACTTTTCCCATCAGCACATAAGACTTAATTTGAGTTAATTAGCTGGCTTTCATTCTTGTGAAATAAAGCATCTTACACGTGCTTACACAGACAGATGAGTGTGTAGATATACAGGGGTAGAACTTTTAATGGGCATTTATTTCCCATATGTGTAAATTTGTAACCACGGGAATAGCATTTATTAAAAACAATATGATTAATACTTGGTTTCTTTACTTTATGTATATATTGTGGTTTTACATTAGCACAGTCATGATTTTTCTGAGTATATTAATGTGAGAGGATGTCATGGGCAGATGTTTCTGTATCCAGGGCCTTGGGAATATTTTGTAATGAAGTAAATGAAGATGAACAGGTCTATTATTTTATGGAATACTTGATGACATAAAACCAAGGTAAAAGCCTGTCGTATATGTGCTGAATGCCCTAATTAGCTAAAGAGACTTGTTAAATGTTTCCTTCACTTCTCATTGAGGATATTTGTGCTGAAATTAGAAATATCGAGGGATATTTACATTGGTTCACAAAGATCCAGGATGTCCTGTGATCCTGTGTGATGCACTGACAGCGTTCACAGGTCTGTGGCTGGTTTGAGAGCGGCAGGAAGGGGAAAGGCGCGTGTGGAAGAGCACAGGGCTGCACTTTGTTTGTTGTGGTGCAGGAACAACGATCCTCGGGTGGGTGCAGGAAGCGAGTGTGGCCGAGGCGGCTGTGCCCTGTGCGGCTGTGACACGGTGATGGCTGTGCCCTGTGCCGGCTGTGGCTGTGCCCTGTGTGGCTGTGACACGGTGATGGCTGTGACACGGTGATGGCTGTGCCTGTGCCCTGTGTGGCTGTGACACGGTGATGGCTGTGCCCGGTGCAGCTGTGCCCTGTGTGGCTGTGCCCGGTCCCGATGGAGGCAGGGATGGAGGGCACGGTGCTGCTGCTGCAGGGCGGGCAGGGAGCTGGCAGGGAGGGGAGGTGTGGGGAAGGTGTGGGTTCCCGTGGGGAAACTCTGTGTGTGTGATCCGCCCGAGGGCGTGGGAGTGTGTGAGGGGGAGAATGGGCTGCTGTGTCTGCGTGGGCGTGGAAGGAGCCGGGGGTGAGAGGAGCCGGTGTGTGCAGGGCTGTGAGGGGAACCTCTGTGTGTGTGACGGAGAGATAAAGTGAGAGGGGACCTTCTTTGTGCGTGTGCGAGGGGATCTTCTGTCTGTGCGCGATAAGGGAACCTCTGCGTACGAGTGTGGGCGGGAGAAAGTGAGAGGGGAGATTCTGTGTGGGTGTGAGTGATGGGAGATCTGTGTGTGCGTGTGAGTGAGGGGAGCCCGAGGAGGAGAATGGGAGAGAGAGAGAGGGGGGAACCGGTGTGTGCGTGAGTGGAAACGGTGCGTTTTGGGAGGAGCTGGTGTCCGGGGAGAGCCGGTGTGTGAGTGAGAGCCCCCGGTGTGTTTATCAGAGATCAGAGCCCGGTGTGTGTGTGAGAGAACGAGCCCCGGTGCGCGGTGCGGGAGCTGACGAGAGCCAGCAGGTGCGGCTCCCCCGTTCTCCCCGATCTCCCCGTTCTCCCCGTTCCTCCCGTTCTCCCCGGCCCCCCCGTTCTCCCTGTTCCTCCCCGCTC
>VXBU01017611.1:45356-92103 GCA_013400315.1 Bombycilla garrulus | reverse complement strand
CTCGAGGGGCCCGGGGCTGGGCACACCCCGCTTTCGGGGCGGGGGGAGCCCCCCAAACTTGCCGGCGCTCGGGGGTCTCAGAGAGCAGCGGGGCCCCGGGCCGGGGCCATCGCTCCCCGCACGGCCCGGAGCCGCGTTTGTCACCCCCTGTCCCCGGGGCTGGGGGCTCACCGGGCACACGGCGCCGGGACGGAGCGTGCCGGTGCTGGGTGGCCACTCTCGGTGCTGGGTGGCCACTCTCGGTGCTGGGTGGCCACTCCCGGCTCTCCCGGCCGTAACTCCGCTCCGTGCCTGCCCTGCTCCCTCCCGTTGCTCAGGCCGGGCAGGCTCCGTGACTCCGCCGCTCCGGTGCGCGCCGAGGAAAGGGAGGGGTGCTTTCTGAGAGAGAAGGGTTCCTCTGCGCGGGAGAGCAGGAAAACTCCTACAACACCCTCGTTACTAAGCCGGTAGGGAAAAATACACCCATGGGCCGGTGCCGTGCCGGGGCAGGGCGGCAGCTCCGCGCAGGCCGGGCGAGGAGCGGCGGGAGAGCCCCGGGCTCCGGAACCTGCGGGGACTGAGCAGCACAACCTGAGGGATTCCCCTCCTTCCCCTCGCTCCTGCCCTGCTCCGCCGCTCGAGTTTGCGCTGCGGCTCTGGGTGCCGAAAGCGAGAGCTGTGATTTGTTTTGGTCAAAGTTGTGAAAGGGTCCGCACGCAGCAGGCTCTGTGTCCGTGGCACGCTCCTTGCTCTTTTTATGTGTGTTTATGTGTCTGGACACCGAGCTTTTCCTTCCTCCCTCAGTTTTCCTCTCCTTGCATGCAGAAGCAGAAACTGTGCTTGTGCCAGAAATGATTGAAACGTATTCGCAGAGTAAGGAAGGAAAGCTGACATGGTAGACTGCACAAGAAACAAGTCAAATTTCTGAGTTGGTTTTTTGTTTGTTTGGTTTGGTTTTGGGGTTTGTTTTTTGTTGTTGTTGTTTCTTGGGGTTTGTGTTTGTTTTGTTTTTTGGGGTTTTTTGTTTGTTTGTTTGGCTTTTTTTTTTTTTTTAAGTGGAGTTGGGTATGGTAAAAGTGAGAGACCTTCAGAAACTGCTTCAAAGTTAATCCAAACCAGAATGAGTTGGGAGGTGTGAAAAACTGCTGCAGGGTTCTTGCCGAGCGGTGTTTGTGCACAGCAGCAGCACAATTACAGCACAGAGCAGAGCTCTGTCACGAATGACAGGCTGGATTTGGAGCTGAAAGGCTATCCTGTGGCTGACAGGTGCCAAAAGCGACTGTGCTCTTGTCTTGTCGCGCTTACCGAGACTGGGGAAGCTCTTCACATTCCTCAGAAGAGCATCTGACACCTCGAAAACTTGTTTCGTTTTCTGGTTTGGAATGGGCCGCTCGGGAACAACCATCGTGCACCATTGAAAGTGTTTCCAAAATGACTGGCGTCAATTAGCAGCAGCCTTTCAATGAGCTATACGAGTAGATCCTTTTCCTTAGATTACGTTTTGAAAGGTAATATTTACCGAAATACTTTAATGCCTCCTTACCCTCTTCAGCAACTTTCACCTCTCCGCTTTGGTTCTGGAGCGTTGATATTTTTTAAAAGACTTTTTACTTAAAAATTACGTTGTAACTGCTCGGGGAGTGGAATGGGCTGTGGCTCTGCAGGGATTCAGCTCAGACCCTGAGGAGCAGCCATGCTTCTGGAGTAGATAAAAAAGGAGTATTTGCAAATAAGTCTATTTCAAAGGATGAAAAAATTATCTGGTCTGTTTCATGTTCTTAGTCCTGCCATCGGCTTTCGGGTGATTGCATTCCCACACTTCCAGCTTGTAAGTTTTGTGAAGATGAGTAGTAACAGCATCAGAATGACAATATGGGCACATGTGCTGCCAAGCAAACAAATAATTTGATTTTTCTCCCTGTTTCCCTAGTTCAGGTTTGTGTACAGTAACAAGAAGTAGTGACTCGTGCAGAGAAATAGACAGAAATGAACTAAGCTTGTCATTTCAGCTTCCTCCTGAAGGAACAGTGCACTGAAGGTTTTGTCTCTTCCATAAATAAATAAATAAAAAGTAGAGAAATTGTTGATATATTGTTTTTAAGAAATCATTTTCATGAAGTTGATAATTAAGCCACGTGTTGTTAATTGCACACAGCTCCTCCAGCTCTTGGCTTTTGTCTGTTTGTGTTTGAGTGTGAGCAGCTCCAGCTCTCCAGATGAAAAGCAGGCTGCCGAGAAAAAGGCAGAGAAGTGTTTATGGGCAGGAAACAAAACAGTTATTTTTGTGGGAAGATGTTTTGTGTTAGCTGCTGAAAGATAAACAAACAAAGCCCCAGCAGCGGAGTTTGCCAGAGGTATAAAATGCGTTGGAGCTCTGGACACCACTGTCAGTGTGCTCACTGCAGAGGGGTCACACACACATTTGTGTTTCGTTATGGAAATGGAGCAAGGCAGCTGGAGAATAATCAGCATGAAAATCAGGGGCCTGGCTTCTCATTTATGTTGAAACAAGCAAAACTTTTCACCTGCCTGCTTTCCATACAGCAAACAGCTGGACTCTAGCTGAGCCTCACAACAGCACCTTGCAATTGCAAAATGTGGATGAAACCCCAAGTCTGGTTTGTTTTATGTGCCTTTGCTGGAACTTGGAATATTTCACGTGGCTGTTAAGTATACATGTGGCATTAAACGAGCTGAAATATTATGCAGCAATCACAGATGATGATAATTGTAGATCCAAAATAGCTTGTAAAATAATAATAATAAAAAAATTGTTGCCAGAAGCTGAAATTACATAGCTGGTGACAGCTATTGTTCTCTGCTTTGAAACGGGTGGGCTGGTCTGTGTTGTGTATTTGAAAATCTGTTGCTGTCGTAGCAAAACCTGAAGTAATTTAATATGAAGCTATTTTTATGTTTTTAGAGCTCATTGAGTAGAAATGAAAACCAAACATACTAAGGCAGTTTTTCTTCTTCTTTGTGCAGGGGATTTGGGAAGCAAGGATTCCAGTGCCAAGGTAAGCCACAACTGCTTTGCTGGCACGCTCAGGTGGTTGCACCTCATTTTAAAGGTACCCAACACTTGCCAGCAGCAAGAGATAAACAATCCTGGGAACACTAAGCAAGCATCATTGCCTATGTGAATTCTAAAAGAAGACAATTATTCAATTAAATAGTTATTTTCATCGACATAATTTACATTGAACAATCAAGAAATTATTTGTAATAATTTGTAATAATATAAAAAGTTGTTGTGTTTTTTTAATCCCAGCACAGTAAATATCACATAATCTGCATGAGTCTAACTTTTCATGGAAATAATCTGTGCAATTTAGCTTTGCAGAGATCATTTTTCTCATCAGAAGCTCTTGTCTGTGTGGGTGTTTTGGAAAATGGATTCACTTTTTAGTCATATGGCTTCTTTTCATAACCCAAAGTCCCTGGTTTTCATTTTCATAGAGTGCATGTTCAGGAGGACCTTTGGCTTTAACTCTGTATTAGGACAAGACAATTCTGTCTTATGTAATACTAAATTACAAAACAAATAAAATCCACCTGTGTAAAATCCCTAATTTAATAAACCTGCTAACCTTGAGAAACTGAAAGCTGCTGTAGTATAACTGTAAATGCTGTATTCTCACACAGCCTGTATTTCTGTCAAATACTTATCATTTTTTAGCATTTAATCATTAAATGGCCACACCCAACCAGCACAGGTTTTTTCTTTTATCATATGTTTGCTTAATTAGGATGAGCCTTTGTGTTGTCCCTTCTGCTGCAGCTGCACCTTGTGTACTCATTAGTTGGCCTTTCCCTTCTTTCTTTCCTGGCATTTCTGATGGCTATTTGCTCTTGCCTGAGCACATTTGACTCTCCTCAATGTTGCTTTTGCTCAGCACTTGGGGAATTATGGATTCTGTGGTATTTTCGTGAAAGTTGATGTGAGCTGATGCTTCTTGAAGTTAAACCTCTGAGAAAGTGGATGTCAAGGACTGATGCCTTTTAAAGATTTGTGATAAATAAGTTTTCTTTCTGTGAATTGAGCCTTGCAGACGCACATGGCATTTCCTGATGGAGGTAAGCAGACAGCTATGATTTTTCCTCTGTGCCCCAAAACGTTAATATTAAATTTTGAAGATATCCTCCAGGTTTTTTCCCCCCATCACATCCAAAGCAGTGCTGTGGGTGAGTGTGCAGTGCTTAGGTGGTCATGGAATGGCATTTCCCCAGCCTCATTCGGGACAGCTCAGTGGTTGCTAGCTCAGGATTTATTTAGAGGTTCATTACAGATTTCTGCTGGTATACAGAAGATAATTGGGGCTGCATTGGAATGGTGCAGTTATCCAGCTTAGCCTTTGCAGCTTCACAGAAAGCTTGGGTATTTGCTGTCTCCCAGCTGGGGGCTCAGACTGGGCAGGGTCCCTGCCCAGATCCACCCTGGCCTGGCAGCTCAGCTCCAGGGGTTTGGATCCTCTGCCTGGAATTCCTTCTACCATCATCAGCTTTAAATGAAGACATTTACATGAGCTCTCTGGAATTGGAGAGAATTATTTCAATTTATTTTCCTAAAACATTTTGCAAGATAATTTTTTCCACCTCTATTTTTTGTGGGATCCTGATGAATTTGCAGATGCCAGCAAATTAAATTTTGGCGTGGTTTTAATACCCTGACTGTGGCAGAGGGTCAGGTGCAATTGCATTATTACCACACCAATGCTCAGCAAGGGACAGTCCACATCCTAAGTAGTTTGTCTTTCCTAATGGGTGTATTTTACCGTGGCTGCTGAATATTCCAGCAAACAGAACCTCAGGAAGGCTGTCCAGGTTTGCAGCCAGGAGCTGGGATGTGTTATTTGGTGGAGAGGAGGCAGGATTCTCTTGCATGATTGGAAAGAAGTTTTTTAGGGACGGGGGGTGGGGATCATAAAGGATCAGTGTGAAATGTCTGTCTTTTTGCCCAAGTGTGGGTTTGAAGATGAACTTCAAAGACTTCAGCTGGATGAATGTTCTAGGGACAGGACTCAGGAAGAATTTCTCCACAGGAGGAGTGGTCAGGCTCTGGAAGGGGCTGCCCAGGAGGTTTGGGGTCTCCATCCCTGGAGGTGTCCAAGGAATTACTGGATGTGGACTCAGCTCTCTGGGCTGGTGACAAGGTGGCCATTGGTCACAGGCTGGACTCGATGGCCTGGGAGGTCTTTTCCAACCTCAGTGACTCCAGGATTCTCTGACATTTTTATTCCTGTTATTAGAAAGCATTTTGCAGTTTGATATTTGTGGTTTGTTGTTGATTTATAGAAACATGAAGCATTTTAAATATTGTGCTTGTGAGACAGGAGTTCTCATTCTGCTGTTTTGCTTTTGCTGCTCGCTGTTGATCGTGTCTGTGGCAGTGCAAACACGATGGGAGATTATTCCAGGGAGTTTTGGCTTTGTTTTGTTTTCTTACATTGTCAAGCAGGCCAGCAAGCTGTCTGTAGCTCTGAAAGCTTTCCTCTGATGTGCACCTGGAAATACTGCAAAAGCAATGTGAAAAACTGAATAATTTAAATCTTTTTCAATCTGCCACAGCATGAAAGTTCCTCTTTTGAGAAAGCAGACTTTAAATTAAGCAAGCAATTAAGTTAAATTTTGGCTTCATCATTCTTTTGATAGACTGCTACACTCTGAGTGTAACCTAAACTTGTTTCTTTCTGTTGCATTCGTAAGAAGCATTTTTATGTTGAACAGAGATGAACAAATAGGAGCTCACCAAGACATGAAAAGCAAACATTGTACAAAATGGATTTATGTAGGTTTAGAGGTTGTTTTAAGTTCAGCACTGAAGGCTCAGTACATTTCCTCAGGGCAAAAATATTTTTAGTTACAGTGATATAAATGTGATCAGTTCATGTTCCTGATTAAGGGTCTGTTGCTAATTCCTAAATGGTCAAAATTTGTAGTTATTAACAGCAAGTTTTCCTTCTTTTCCGTGGTTGCTGCAGGCTTTACTGAGGTGCAATATTCTGCTGTAGTTCAGCTTTGAAATACATTTGGCTTAAGGATAATAATGAGCTAAGGAAGAGTTTCACATTTGTTTCCTAATTTACATAAATAAAAACTAGAGAAATCAATTAAAGCAGATCATTATGCTTCCCTAAGCTGAGCAACTATTGCTCTTTCCACTGCTTTTTCCTGTCTTCCCTCAATTTATTTTCAGATGAATTTTCTCTGAATGTTGAATTTTACCTTCCACTGTTGTCCTAAGCTTCCTGGAGCAGCTTGTGCCATGCTGGGTCTGGATTAGGCAGACATCTACAGCAATTCCTTCACTGAAAAGGGAAATGGGGGCATTTTATTAGCTTTTAATATTCAAATATTGCCATATTGGCACATCAAACCAGCACTTCATTTCCTCTGCATTGTTTATCTTTTATCTGATGGTCCTTGACCAGAGAACCCCCAGTGCCACCTCATTTTTAAATCATGTATTTTCATTAAAAATGTTGTATTAAAGGTCTGTGTAGTGATTTGGTTAAGAAACTAATTTTTAATCCTCTATATCTGAAGATTTGAACCAATGAAAGCTCTGACCACTTCCAGCCTGGTTGACGCACAGTTTTCATCAATCTTCAATGCTGATATATTTGTAGTAGAAGCAGCACCATTTATTCTTTTCTGTGTATGGATCAAGGCTTAATTCTTCTTTTTCCATCCTGATGGTTGCGTTTCCCCTACAGATTCTTCTTCCTTTGTAACCCAAGAAAGACAAATCTATTGCATGGCTGCCTTGCTTCTCATAAAAATAATTTGTCTTCCTTACTTGGAAGTGTTTTTGCCAAAGGGTGGACAAGACACAAAGCAAGTTCCCCTTTCCTTGCCAGAACTGCTTCTCTGGTATCATTATCATTTTTGTGGTGAGATGGGGTATTACAGACCAGGGCTTGAACAATGTGGGTGTTTTCCTTTGTGCTCTTTGTATTATTTATTAGTCATGTGCTACAGTTTACATTAACTAATGTTGCTGTAAGCCTGAGATTGAGAAATTAATTCTGCACCAGGCTGGGACTGTGGAGCTTGAAAGTCAGCATGAAATCTTGTGAAATGGGAGCTCAGTAAAAATACACTTCCAGCAGCTGCCTCATTAATGTATTTCCATATTCATAACTTGGAGGTATCTGTTAAAAAATGGAACCCCCAGAGCAAAACCCAAACAGCTCCACATACTCCCCAAAAACTCCAACCCAAACAAAATAATAAACAGCACCTGGGAGCATAAACTGTATCTGCACACAGTTTCCATGATTCCTCTCTCCCCTTTGTCCTTTCCGTTGGCCTTTTGCCCTCAGCCTGTTCTCTGGACTGTGTATTTCTGGACCCCTTCTCGAAGGGCAGTCATTTTACTGATCTGCAGATAATTTGACATACACACACACAGATAAGATGCTCGTTGTGCATTTGTCTTGTCAGCTTCTATTTATTGTTCCTCCCCTCCTTTGGCTGTCCTTACTTTTGCAGCATCTGACCCATTTTATGAGGAAATATGGTGCTGTTAATTGCTGATGCCTGTGAAAGTTGAGATTCTGTTCCTATTTCTGCAGGTGAACTCTGAGAGATATTTGAAAAATTGCCCATGTTCTGAGTTTTTCCTGAGGACAGCAGTGATGGATGAAACTCCTGAGTCTAAATGGGTGCAGACCCATCAGTGCTGGCTCAGCTCAGGAGAGCCCTTTGGAAATGTGTATCCCAGTCATTTGTCTGTGCTGCGGGGTGGTCCTGGAGCAGGGAACTTGCTTTTCCTTTGGGTGCTGCAGAGGTTTGGTTCCTGGATTCCCTGCAGCTCATCAGAGGCCTGAAATGGAGAGCTCAGCAGCGTTCTCCTCTCAGCTGTGCTCCTGTTGGAGCATTACCTGAGCCCGTGGAGCTGCGGGCTCAGCCGTCACTGCGGGTGCTGGGCAGGGGATCTGCGTGGAAGGGGCTGCAGGACCCCTGTGCAGGACAGCGAGGGGAGGAGCCTCTGTTTGTGTTGGTGAGGATCCCCTGTTCCCACAAACACGTGCATTCACAGAAATTCAATGTATTGAACAGATGAGGATGAGTCGCCATCCTCGGAGGGATTTAAAGCCGTGCATGTGGCTCTTGGAGATGTGGTTTAGTGGTGGCACTGGCAGCGTTGAGGGCTGGCTTTGATGATCACCAGGCTGTGCAGTGATAGGACTGAGGGGGGGCACTGTTAGATTAGAAATTGGGAAGAGATTCTTTCCTACAAGGGTGGCAGGGACTGGCACAGGTGCCCAGAGCAGCTGTGGCTGCCCCTGGATCCCTGGCAGTGCCCAGGCCAGGCTGGACATTGGGCTTTGGACACCCTGGGACAGTGGGAGGGGTCCCTGCCATGGCTGGGGTGGGATGAGCTTTAAGGTGCCTCCAACCCAAACCATTCCAGGATTGTTTTCAGGTCTTCTCCAGCCTAAATGCTGCTGTGATGCTCATTGCTCAATACACAATTAACTGTGTCATTCACTCAGCACTGAACACAGCAGTAAAATAAATAAATATGACATTCTCTTGTTTTTCTAGAAAATTTCCTTGGTGATACTGTGCTCATCAAAACTCGAACATAATTAAACCTTACCTTGCAGCAAAGATTTTTTTTTCTTATATTCCATTTCAAGAGCAAGACCATCTTCATCCTTCCCACATTCTAACATGTAAAGTTTTGTTTTGTGTACTTGCACTGGTCAGATATCCCAGCAGTGTGTTCCAGTTAGGAGACTGACTGTTCCAGTGCCCTGGATGTAATTCCATGAGACTCTTCAGCTCCTAATGGAACATGTGGGAGTGAAAGCTCATCCCGGGTTGACAGATAAATCAGTTTGAGGCCTGGGCAAGATAAAGTTTGGCATATTCTTTATTTTTCCCTCTGCCTTGTTGTAATCCTGCACATGAGCTGCTGTTACACAGCCACATATGGTGTTCATTTTATACAGGATTTTTGTGGATGCAGAATTTAATGAAATGTTGCAGGAAGATGAAGAAAAGATATTTCCCTGTTGGGATGCATCGATAATTATTTCTTTTATGTTGGCTTTTTTGGTTTGTTTCTCTTTAGGGTGAGAGGTAAAAATAATAAGTTATTTAATAAATACTTTAGGCTCAGTTCCTCAGCTTTTCCATTTGCAGTAGAAAGTGTGAGAGTCTGAGAGAAGGACTCTCTTGTGTATAATTAATAATAGGAACTACCCTTTAAGTGTTTTAAAATTCTTGTGGATGCTGAACATTTTAATTCTAACTGTTTCCAGCAGTGCCTGCTGAAGGCTTGCAGAGGCTGGGAGTGCTTGGAGCTGGTTATCAGCTGTTAATTTTTCAGTTGCAGCTCTTTATGAATAATGCTTTCCATAAATGTGATTCATTGGTGTTACCTTCGAAGTCAGGCAGCCAGACATGTGCCTATGTAACTTTCTGTGCATTTCAGTGTCATTTACTCTTCTTTCTTAATTAGAATGTGAATTATACGAAGTTTTCATTCCTTTTTGCAATTACATAATGCAGACTGTGAGATACTGCAGGCACATAGGTGTTTTCTCCAGCTTATCTGCTAGTTGACTTAATTTAGATTTTGAAATCTCATTGTTGTATTAATTAAAATTTTTTCATCAAATGAACTCTTTTAGAAGTCTGGAATAGGTCCTTACAAATGTAGAAGTCTACTGGAATTACTGTTTTTGTGTGTCCTGTCTACTTTACAAAATGTTCTTTTTTGTTATTTAGACTGATACAGAAGTACATTTTTTGAACTGAAAGTCCAAATTCATCCAGAAACGCCAAAAATGTAGTCATTATTGCTTAGTTTGCTACTTTTTAATTTTTAAAATGAGGCTGTAAAAGTCCAGTTGGTGTTTATCTGTACAATGGCCTGTCAAGATCTAGAAGCTTTATTCATCATTTGCAGTCACAAATCGAGGTTTTGCCACTGAGAAACGTCAGTGGATGGACAGTGATCAACACAAATTGCACATTCAAGGCTTTATTTGCCTTGTGTAGCAATTGTCAAGTTGTCTTCCTTTTGCTAAGAAAATAGCTCGTATTAAAAAAAAAGTGATTTTTAACTGGATTTGCAGATATTGCTCCTTATTTTTCTTTAACTTCATTTAGAAGAGTTATGTACTGCTCAGTATTGTGTACACTGCAAGCATTTCTGTGTAGTTAAATGAAGATTAAATTTATTCTCAAGCAGAATTTTACAAAGATTGGGTTTCTGAGAATTCAAGATTTTTATCCCTCTAAATGATCCTTACACTGATGGCACAATTGAATATTGGTAGCAATTTATTTTGCCATTTTCAGATATAAAAATCTACAAGAATCAGATATTCAGAAATTGGGTTCTGTGTGCTGAAACCAGGATGTGCAGGAGGGTGTCTATTAGAATATGTTTGAAAAGGATAAGGGTTTCAAAAGTGGCTGAAATTCTGACCTTCCTTATTTTACTGCCAAATGAGGGACAAGTACCTATGGCAAGGGATGGACTGGAGGTAGAAATTCTCATTTTGGTGAGTGCTGAAGGTCATTTCCAGTGTAACTCTCTTCCCAAAGCACAGACACTTCACTCTTCCTTTTCCTGTGAAATTATCAGCATTTTTAACTTCCCTGCAATGTGTGCTGAATGTGATATTTCAGCTCCTTAGTAAACAAGCCATTATTCGTGTACAAGGAGGAGTTGGAATAATACTTTATCTTCTTTCAGCTTCTAGTCTGTGTGGGTTTATTATTTTGGTTTTTACTCAGCAGGATTAGCCAGAATCCACCAGGAAGTATTCTTGTGATCAAGAAATTGGCCTTTAATATTAAAAAAAGTGAATCTGTATGTTCTGAGAGTGCAGAAATAATCCTTATTTTATGCGAAGTCATTGCGTGCCTCAGTGTTTTATTGGGTTGATTTTAAGTTTCTGTGTTTCTTAAGGTGTTGCTGTTGGTAAAAATTCCCCTTGTAGTTATTTTTGCTTCTCTAGCACCCGGTGTGCATTTCCACACCATCTCCTGACTCCCTGGCAGAAGTGTTACCTGCTCCTGTTCCCTAGAACCTCTTACCTGAAATTCTTTTCCATTTCTTGCATCCCGGCTTTGATCCTGAGAGGATTTTTGTGTCTGAAGGTGACACCCTGCGAGGTGCTGACAGGTTCTGGGCACCTCCAGTTCTCTCCTGTTCCAGAATTGCATAAAATAGATTTCAGGCTAACGATTCCCTGAATTTCCTTCCATAAAAAAGGTTATAAAATAATGATAAACATAGAAACAAACTGAGCAGCAAAGTTTATTATAAAGTGTATATACAGCTACTTTCATGTTCTTCCATTGTGACAGGTTAGCTGACGGAATTTGTGACATGCTGTCAAATTAGATTTTGGACTGTTCCTACCTTGTTTGCAAACTGTAAATTAATTAAATTTGAGATTATTCCAAGTATATCAGTTTTATATCTTCCTTTTTTGTCATCAGCTTTTGCAGATTACATCTGCTGGATGTAATTTTATGGAGTGAAACTTCTCTGTTAAAGCAAGTGATGTGGGTGCAGCAGAAAGCAATAGGTAGATTCCTCTGGGTCATGTTTTTCAGTTCTGCTCTGTGTATGTGCCATTGAGACAAATGCTGCAATATTACAGAAATATGGTTTTATTTATGGTCTGTTTCAAATAGTTTGATGCTAGATATTGCTCAGAACTCCTTTTGCTGTTATTGAGAGATGCTAAGTTGTGAACCTGTACAGGCTCACTGAATCTTATTGTGCCGCTTGGTTGAACTGTGTTTTATGGTGATTTTAATGCACTGTGTGGCCAGGACAAACACACGACTGTGGCAATTGCCCAAGGACCCTGGGGAATACTGTGTTTTGTTAAATATGAAAACTTCCTAAAGTATCACTCTTAGCCAGTATATCAGAGAGAAAAAGTGGTATTTTTTAATGGTAGTTTATTTCTTTGTGTTCACAGAATCACAGAAGGGTTTTGGCTGGAAGGGGCCTTAGATCCCATCCATTCCCACCTCTGCCATGGCAGGGACACCTTCCCCTGTCCCTCCCAGCCCTGTCCAGCCTGGCCTTGGGCACCGCCAGGGATCCAGGGGCAGCCCCAGCTGCTCTGGGCACCTGTGCCAGGGCCTGCCACCCTCACAGGGGGGAATTTCTTCCCAAAATCCCATCCAAACCTACCCTCCGTCAGTTCAAAGCCATTCCCTCTTGTCCTGTCCCTCCATCCCCTGTAAGGAGTCTCTCTCCATGTTTCCTGGAGCTCCTTCAGGCTCTAAAGGCCACAACGAGGTCACCCCAAAGCTTTTCTTCTCCAGGCTGATCCGTCCCAGCCTTTCCTCCCAGCAGAGCTGCTCCATCCCTGTGACATCTGAGTGCCTCCTCTGGGCTCTCTGCACGTCCTTCTGTGCTGGGCCCGCAGCTCTTTGTGTTGGTACCACCAGGGGAGACCCTGCAGTGTCTGTAACTGCTGTCCCTGTGCAGCAAAATCCCCGATTTGCCTCTGAGCAGCAGCACTGAAAAGCTGTGTGGCTACTGAGGAGGGTTTTGAAGTGCAAGTGGTGGAGATGTTTTCTATATTTTCCTGGGAAGCTGTATTGTTTCTTAATGGATCTGCAGTCGTTATGCCAACTGCACAGCAGGCTGTTCCATTAGAGGGTTTCACGTTCTGGTGCTCCCTGGGTGCTCCTGCCAGTTGTTGTTTCACTGAGCAGTTCTTTTAAGTGTTTTGCTCTGCCTCAGGTACCCAGGTGTGCCTGATGGAGCTGTAAAACTGATGCCTGCCCTTGTTTTCCTATACGGCAGCAAAGCTCATCTCTAAGATTTCTGCAAAACCCAGGTCTTGTCAGCATCTCTTGATGCTGTGTAATGAGGAACAGCTTAGTTGTCAAGTTTATATAAAGTACTGATGATCTAATTGAGCTTGAGCTTCTTTGAACCCTTTGCAAAAACAGAATTTTGTTGTATATTATTAAACCTGGTACAAGGCCAGGCGTCACTTTCACTTCAGAATGTAAATGTATTATGTTCCAAACATTTAAGGCTTGTGTTTTATTCAGCGCTGCGCTGTCGTTCTGTGGCAGCAGAGGTTTTGCACGGCTCCTGTAGGTTTGGGTACTTGACAGCAAAGGTGCTGAAGGCAAGGGCTGTCGGTGCCAGGGCTTCTCCTGATCCCTGCACCTTAGACAGACGTCGTGGAGCACAAATACCTCAATATGCCTTGTCCAGGTTTCCTTTTTCGTAAGTGAACTAGGAAATGTGATAAGCTGCTGTAAAATATTTGCTAATAGAGCTATTTCTGTTTTGGGAAGAGGGAGGACAAAGGTTTGTTACTGCTGCATCCCATTCCTGGTTTCTGCAGAGGGTCTTGGACTTGAGGTTCCTCTGTTTGCTGCCTGCACCCCGAGCTTCCCTGGCTCTGTGCTGGTGCTGTGCATATTTACAGTCACACTGCGACTGCAGCTCCTGATTTTAAACAACCCAGGCACCATAATGGACATATAAAGTCTCAAGGGTTTTTATTGCTCCTGTCATCTCAAGTGCTTTTGAGTCCTGATTACAGAGCAATAAAATGTGGTTGGTTGGGCTCGTGTGACTGACAGGGACGGGGACTCTGTCAGAAGGTATTGAGTGAACAAATTTGTTGATGCAAGGCCGTGAATTTGTGGACATTGCGTAACTTTGGAGTATTGATTATATAAGTAAATGTGTAGCCTAAGATTGACGGAGGGAATAAAAGATCTCATATATCATGAATGCATTTGGGAGGTCTAATTGGGTTGTGTAGGTTTTTATAATGAGCTTTCTGAAAGAAACATTGATAAATAAGCTCAGTAAATTTTAATGAGTACCTCAGCACTATCTATGGAGCTTATTTCGTAATTTAAATCAATATATTAGAGTGCTAACTGTAGAACTTATAGTAGAATTAAATTTTTAGTAATTCTTGCTTTCTTGGCTTTTGTTCCACTTATGCAAATATTGACCTTTGAATTCTTACTGTTGCCTGTGTTTTACTGAGCCTCACTTTGAAGGGGTGAGGGGAAGTGTGCGTGTCATCTTTAAGCTTTGGTTGTAATAATTAAAAGGGCAGTGTCAGACATCAGATCGTTTGACATTTAACATGGCAAAATGAAAAGGAAATCAGTGATAGAAATCAGTGGGGTTAATTTTAGAAGAGTCAGGTTTGCAGAGCAGAGAATGCAAACTGGGCTGGCCAGCAGGTGCGTAAGCCTTTCCAGAACTCCCAGAACACAGTTTGTCCCAGTCCTGCTCTCTTTGTGGGAGTGTAGGATTGCGTTCGTGCTGAGCTAATAAATGTTCTCAAAAACGTTAAAGCCTGGATCTTGCAATCTGCTTTGTAGAAGGGATCAGTATCACGGTCAGTGAATGTTTATCTATTGCATTCTTCTATATGGAACAACTGTTGGGATCTGACCTTAATCTGTAGTTAATAGTGTGGGCTTTAGTGCTTATTTTTATTTGCAGTTCAGAGATCCTCTGAATGACTGAAGCCTCATATTATGCAGAGTTGTGCATTAATATTTAGTATAGCGAGCTGCCCTTGATACAGGAGGTTTAGTAACCTAGAGGGACACGAGATGTGCTGATACGTGCACATATTATCCTCTCACTTTCCAGACAGACTTTTTGAAGTGGAAATTATTTACTGGAGCTCACTATTGAAATTTCAATTTGATAGCATAAGGTCTCCTGAAGTTGTACATAAAAATACTCTGTCACATAAATAGTTAATATAATTTAAATTATGCTTCTTACGGCTGCGTGTAAGGATGGAGTTATGAGTGTCACCTGAAGCTTCACTGGATGCTTGTGAGGAGAAAGTGGCCAATTAAATGGAACATGCAAAAAGAATTTCATTGCAGACATGTGACAATAATTAAGAGACACAAGTGAGGAGATGCAATCCTTGGTTCCTAGGAAGCTCAGGGAATGGCTTCATGCCCTGTGCTTGTGTAAAACATAAATACACCGTGTGAAGTAATTCCTGTGATTTACCATGGCACACACTGCTGACCCTGTAGGGAAAAGCCTGCAGCACCATTCCTCAGCAGGCAGAGTTATGCCAGGCTTAATGGTAAGGAGATGATTTATTTTCATCTCTTCCCCTCTTGTTTTAGAGTGTAGTAATCAATGGAGCAGAAAATTAGAGACTTAAACCTTTTTCTCCTCGGGTAAGTCCTTCTCCCTTAGTGTGGGGCACAGAAAGCTCAGGTGATGGCTCTGCTGTGTTTTGTGGCTGGAGAAACTCACTCCTTGAGCCAAGTTCTGGCTGTAGTTCTCAGTGAGTTTCAGGAAGAACGAATCCTTCCATAGAGGTTGTTTTGTTGTACACAATGAAATTAAGAGGGTCTCAGAAATCAAAGGCCTGATGGAGACCTGAACGATGATCTTGCTTGAGAAAATCAAGAGGTATTTAAGTTGCTTTTCAGGTTGTGATTTTCTTTTTTCCTTCCCCTATTAGGTCATATTTTGAAAAATAGAAGCCTTAATTCAAGCTCTTGTTGCACAGGCAAATTATTTCTCCCCAGGTTGAGGCTTAAAACCAGAGTAATTTCTTCTTCTGTGGCATCTTTCTGCATTAGGCATTCGTTGTGCCCTGATGGTGAGATGCAGGGTAACACACACAATCTTTGGAGCAACCAGCCCCAGCTTTTGTGTTAACCAGTCATCAGGAAATATCACTGAATTACCAGAGTACCAAACCCATCTGTTGGAAATAAGTTTCAATCTTTTGTGAGCTAGGATGGGAAAAAACACGCCTGTGCTGGGGAGTGGCTCTGGAAAGGGCTGTGCTGCACTGAGGAGTGTGGGCCATGGGATGAGCTCTTCTCAGAAACCCCAGCAGCCCCGCTTGGAGTCGGCTCCCTTGGCTTCTGTCCAGCTCTCTGGCTGCTGCCTGAGTGAATTCTGCCTCTGGGGTTTCTCTCAGCTGAGATCTGCCCCTCTGCAGGCCGGTGGGCAGCAGCCTGGGCGTGTGTGACTTCACAACATCTAAAACTTGCAGGTTTTGTTGCTTATAATTCCTGATTTAGCCTCAACTTGTCTCTGTGTGGTGCCTCCTTAATTCTGCAGGAGCACCATCTTAATTCCTGCCCTCCAAAGGAAAGCATGGAGATACAAATCCACCCTTTAACATTTGCCTAGCCCCCAGCTTTGATATTTTATTCATTTGCTTTAATGACAGAACCCGTGTTGCCATGAGAATGCTTTTGAAGGCTGCTCTCAGGCGCTGATGTCCTGCTGAGTTTTCTAGCAGCCTGTCCCAATTCCGGAGTGTCCCTGCCACAGAGCTGCCAGCCTGATCCCTCCTCTCCCCTCAGCCTCCCTGCAAAGGCACCGCAGGCCTCCCTTACCTGCTCTTCACCAGGGCTTGGCAAAGCCTTGCTGTAAGCCAGATAATGAGTCCTGAGTCAGTTGTTAACGGGGGATAAAACATCGCTTTCTTTCAGCACTCTTAGCCTTCAAAAATGTAATGCTGAAAATAGAAAAAAAAAGAGTTAAAATCTTTTTGTTCTTGCACATTTTTGACTTTGGTTTTAGGAGAGGTAGGACACTGGATATTATTTAACACATACAATACCTGCATAATGGTTCTAAATTTAGTAAGTTTTAAAATGGTTTTAAATGCGAATTGCTTTCAAGTCGAGTTGGGATATGAAAACCTCTCTCTGTAGATCTTTTTTGTCAAGTTGTTTTGTGAGATCAGTTTCCACAAAAATTTTGTTGAAAAATGTAGAATGTCAAAACTTGCTCGGGTTTAAAACGGATGAGTCCAAAATGGTTTCTCTGGTTGATGGGAGACTTCAGGTTTTCTCTAGAATAATGCACTAAATCTAGGTGGTATTCAAAATTGTGTTTCTAGATTTGTTTTAAGAAAAGAGCCAGTTGTGAAGATGATGGGTGATTTTAGGGTTAAAAAAATTGCATGCTGTCTCTTAAGGAGATACCAAGATCTCTGATAGCACAACTTCTTATTTATAGACTGCTGATGTGTTTACAAGACAGAAATTTATCAGCAGTCCAGATGTTCTAGTTTTGCTAATTAACCTGTGTCTGCACACCCTTGGGCTGTCTCTTCTCCCTGGGACCTGCAGATCATAACATGCTTGTGGTATTCAAACCAAAAATGTGTCTGGCTTTCCTAAATGTTGTATTTAGACAACACTGCATTTCTGTCGTTGATTTAAGGCTCTCCAAAACACTAAAAATGGATTTGCTTTGAGTCTTATTTGCATGTTAGACTGGTAGTGCCTCCACCTGTAAAATGGGGATATTTAGCAATGCTTGGCTTGCACACACTGTGTCAAAATCAAGGAGATGAATGGGAGATAAATGTGAGATGGGACTTGTTTTGTTTTTCACTGCTGTGGTACAAAGTCTTGTGCAAAGATGGATTTATGCTTCCCGAGCTCCTGGTCCTGAGGAGTGTGACTATTAAAGGGATGAGTCAGAACAGGAGCAGAACCTCCGGTGCAGTGATCTGCCTGTACAGTGTTGCTTGAGCAGAGTTTATCCCCTGTTTGCCCTTGCTCTTGATTCTGCAGAATAAGGGGTGGGTTTTTGGCTGGTGAGAAGTTGTAGATTTTCAAGCAGGGTATTATAGAGGAGATCATTGCTAAGAAGCAATTTTGTCTTTCACTGAGGAATTATTTTTCTAACTTATTTCATCTGAAGAATGAATTATGTTTTCTTACTCTTCCATTTGGTTTTCTGATGGGGAGTGTATTCTCATCTAAACCTCTTTTGCCTCCTTGAGCACACTCTGTGACTCAAGGCCTGTTTAAATGAGAATAAATGTGTCCTGGGTACCTTTCCCAGTGACTTCTTGCTCCCAGGTTCTGTTCCACATCATCCATGTGGCTGGCACCAACCCAGTGATCAGTTTCTGTGAACTGCGTAACCCTGCCAGTGCCAGACCCAAGCTTGCTCTGCTCCAGTGTTGTCATTTCATCACTCACTTGGCAGGTGTGAATTTCAATCCTGATTTCAGAATTAAAATATTTTATGTATTTCAGTTTCTCTTTTAGTTCATTGCAGGATTTAACTTGAGGAATCCATACGAGCCTGAGATTTTTGGATATTATTATGGATACTGATGGTATCTACCCTGGCTTTGTGAAATCCCTCTTTGTAGCTGACAGGGTGTGTGTAAGGCCTGAAGTAGTGAGCACATGTTGAAGTTGGAGTGGGATTTTTACTATATTCCTGCAATTCTGAATCCTCCTCCTAAAACATGGCACTGGTTTTTGGGTCATGGTTAGCACAGTAAAATTTTATCCAGTCATGCTCACAGAATCTCGTTATCATCGCTGAATTCTGCTTCTGGAGAAGAAATGCTTTAAAAGCTTCTTGCAGATGGTGTTCCATCTTTGCAGATAATAAGATTAAAATGTGTGACGAGGCGTCTCCAGAACAAGCCTGGGATGGTGTTGGGATGTTGGGATTCTGTCAGAACCCTGGTGGAGGTGACAAATGATGCAGAGAATCGATGTCTTGGCGAGTTTGATTCTGGGGGAAACTTGGGACAGCTGTTTCTTGAAAAGCCTGGGAAAACTATTTATAGGAGCTAATTTCTGCAGATAGCAACAAATCCAGTGTGCTATCACCATCCATCCTTGGGGATGTTTCCTTATTTGAAGCTGATGGAATGAAACAGAGATATATTAAAAATACAGCATCCAACAGAGCTGTAAACCCCGAGTTCGAGAAGTGTTCTGGCTTCCTGACATTGCCTCTCTCATCCAGGAACACCCTTTGGCCTCCATTGGAGGCAGATTTTTTCCTGGTTTAGCAGCTCTCGGGCTGGAGGGAGAGCACATAATTTCCCCTGGAGATGAGCCTGGTGCCAGGCTGATTCCGAGCAGGGCGCAGGGTTCACTCTGCAGTGCCCGGGCAGTGAAACTCGTGTGGGCTCGTTCTCCTCCCTCCCAGCCTGCAAAGGAATTTGTGCCTGGCAAGAGGGGACCTGCCCTGAGCTTGCAGCTTCACCGAAGGGATTCCTGGGAGCAGAGGAGGGAGAGGAGCAGGGACGGGGCAGCAGGAGAAGGAGAGTGCCAGGGGCAGAGCTGGGCACCTGCCTGGGCATCCCCTCCAGGTGCCAGCGGCACTCTGGGCTGTGCCAGCAGCTGGGCTTGCACTTCATGGCTTCTGTGCTCTTGGAACTCTTGGAGAGGGAACGGATTCCAAGAAACTGAACCTTCCCCACAATGCTGCTTTGCACCTATCTGAAAATCTTCAGTTCTGTATTTCACCACTGTTTGTCACTGCTGGGATTTTATCCGACGTGAAGCATTTCCTCCAGTCCTTGCTGAGTCTGTAGGAAGGTTGTTTTGTGGGATTTTTTCAGTTACTCCTTTTTGTATTAGCAAGAAGTGGAATGTAGTTTGCACTGTTTAATTTCATTAAAGCCTTGTATGCTAGAATTTCCATCAAAAATGAAACTAGCAACAGAATCTTTGGCTTCTCTTATTTTACTTTGACACTGTCAGTCACTTCGACATAAACAAAAACTATTCCAGAGATCTATTCTGAAACAATTTCTTTTAATTTTTCTTTCAACATTAAATACATTTGCACTTCCTAATGGAATTCCATTCAACCTCCATTTTTTTCCTTGATTTCCTGTTAGCTTAATTTTCTTGTATTACATTGAAATCGCACTCTGACCTGCAGCAGTCAGCTGGTCTGGGCTAAAAATAACCCTTTCCTTGTAGACCATGGCATTACAGCCTTTTGTTTACAGATACATTATGAGGAGAGATAACTCCTGTGACGTGTAAGGAAAGCTCTGTCACTCTCTGTGTACACGCTGGAATATGGCCGAATGTGTTATGTGGGATTTGCTCTGCCAGGGCACAGAAAACTTCACTGTTTAGCACTCTTTGTGGTGGTTTGACCACTGTTGCCCCCAGATAAGTGCTTTGCTTTTTTATTCCTTGAGGAGTGGATAAAAATCTGAAAAATGAGCATTACACTTCCAGCCTGTCTGGTTTCTCACATGTGCTTGAGAGCTTTGGGAGCTGACTTTGAGGCTGGGCTGTTTTCAGGTTGTCAGGAGAATTCCTCATCCCCCGTGGTCTGGGTGGTAAGAATTTGGATGCCTTGCACAGGATGATGTGGAGCAAAGCACTCCAGCTGCCCCAGAGGTTAATTATTGCTCTTTAGGAATAATTAACTGCGGGCCGTTGGTGCTGCCAGCCCGTCCTGGTGACAGAGGAGCTGTCCCTGGCTTCTCTGCCCCAGCACTGCCTGTCTGTGTCACCTCTGCTTCCTCCTCCCCACAAATTCCAGTGCCTCGTCTGCAGGGCTTCATTCCCACTCAGGAAATCACAATAGGAGTTAAAAAGACGATTTCAAACATCTTGTTTCCTTCCTCACAGCGTCCTCAGGGGTGCTGGTTGTTGGAAATCATTAAACATTTGACTGAACTGATCACTTGGAGTACTGTTTGAATACTCTGCCTGCCTTTTTTTCCCTGTGCAAATGTTTTCCTTCCTTTCCTTTTTGTCAGTTATCCTGTGAACGAGTTACTCAATATTGTAAAGATTTCTTATCTTGAGTTTAATAGTGATGGTGACAAAAGCTGTGCATACCCTGAACCTTGCCCTGTGTCACCATATTAGAAAGTTTGGGGTGGGGGGGGAGATTTTACTTACTGAAAAACAATCTCAAAAGAAGCATTTTAAGAAACTGGAAGAAAAGCAGTTGCTTTCACATTGGTGTGAATGGAGGAAATTGGGTTTTATTTCTGCATTATCACTCTGTTTGTGGAAGTGTTCTAAGGGTTTGCTCCTGCTGTGACCTATTTCCCTGTGCCTTAGCTATTTACATAGGCTCAGGTGAAAGACAGATATTAAAAAACAAATATTGTTGAAACTCACTTTATTCTCAGATTATTTCCGAAATGTTGCATTCTCATTTATGCTCAGTAGCAAACCATATTTCAGCAGAATATTCCACAGCTGAAGTTTTTATTCAGTGCTCAAATTTGTGGAATAAATGGTCTTTACCCATTGTCTTTAAAGTCAATTTGGTTAAATTAAATGCTGTCATCTATTACTTTCATTTTTCAGAGCTTATTTATATTTGAAGTATTGTGTAATTATAGCATTTAAGACTGAAATATGGTGAGGGGGTAGAAGTAGATGATCTTCATAGTACCTTAAACCCCAAACCATTCAGTGGTTTTATGATTTATTCAAAATCCTGATGTAATCAAACTCCAGTCACATGAGAAGGAACTTTTAAATTTTCCCCCAAATATTTTGGATTCTAATATTCTGAAATATATCTATTTATTTCTTGATTCTTTGTTTTAATTTTAAATAAAAGTAAAGCCTCAAAATGTTTATGTGAAGCTTCCTTTGTGTGTGATTTTGGTGATGAGACACTGGGTTTTTTTGACAGTGGAATACTAAGGCATTGTTTAGATTATGTTATAAGAGGTACATTTATTTTTAATTGTAACAAATCATCCTTTCTCAATTTAAATGTAGCAAAATTTGGCATGAGTGGTGCCAAAACCAGCACTCTCCTTGAATGGCCCAGGCTGGGGAGGATGAGGTTTAGCTCTACAAACCAACCAGCTGTCACATGTTTCATCTATTTTATTTTCAGCTTTTTCATTTTCCCACAAAATTAATTCATCGGTAAAGTCCTATGAAAAAGGAACTTTCTAAAAATAGCCATAGTGCTCATCCCCTTAACTGCATTTTGTTGAGTATTAGGTATCTCTCCTGGCTGCTCTGTATGACGCCTATTTTTAGGACCTCTATTAATATCTTAAAAAATATGATGTAAGAAGACTTGAGACAGTGTTAAATTGCAAAACTTAATTCCTGTCTTTGTCGTTTTCACTGTTAAATATGAGTAGAAATCAATACCAGTATTTAATACAAGAAGTTTTAAAGGGAACAAGCTGAAGTACATGACAGCATTTTTGGTATTTAGAAAAGCACGAGTTTAGATGAGGGGAAGGTGTTGGTGCTCCCTGGCACTTCACTGAGGGCTGTGTTTTGCATTGTTTGTCAGTTTCTGTAGGAATCTGCGTGCTCAGAGTTATTTCAGTTGTCAAATGCTGAGGTTTCCAGCCAGGCAGGCTCTGTGGTGCTCTCTGCACGTGCAGGATAAAGGTTCTGTGCTTGGGTTATTCTCAGCTGTGTCTCCTTGACACTCTTGCCAAACCCCAAGTCTCTTGATGATGTGCTCTACGTTTTTTCACCACATTTTGCCATCCTAGAAAAAAAATAAAAATTACTAGGGAGCTTACTAACCTCTAATTGTTTTAAACAGAAATTCTGAAAGTTTTGGTCTCTCATCAGCAGCAATTTGAGGATGATAAATCACCTTTCTGATGGCAGAATCTCATTTCCATCCAGCTTTTGTTACAGCAGGGCTCTGGCTGCTGGGACTGGCTGTGAGAGATCCTGGAGATTCGTTTTCACTGAATATTGAAGGCAGCTGCTGCACATTTAAAGTCTGGCCTGTTCTTTCAGCACTGCTGAGCTTTTCTGCCCTGCACCTTTTCCTTTTCCACTCCCGGCGCTGCCAGTGACATTTTTATCTCAGAAGTGCTTGGAGCTGGTGCCAGGGATTGTGTGTTAATTTGAGGACAAATAAGCATAAACTTGTTAATAAGTTTAGGATGGAAATTGCTGATCCTCTGGCTGCTGGGAAGCACTCGTCCAGGAATAGCTTTGTGAAGAGATTAGCAGACCAAGAAACCAAGTGATTTCAATATGACCTTCCAAAAAAATGGTCATGGCTGCCAGCAGGAGCAAGGAGCTGGATTCAATTACCCTTGGAGGTTCCTTTCAGGCCTCTGGCCCTAATTACATAGGATTTTGGTCTATTCAGCTAATAAGTTAATACTGATCTTGTAAGTGCTGATGATAAGAGATAAAAAAAAAGTAATTGAAATTAAAATCCTATTATTAGAATCTATAGAAGCTGCTATATTTGTCAAAATATAAAAATATGATGATATGGAGACAAGCATGACCTCGAAGGTTTTTACCAGATTTTGTGTATTTTACATCCTCAAAGGCTGTCCCTGTGTTAAAATATGTTTTGGAGGGTTTGTTGTTTCATTTTTTATATGATGCATTTCAGTAATCTCCTTGTAATCCGATGATAAACTGCTTAGTTTGATGGAGAATGTTAGATCTGATTGGTAAAATAGTTGGTCCCTGTGAAATCAGGTTCATGTTGTGCTTTCAGAGGATGTGCCCTTCACAGCTGTGTGGCAATCCTGGCTTTAACCTAATCAAGCTCTTTGTGAGGAGGAGGTATGTCCTGGATTAAATCCTTCAAACCAGGCCACCGGGAACAATGCTGGACAATCGGCATGATTTTAGGATGTTTACTCCTTTTATGTGTGTTCTGCTTTCTGATAAACCTTTCTTGTTCAGTAATTTTGATTTTTCTTCTGTTGTTGTCTTGCTGTGCTGGCAGGCTTTTTCTGGAAGGATTGCGCTGGTTATTTAGAGAATTTAACAGTCTTGTAGGTAAAAGCTGCATATATTTGTCTCTTTCCTGATTGCCTTCAGGTCTTCTAAGCAAGATGAGTGCTTCCTGTAATTTGTAGGACAATTTGGGGAATAAATGTGTCATAAGCTTGTTAAAAACATGTACAGAAGGTGTTGAAAGTCCCTATTTGAAGTTATTTCATATTCATTAGAATACAGCATGCTCTTTAATTCAGCTTTGATGTTTTCTTGATGCTTTTTTTCCAGTGCTTTCATTTTCATATGCCAAATAGACCTAAAATGAGCGTATCCCCCTAGGTATGAAGAAAGGAGTGCTCTTGTTGCTAAATTATGGATGTGGGGGAGGGAGGACAGTGGTTGTTTGAAGATTCTCTTATTTCTGAAAAAAACACTGATAGGATTTAAACAGTTTGCTGGAGCTTCCCTCCCAGTCTTATTTCCTTGCTTCAAGGAATAAATGTATTTTTTAAAAAGCTCTGCCTTTAGGGAGGTGCAGGCACTCCCATCCTCAAGATAGTTTGTTGCTTTTAAAATACTCAGATGGTGTGGTGTTTGGAAAAAAAAATTCCCTGTGTCTTCTCCAGCTCTGAAAGGGAGGTCTCAGGAAAAAACAAAAACCAAACAAAACCAAAACAAACAAACAAAAACACAAACAAAAAACAACAAAAACAAACAAGAAAAAAATGCAAAGAAGTGAATTACCTGGATACAAACTGCTTTCCTTGGCCCAGTTTATAAATTGCACACCTTGTTGGCTTTGGGCAAGTATTGAGTTTTACTGACCTGCACTGAAGTGTCTGCACTAATGGAAGCTTTGGTTGGGATTTCAGCAGAGCTCTGCCCCGCGTGGGAACGTGCTGGGCTCTGTGAGGAGAGGTTGGAGTGCTGGCCTGGAGTGCTGCCCTGCACCCAGGGTGTTACAGAAACCCAACTGAGCGGGGATTTGACCCCAGTGACAGCACAGAAACCCAACTGAGTGGGGATTTGACCAGAGTGACAGCAGAGAAACCCAACTGAACGGGGATTTGACCCCAGTGACAGCAGAGAAACCCAACTGAGCAGGGATTTGACCCCAATGACAGCAGAGAAACCCATCCTGAACGGGGATTTGAGCCCAGTGACAGCAGAGAAACTCATCCTGAACGGGGATTTGACCCCAGTGACAGCAGAGAAACCCATCCTGAACGGGGATTTGACTCCAGTGACAGCAGAGAAACCCATCCTGAGCAAGGATTTGACCCTAGTCCCAGCCATGGGCCTTGGCTCTCAGTAGCTGAGGTAGACTGACTGCAAGGCTGTTTTTAGGTTTCTAAGCCTAATGAGTGGAGTCCTAGAGAATCTCAAGCTTTCTGTGACCCTGATGGCTGGCTCTGTTTGTGGGGCTCCTGGGAATATGCCTGGTGCTTTTTATAAGCAGCTTGCCTCCCTGTAATGGATAGCTGAGATAAATCTTGTTCCTAGAGCGAGCCCAATATTGATGATGACACAAGTGTATGGACAGGAGCTCAAGTAAAAATCCATTTTAATTTCAGGCCCCATTAGTGATGCAGAGAGAAATCATTATTTGTTAAACAAAAAATAAGGACTGATACCTCTCTGAACTGTTTGTTTCAAACCCAAAAGCTTGTGTAATAAAATACAAACATGTTGATTGATCGTCCTCTTTTTTTCATTATTGAGCTGGGGAAAAAAATGCATAGACTGAGGTGAAAATAAGAAAATGTACTGTGACATGGAAAGGAGGAGGTCAGAGTGGATTTGTTTCTTTGTTCAAGCTACTCGTGTAGTTGTGGAATTGTAGTTGTGTTTGGAGCTTGAAATAAGTACTAATCCTCACCTGATCAGGAAAGTGTTACATGATCTAAAAGAATCTAAAAGAAATCTTAAAAGTTTTTAATGTTCTCAAAGATTTATTCCTTGCCTAATTGAAAAACCTCTGTGTTGTTTAAGATAGTGTTGCCTCTTTAAAATCAGCATTATGTGCAACCTCCGGGGAGATTTCTCTTGTCCCATCTGGCTTTTCTGGGAAATGTTGATCAAATCTTTGCTTTCTGTGTTTTGCTTTCCTTTTCCAATTACTGCCATACTTGTTTAATTTAAGAAGTTTAGCACTGGCTTTTCAAGCTATTGAGATAAAATGGAAGCATTTTATCTGGAGTAACTGTTTCTCATTGCTTGGACCAGATCTTAACTAACAGAATCCGAAACATTTGAATCCAAACACTTTTCTGGCCCAGCAGGATCCCTCACAATGGGAACAGTCGTAGTGACAGCAGGACAATTTAGGAAGGCAAGTTCCCGTAAAGGTGCATTGGGTGATGTAACTCACTCCCAGTTTTCCCTTATATCTCATTTTTCTCCCTTGAGAGAAACCTTTCAGAGGACACCATCCTCTCTCTGAATTCACTTCTCGTTGACTTCCAGAACATCTGGTTTCTGTTAGGGTCACACTGGCAGCTTCCCATGTGCTGCTGAATTCCCAGTACTGCACCCTGCAGGATGCAGCAATTGCACTGGGGCGTCCCCAACAGCGAGGGACAGGGAGCCCCATTCCCACACGGAATTCCTCCTTGGTGAGGGTTTGGGAACACCTGGAATCAATTCCGTGCTGTCTCCATCGAGCCTCAGGGAGGTGTTGCAGTGAGTGCAAACAGTGCAGGTACCCAAGGTTGAAACTTCTGCAGCCAATAAATCCGGGTGACACAGGGCTTGGCAGCCAAGTCTTTGTGCAGTCTCTCAAATGGGTTTTAAAACTTAAACTGAGTTACCCTCCTCTGCAGAAACAAATACACTGCTTCCTGAGCTCACTGCTTTAAAAGTGTTGAATTTGGTACTGCTGCAGTCATTGAAAATGTCCTAAAAGTGCATTTTGCTCAGGTTCCTTGGTTGCAGTGTTACAACCAATCATGATAGCACTAACAATATTCAGATGTATTAATTTCCTCTGATAGATTTTTTTCTAGCACAATTAAGACCTTTCTTTGAAGACATAAGTATGAAAATCTGGAAACAGCAGGATAATGTCACGTGTACTTTTTTAATTGCAGGCAGTTTTTGCTTTTTGTTTTTTTTCCTTGAGAAGAAAATAATTGCTGTCTTTTTCATGTAGTTCTGTTGTCAAGAATATGGTCTGTGTCCTTATGGGTACATCAGGCAGTGGTACTGTCTTATGAATGCTTTTGTAGGGTTTTTTATGCTTGAATTACAGCTATATATTTTTCATCCCCCAGTGTCTCTTAAGTGTAAATGTTGTGGTGAAAATAATGGGAACAGGGACAAAAGCAAACAAGACAATTACGTTGCTTGCAGCTCCATCAGGCCGTGCCATGCTTGGTTGGAATGTCAATAATACATAAAATAACATATAATGACACTTTGTGTGTGGAAGTTGTCTAGAAATCCGTGTGGAATGAGAAGAAATCTTTCTGCTGTTGGTGCTGCAGTACCATTGCCTCGGCCTTCTGATAGTTCTGGTTTTGTCAGCGTTCAAAGAAATCACTTTCCTGAGTGGCTGAACCAGTGTGATTGTGCTCTGGGGATATTCCTGAGTTTAATTTTGGCAGCTTGTGCAAGTGCTGAGTGTGGGGCTGTTTAGAGCAGCTTATGGGTTTAAAGCAGCTTAAGCCCGTGGCTGATGGGTGACACCCTGGCCTGGTTCTCGTTAATGACACAAATGTAGAAGTCAGAACCGAGGCCAGTGACGAGGATAAAAGGCAGCACTGCAGGGTTGCCTGAGAGGTGCAGGTGCCCCAAAGCAGGTGGGTGCCAGTGGTGTCTGACCCTGCTGCTCAGGGGTTTATCAGCCTCTCCTTAGTGCAGATGTTGGAAAGATAACGCTCCACAGCATTCTAAACCCAGCTGCTGCAGCCACATGAGCTCAGCACTTCACCCAGACTTTAACTTTCTCTGGCATTTGGAGACATTTGATGCCCTGACACAGGCAGTGCTGATCCTCACGGGTAAGGGCGGTGGGAATGGTTTAATGCTCTAAGATTACAACTGAACTGTGTTATTGTGCTCCTGCCATCATCTCTAATTAACACATGAGCAGCAGTATGGGCAGCACTGTCAGCAGAAGCTCAGATGAAGCTTTTATCTAACTTTGTATTATTTGTGAACACCAGTCAACGGTAGAGCTGCAGTGGGCGGTAATGGAAGTAGAACATGACATTTCTTTCCTTTCCCCATCTAATAATCTGACCTTTTGCATCACTCTGCTTTAAAGCAGCTGAGTTTTGAGAGTCAACTGTTTTTCCCCCACCCCCAGCTTTCACTTTTCCATGTGAAATGGAGCAGAAATGCAGACAAGTGGAGGTGGGAGGGACCTCTGAAGTCATTTGGTCAACTCTGCCCTGGATCAGCTTTGAAGTTTTGTTGGTTTGCTCGAGGTCCTGTCGGGATGGAGCTGGGGTATCCCCAAGGGCAGAGCATCCCTGTTCTGGTGCTTTGTCAGGAAGTTATTCTTTGTAGTATCTTGTTGGAATTTCCCCTCCTGCCTCTGGTGCGGGTCCCTTGGCTGCCAGGCACTGGCCCAGGGAATCCTGCTGCTTCCCTCCCAGTAAAACCAGTCTGGCACTGAGTCCTGCTGGTGCTCCCATGGGCTGAGCTGGCCCAGAGCTGAGGCACGGCCTGTGTTTGCTCGTTAAAAAGTTCATTATGGCAGGGCTGGGCTGTGCTGGGGGCTGTGGAAGCTCAGGGCCAGGCCTGAGGGAAGGATTTGTTAGGGGATGGGTTCAGGGTGTGAGATTGGGATCTTTATTGCCTCTCCTGACCCGGATGTGTGGCCAAGCCAGCAGCCAATATTATTTCCTGTGTGATGTGCCTGGGGATAAAAAAACAGTCTGGAAATATCTATTAGTCCTACCTCTGTTTATTAATCCATATAAACAAATCTGATCTATGTATCTATCTATATAAAAAAAAGTTGCATTCCTTGTGACATTTCTGATTTCTTTTTACCTGCTGTTTTTGTTTGTTGGTTTTTTTCCTTACAAAAGCATTTTGATTTTTTTTATTCTTTCTTTGTGCTAAAGGAGGAATTTTTCTTTCCTATAGCTCTCTGTGACTTTCTAATGGCAGAAACCAAGAATAGGATTTTTATTAAAGAGTGTTGTAGCTTGCTTCTAAAATTTTGTGGCTTCTGTCTGTCTTGTACATCCTGTGAGCTGTGAGAGTTCTTATAAATCAACCAGGAATATGAAACAATATTCTGGGTACGTGTCCTGTGTGTTCCCCACCACCACCACAATTCCTGCTTGTGTTGCATTATTAGGGAAAATTCAGAGTTTGTGGGGTTTTTGGTGTTGGCCCAGCAGTTTTGTTGGGCTGTTGAGAAGAACATGACGTCCTTTGGCCGCTTGTTTCCAGCTGAAATGAAGCAGTGGGGTCCAGCTAGAAATATATTTTCCATATGAAAGAAAGACTTTTTTAGGAGGTAGAATAAGCAAACTGTTAAGAAATGACAGAACTGTTAAAAAGGTGTCCGATTTCTGGTGTATGGTGAGAATTTCATTGTCCAAAGCTTTTAGGCAAAAGATTCAGTAAATCTGTGGCCTCTCTGTATTAGACCTGTGGAAGAAGTCAGTGTGTTGGCAGCGTCTCCGTTCCTTGGCTGGCGTAGTTTCCTGTGAAGCTGAGCAGAAATTCTCCCAGGAGGTGCAGAGAGCCCGGCTGGAGCTCCGGGCTGCTCCCCCAGCTCCCCTCGGCTCGCTGTGCCTGTTCTGGGAACCTCCTCTCGGGGCTGCTCGCTCACACACCGAATTGCAGAGGGCAAAAGTCCTTTGCTTTAGCACCAGAATTTCTCTCCTGCAGTGCTCGAGCTGGGGAAGCAAAGGAGCTCTCGCTGCCTGTGGCTCACGTGAGTCATGGCTCAGCAGGTGGGTTCAGAATGCTCCTAGAGACGCTGCCTTTGGTGGATCCATTAAAAATACAGGTTTATGATTAAAACTTTATTCAGTCATCTCCAAGAAATGGTAGGATTTTCAGATGCATTAGAGAGCAAGCTCATATTCTTTTGTTCGTGTTTGTTTCTTGGAAATGGATCAAGATTTCGATAAATTCACTTTTCTCCCTTCTCTCCTGCCTTTTTTCTGAAGAGTTTCATTTCTTCCACTCACCTCAGACTTCGTAGTACACAGTGTCAGCTTGGGGTTTTGATGCCCTGAGTAATCAATACAAACTGCATTTGCTAAATTATTTCTTTAATGAAATTGGATGCACATTCTTTCCATCTCTTCAACACGAGCTTGGAGCAATACATTGAAGCTGAAATTATTTGAACTGCACGTAATGAAACTGTTGATCACACTTTCCAGGTACGAGGTACTTAAGACAGTTTTTTTTCTTTTGTCTTGATGGTTAAAAATCTATGATAAAAAGTGGTGTTTTTTTTTCCTTTTTTTCCTTACCTAAAGAGTAGCATTGGGCAGGAATAATTCCATTTTGTGTCCAGTAGGAGTCTGTGTAAGGAAACTTTGACTTTTGAAGTATTACAAGGATGTAATTATCCATCATTATTAATTTATTAATATTAATATTTAATTGAATTTCATAATAATTAAACTAGAAGTAGTGTCTTTGCTATCCTGTGATCAATCTGCCAACACTTAAACTTTCTCTGCTGGATTTTTCTTTTAGTACATTCCAAGTAACCTTTGGGATTAATTGATACTGAAAAAATGGTTCTCCTGTAGCTGAGCAGATGACTTTGCATGTGCGTGTGTTTTCCTGGTTCCACCCTGCCTGTTTATTTCTAAGCAGCTCTAGATGTAAGGTTGCCTTTTTGTTTTTTAAATACACAATGCTGTGGCTTCTGTATTCTACAAAGATGATTTTCAGTCCACCATCAGATGAGAAGCTTCTTTTGGTTTCATTTTTGAAAATAAAAAGTACAGACAAAAAAATCGTCTTAAGGAGTAGTAACAAGTAGATTGTGTGATGGGATAACTTAGAGAAATAATCAGCAGGGGAGATGTAGTTGAAGTTAGTGCTGGAATTAGATGCACTAGAGGATAATACTGTCTGGCATCAAACCTACCAGCAGAATTTTGGCCAAGTTCTCTGCCTGTTTGTCAGCACGGTTTGCTGTGTGTTGACTGTGACCAAACTGCACTGTGTAAATGCCCAAAAGGTTCTTCAGCACGGAGTACAAATACTCCTCAGTATTAAAGATATGCATATTCAGAAACTGTATCCTCTTGGTTCTTGTCATACCGAGCTAAAAGCCTTGGCAGAACCATTTCTAGAAAACTCCCATTACTGGGTTTCGGGTATGGACTTGCTGCTCACTTACAGCTCTCTTTAATGACAAACACTACTTGGAAATGGCTTAATTGGATTGTCTGCTTAATAGCATTAGGGTTGTTGTGCTGGTTTAGCTGAGCTCTAATGGCCCTTTGCTGGTTAAGGGATCAGTAAAGCAGCAGAATGCAAAGAGAAACTTCAGATTTGAGAGAAGAGTCTTTGCTCCTCAGAGAACTGCTGCCCCTGAGGAAGGGAGGGGGTGCTGAAGAAGATCTGAATATATTTCCTATGTTGCTTGGCTCAGTTTAGTGGGAATGTTTTATTGCTGCTTCATAGCTGGTTCAACAACTGCACATTTCAGTTCCTGCTCTGCCCTGAGGTTTGGCACAGCAGTTGTGCCAGCACAGAGAGGATTTTTGGGTTCTATTCACAGTCTTGGTCCTACATCGTTAAAAGGAGTTCTCTCAGTCACAAACCCCTGCAAAGTGGGAGAATAAACTTCTGGATGCTTTTTGACATTTTGAGTAAGTAATTGTTGAAAATACAAATTTTGTCAAAGCCCTCACGCCTGGAGAGAAGAATCAAAGGGACTAAATAGCCAAGTGTCCTATAGAGAAGGGTTAAATGAATTTTACAGGCCATGGTTGGTGGACATTGTTTCTTGAGGAGAATGTGGGTTGAGTTTGTGTGGGCAGTTGTTGAATATTCCTCCTGGCTCTCAGGGAGTTTTGCAAATTGAGATGTCTGGTTCCCCATTAGCTCAGTGTCCAGAGGATGCTTCATTGGTCCTGCTCTTTAATGTGATTACAGGAGACTACTTAGGCAGATAAAAACTCCTTTGTTACAAGGATATAATACATATTTAACAAAATTCCAAGAAGCAGATGGCTAATTAGATAGCTTGGTGATGCTAAGATGATCATATGTTCTGGCTCTAAATAAAAATTTGACAAAGCTTCATTTGAATATTTTAAACAGACTTACATAATGTTTTCTAGCTGGTATTAAGTAAGGTGAATACTGCCGGGATTGTCCACACTGATGTGAGAAGACAGGAGAGTTCTGTTCCCTCTTGGATTGGGGTTATCTGGTGTTTGACTGGGATTCTCTTTCTCGAGGCAGCTCAAACTCAAGGGGAGTTTGTTGCTATCATTCCACTCTGGGTTTTTTTCATAACCCCATCCAGAGTGATATTAGATAAACACTAAATATACATGAGAACTTCATTAGTTTTAATAAGGTTTCTGCCTTGATGAAATTCTGAGGCGTTACATCATTGGAATAACTTACTGTTGTGTGGTGTCCTTCTGACTGTATGTCAAGGTGTTTTCAGTTAAATTCTACAAAGGAAAACAGGAGAATACTACAAGACAGTTATGAAC
Organism: Bombycilla garrulus; assembly: GCA_013400315.1. Taxonomy (NCBI): domain Eukaryota; kingdom Metazoa; phylum Chordata; class Aves; order Passeriformes; family Bombycillidae; genus Bombycilla; species Bombycilla garrulus. Next base: position 59,992 of record VXBU01017611.1, on the reverse strand, counting down.
AAAAACACGTGGAAAAATAACAATGGAGGGAGAAAAAAGGGATTATGAAACTGCTTGAAAGTCTTATTTGGAAGTAAATTGAATGAGCGGAGTTCACTATGGAAATTTAGGGAAGACAGATATTTCCCAACAGTGAGTGTGTTGTGGAGAAAATGAAGATAAAGTCATATAAGAGATGTGTGTGAAAGGGAAGAAAGAAAATCCAGTTAGATAAGTAGGGAAGAGGAATTCTTAAAGTAATGACAGGCAGCTTTGTAATTGGATCTGGGAATGGAGGAGTCATTCAGTTGCTCATAAGCTTATTCTGAAGAATTTTGTTTCTCGAGACTGATCACATTATACGGTGCCATACCTGACTGCTGGGATTAAACCCTATTGTGTTACAGAGGTGAACTGGGAACACTTCCTACACAGTGCCATGGACCACATGAGGAGTTTTTGATGGAGGCCAGAACTTAGGAAAAGCTTTTTCATATCTTTGGTGTGACAGAATCAGCAAAAGTTCTCCTCCCTTTTCCCTTCCTCCTTTTCATGATCGTGCCATTTCAGTCTCAGGCTTGATAAGCAAGATGAAGGTGGTGACTTGCATTGTTTCCAGTCTGTGCAAAGGCAAAAAGTATCAACTGCTTGATCATATCTGTGGCCTTTAGCTCGATGAACAGTTTTTAGAGGCTTTTTGCAAGACAAATTAAAATTTGGAACTTGTAGAATGACCTCAGAACAAATCCAGGTTACTGTTTCCTTGCAATCCATTGCTTGTCTGCGTCTCCACAGGTTTTCTAAGTTCCAGCCTCAGAAGAAGTGAGCGCTGTTGGCAGACACATGCTGTCCTCACATTTAGGATTTTATTTCGAGCAGTCTGTCCAGGCAGGGTCAGGAGTGTTATTTGCAGTGACCTTGCTGCTTGGTGCCAGCTGACTGAGCGGGGCTGCTGCCATCCCTTACAGTGGGGCACAGCCTGGCTCTTCTGAGCCACACAAGAGGAGGGTGAGAAGACATTTGCCTTTCTCTTTTAACTGATTTCCTCTGTCCCTCTCCAACAAGCTGTCAGATTGAATGTTTGCCCCAGTTTTCCTTGTCATATGTAGAGGTGGTGGGTTGGCTGTTGGAAGCTGGCAGGAATCAGCAGATATTCTGCCAATAAGGAGAATTCAGATGCCATAGATGCCTCAGAATATTGGGGGAAGCAGTGGGATTCAGGATTCGTGCTCCAAATTGCATTTATCGGGCTGCCACCACCCAAGTACTTGGACACTGCAGAGTTGTTTTCCCATATGGAACTTTCACTGTATTATTCTCTGTAATTGTTAAGCCAGTGGTTCTGTAGCTCTTCCTAATTCAGTTGTAGTTCTGTAATTCACTGAATTTGGTTTTAGCCATCATCTAATGATTTGAAAAAAAAATTCCCTCACCATTTGAAAAGACTCCTATATCCTAATTTTACGTGAACTCAGCACTGGTATTTTTGCACAGAGGAACAGATTGGAGTTAGAGGAATAACGTGAGTCCACACGACACAGACAAGATTGGCTCAGCACTGATTCCTATTTGCTGCCTTGGAAACAAAGGATGGCATGACAACAAAAGCAGTTCAGAAATAAAGGTTAAACCTCCAAAACATTTGAAATCTATTATTGTGGGGAACCTCTTCCTGAGTGTTTCAGGATGGATTCTCAAGTTTTAGTGTACATAGGTAAGAATTGTCTCTCCGAACCTCATCTTTGGCTGAAATCAAGACTTCAGACTAAAAATAAAAAGAGCTGATTTTAATGTATCAGTACTTGAAATATTAAATTTTAGGAACAAAAGAAGAAAGGTCTAAAAATGAGTTTTAGTCTGAGCCATTCAAGGGTTTTTTTAGAATTTTTTTGTCAAAAACTTCCTAAAACCAAGTGTTTCTTGTACAGGTGGAATTAAAGGCAGGGGCCATAACAATTTGGGATTGCAGTGCAGCAGTGTTCTTGGTTAAATTGCTGCAGTTTTTGATGAGCCCTGCAGTGCTCTGGGGTCATCCTGGCACAGCAGTGAGGATCACTCAGCTCCTGTGCACCTGGGGAGACGTTCTGGAAATTCTGTTCATCCTTCTGGGTCCTGAGAGCCTCCTCGCTGAGGCTGGGGACAGCAACCCCATCCCCACGAGCACACCATGGGTGTTCTCTGAAGTGTTTGGGTCTTTTTAAATTCCTGTTTTCTTTTCTTACTTGTACTGCTCCCTGTTTTATCGTTCATATCTCTGTTCTGCGATTGTCTGCCTTGATCTCCCAAATAACCCAATTTGTCCAGGTTAATGATACTAAAGACAAATGTCAAAATGTGTCAAAAATCAAATGCTTGAGCTCACATTCAGAATGGGATCTCTGTAGAAGGGAACAGCATTATAGCTTTCAAGAAAAATGGAATTTTGAACATTTCTTTTTATAAGAAGTGGACTTAGGTAGGTGTAAGCTCCCTAATTCATTAACACCATGTTCTGCTGTTTGGTTGGGTTGTTCAAAGGCTGTGCCAAAAGAGGAAAGAAAGGAGGTATTTATGTTTTGAATAAACAGTTCTGGTGTACTTTGAAGGCCTCTTTATTCATGCTGAGGCAGCAGCGAGGTGAACAAACAGTGTTTGCTTCCCTTTTCAGTTCATCCTCCAGAAGGGCTTTTCTTATTTGGTCGGACTCTTTCCGTGCAGTCACCCAGCAACTTCCAAGGGCCTTTGATTCACACATTAATCTCTAAATGCAAGACCAGACAGAAAACAAGGGTCCTTAGAAACCTAAGCTGGAATCCTGAGAGTCCTGAAGTTCTGCTGCAACACCAAATTGCTAAAGAAAATGAGGCAAAATTTTCTTTAACTCCTGCGGTTTTCATCAAGGCATTTCTGATCTGAGGGGCTCCCAGTGCAAGAAGCTTCTCTTTGTCTTCCGCGGCTGTACCTGTCACAGCGACTTGGCATTTTGCAGGGAACCAATAATGGAAATGGCATTCTGCTGGAATCTGTCTGCTCCACGCAGCAGGAGCATCCAGGCCTCCCAGTCCTCTGCTTCAAATGCTTTTTTGCTGCTGTAAAATTAAACCCACATGCACTGGGCTAACATTAAACTGTTTGGGGTTTTTCCCTTGCTAAATCTGGGGGAATGACGGTGGTTTCGTTCTCTCAGCCAGCAAAATTCACCTTCTGAACGTCCTCTGCAAAGGGATGAGTTTGTGCTTGGAACTGGGAAGATGTTTGGAATGTCCCTCAGTGAAAGTTTGGAATAGTTCTGTTCCCTCAGATCACTGAAACATTTCACAGATTTGTGGAAAGGGAGAAACCTCAAGAATCGTTTCAGCTGATACTGAACTACACCGTAAATATCCTTTAGTTATTTGGGTCTCTTTGCAGGCTCTTCTTTTCCTCCTCAACTATTGAAGCATTCAAACTTTGCATATTTCTGATGTAGCTTCTTTAGAATGATGTTTGGAACAAGATTTTTACTGCAAAATTACTGAAATAAGTGTTCATTTCGATCTGTACTGGAAATTAGTTTACTCATTCATACAACCATATTTTACAGAAACTTTTCAAAAATAGTTTTTGGCATGCATTTCTTCACAATGCTTCCCATTATAATTGTTCTGTTAAGATGATATTTTATTATAACTAAATCAGGAATTCTTTGAAAACATCTTTGCTGTGTAGCACCTAGAATTTGGCTGTAACTTGCTGCTAACAAACTTCCTGGTGGCAGCAACTGAACTGAGGTGGGGGGAAATCCTGCATCCAGGCAGGACAGAGCTGTCAGCAGAAGTCATCTCTGAAATGAATTACATGACAAGACTCAGACTGGCAGGAAGGCACCTTGTGTTTTGGTTACAGACTTTGTTTATATTCTTGCTGGATCATTTTTAATACTGATTTGTTACAGGAGAAAATGACATTCAGAGTTCATGTTAATAGTTTGAAAATTCCCCAAAAATAGAAATATAGAACTTCCTCTAAATGTTCTGTAGATATAAAAGGAGCTGTGATCAGCCACACCAAGGGGAGATTTGCTGCCTGAATGTATCCATTTTAGGGAAAAATGGTAAGTGGGGGAATTGAGTACATTTTTAAGAACATGGTAAGGGAAAAATTACAAACACGAAGAGGCAAAGGATGGTAGTAGTCATACTTTTCCAGGAAATGACTTAAACTGGTGTGAAAGAGTGTCATTCATGATGGGACTGGGCTGAAAGGAAATACACAACTCTATATTCCACAGTCAAATTCTTTTTCAGGCTGTCGAAGGCCATGAATGAAACATTCATACTTTGAATGAACATCTTGTCCCTGAAGACAGTCATGTTTTGAGCAGAATAAAAATAGTAGTTGAAAGAATGGAAAAGAGTATTAAGTGCGTTAAGCAAAGGAACAAAAATTTTATGTTACAGAGCACAGCTGATTTCAAGTTTTTACTATAATACAGCTTTGGGGTATTTTTTGTTGCATTTTCTGTGTGCACATATGTGCTGGAACACACAAAGTTCTAAAAATGAATGAAAAAGAATATTTTTGGCAGCTGGGTTCCTCTGCTCCCACAAAGCCCCACTGAGGGAGGACGGTTCCTGCACTCAGGCTGAGGTGAGCTGTTATTCCCTGCTCACGGCCCTGGCACTCCTTCCCTGCTTCGCCCAGATAATACAACAGTAAAATCCTCGTGCTTTCTTTCGGTTTGGAGACCTAGGAGACTTTAAAAGTAGTTTTCAATTACTGTTTCTGTTGGGCATTACCCAGAGAAGGGATTGGAATAAGAGGTTAACGTTATGACCTGCTGATTGCTTTTTGTATAAAAGCCTGTTATTCAAACTGCAAATTCCACAGGGATGGAAGTAGTCAGTAAATAACCCACGATACACAGCGTGCACTGTACCTCTATTATCTTTGTGATACAAATGAAGTATTAATAGTTTGAATGATTAAAACAAAATTATATTAGCAGGAAGTAATCAGTGAAATGCATCCTTGCTTAAATCTGCTAAATCTACTAATACTTTTTTGGCTTTTAGTGGTGACTGATGCAGCAGTGTAAATTTGATGCAGCATGCAGTCCAAAAGCCTCTTAGGCTCTTTTAATCTTAAAACCATGAAATGATGCAGCTGCCCAATGTGTTCCTTCATTTGAGGAACGGGTTCCTTGATATAAATGAAGACCTATCAAGTGAACCCAGATTTCCACTTGGAAATTCAAATTTCTTTCCAGTTAATCCAAAAATTGCATTGCTAATGTCAGTAGTGGCAGGCTGTTCTCGGGGTTTGCCCAGCAATACAAAGAGAAAATACATTAATTCTTCTCTTGAAAAATAATAGTAGCAGAAGTTACACCAAAACCTCTGCCTCCATTTTATTTTCATCTTGGAATTTCTATGCAGAGCATGGTCAGACAGTACTGGTTTGTGAATTTGTAAATTTACAGGCAATTTATAAATTTGAACACCTCTGAAAATTATTAAATTTCTGCTACCCGAAATTGTTAAATATTGATAAAAAGGTACATGTAAGTTAAAATTATTTTGTTCATGCTAACCCAGTATATTGTATAAAAAGGTCTGAGTTTCATAGGTAACAACCACTACCTTGTCCAGTAGCCAAAAGCCCAAAGATTTGAACTTCTGAAACACTGAGATGGACAGAGGCTTCCTGTGCGTCCTGTGGGAAGTGCTGCACAGAACTCACTCCCAGAGAGCAGAGTATCACCAACTTTCATTAAATTCACTGATTTCAGTTAGAAAACTTAATGGCAAGGCTCGCAACCAGGAAAAGTTAGAGTATATTTTCCCCATCAGATAGAAAAGAGGCAATTAAGACATCATCTGGGTCAATGAATGAGTCTAGACACACTAATAGCCACCGGGGAATTTGCATCTCTTCTTTCAGCGTGCATAATATGGCCAGAAATTGGTCCAAAAAGGGAAGGAATGAGCTGAACAGGCTGCAAGTCAGTGTTCTCTATTTCTAGGGGACAGGTCTGCCTGTCCTCGCACAGCGCAGGCCCTAAAGGAGCTCCTGCAGCTCCCCGTGTGTTTGGAGCAGGCTCAGAGGTGCTGTGATCAATGCCTGTGCCCTCGCTGTGGGGATGGAGGGCAGCACTCAGAACACAGATAAAGCAGTTTTTAACCTCAAACCCCAGCACAGGAGTCCTCAGTGAGTCCTCCCTGGTGCTGCGGAAGCAGGAGGCAGAACATCAGCCCTGGTTTGGTTCCAGCAGCAGCACAGGGATCCTCGTGGCCCGGGCAGAGCCAGGCCCAGCCTGAGCCGAGCAGCAGGAGCTGCTTCCCCGCTCAGTGCACACACAGATTATCCTATCAATTTCAACCTGATTGTGCTTTATCCAACCTATACCGTGAGATTAATCTGCTCACGTTTAAATGCCAGTGTTGTAAATGTTACACTGGGATGTCTTGGACCCTTTGTGGTCTGTGGAGAGGAGTGAGCTCTGCTCAGATGTGATTCATCTCATCCTAAATTTTATTTATTTTAATGAGAGTAGCATCCATCTTTTCTAATACTTTTCTTTTTAACTTTTCCACATAATGCAAGCAGTTTACATCAGGATGAAGCACTGCTTTTAACAGACATGCCTGCTTCCCTCCATTGATTGCAAAGCTCAAACAAACGGCACCTCTTTTAATGTCTAAACGTGCACATGGGATAAATCCCACTGGTGCTCATTTATAAACCTGTAATCAGGCATTCCAAGACAGGTCCCCCCTGCTGCAATTTGCTGAATCATAATGCTCAGCCAGGAAGGATAACAATTTTATTTACAAAGAAATGTCAGTGGTAAACAAGAGAGAAAGCAAGTCATGTGCTGCTCAGCAGAAGTGAAAAGCTGGTTCTGTTTTGACAGCGTCCATTAGCTGAGAGGGAGGAGAGCTCTGCTCCCGTGGTGCTTGGAGGAGCTGGGAGGGCATCCGCACAAGTTCATTAACAGCTCTGTGAGCAGAGCCATCACAGGAACAGAAATGCTTTTCCTCTTAAAGCAAATCAAGCTCTATTGTAAATTCCGTGCCAGCAGAACGGTGAACGTGTAGGGCATAGCTGGAAGTAGAATTTAAATGCACGGAGAATGCTGAGAGGAGTCATTCACTGAGAGGGCTGAAAGTCTCCTGAGGATGCTGAGGCTTTAATAATTGCTGAATCAAACTGAATAACTACCCTGAAGTAGGAATAAGTTTTCCCCATGAAAGGGATGGTGTGGGGTTTCATTTTTTTCTTTTTGCCGTAGGCCATTTTTAAAACCCTTTAACCAAGTCTTGCATGTAAGATCCTGAAATGAAGATGCCAACAGAAAGCATGACAGGCCAATTTGTGTTGTACAAAAGCTCCTGAAAACAAGCTAAAATCTGCATCTCTCTTAATCAGAACAGTGTGTGCCAGCTGCTGTCAAAACAACACAAGTATAATAGAAGTTTGACAGGTTTTGGTTGCATCTGACTCCAAAAAACTGAGCTAGTTAATGCATAACATAAACTGCTATAAAGTTAAACTCTTACTTATGTTATTTCTTTTTGTTTCTATTTGTTTTACATCAAATGACTAATTTACAAGTGCAATGAAGTGTAAAGAGCCAGGATTTTGATCCACATTTTTTGAAGGTGTAGGTCTGGTTCTTTTCATTTCCTTTTAGTAAAGTCTGGTGACCTCACAGTTCCCCGTTTATCACTGATCCACGTCAGCCTCCTTTCTTCCCCTCCCTGTAAGGTTTGGTGATTCACTGACTCTTGGAATGGAGCAGAACCCAGCTGCCAATGGTTTGTGGCAGGAGACCATTTGCTAATCAATAACCTTCCATATTCCTTATATTCAGCGTTTATTTATCAAATCTGCTAACAGCAGCACAAAATGAATTTCCTGATGCAGCTTTAACAGCAGGGGTGAAAGGTGATCTTTCCTGGTAGGATTTGGGGAATAGGAACTCTTGATGAAGCATTTTCAGACAGTGGACAGCCCTGAAGGGCCTGCAGTGCTGGTTTCCATCTGAACTGGAGCAGAGCAGTTGAGTGTTTAGGCTCAGATTGGACATTAGGAGGAAACTCTTGCAGGGTGTGAGGCCCTGAGGGTGCCCAGAGTAGCTGTGGCTGCCCCTGGATCCCTGGCAGTGCCCCAGGCCAGGCTGGATGGGGCTGGGAGCACCTGGGACAGGGGGAGGTGTCCCTGCCATGGCTGGGGTGGAATGAGATGAGCTTTAAGGTCCCACCCAACCCAAACCTTTCAATGATTCTTTGGTTCCATGTTCAGTGGAAAGGCTTTCCTAAACATCAGGAATATGAGTTGGGATGAAGCTTTGTTTCATGCAACCTGTACAAGAACTTGACATTTCTTATAAACATCTTGCCAGTAGAATAGGTGATTTTTTTTTTTTCCCTATTCATGACAGCAAAAATGGAATTAATGGCAGAGCTAAAGGACAGCTGAATAACAGATTCAGCCAGAATTTCTTAGTCATGTAAAATGTTCTTATTAGATTAAAGTATTAAAAAATCCCAAAAAGCTCAGAGATTTGCATATTCCTTTAATGGGTTATTTTGAGCTTCCATTGAAGCAGATATGCTTTCAGGAGATTGACTTAAATGCCAGTTGGGTAATAGAGCAAAAAGAAAAAACCGTAATCTTTTTCTTTGGAGCAGAGAGTAATTTAAAGCTGAAATATGACTAATTACCACAACCGAACTTGTGATCCCCCTTGCACTTGTTAATAGACTTACTGTGTTAATGTCTCTGTAAATGGATGTAAAACCCAAACAAACAAAAATCCCTTTTTGTATTTTTAAGACATAAATACAATCTTTTGTTGTACCTCACAAACAAAAAAGTAAATATATGAAATACCAGTTTACACCACGCAGCAATAGTTTAAAAGAAAAGTTTATATTTTTTGTGGCTTTTCTACAAAAGCTTGACATAACTGAAATAGTTTAAATTGTTTTAAAACTCTTGTTTTGCAGAAATGGGAATGAGGTTCCATTATGCAGCAGGGAAATGAACCATGAATTCCTGGTTACAGCAATACCTGGCATTATTATTATTAGTTGTAGTGTCAGTGGTTGCTTAGCAGAAGTATGTCCAAGAAGAAAATGTAAAAAAAAACCCATTTAATTCTGCAGTTGAACCTCAAGGAAGTGCAGAGAAGGAAGCAAATCTGAAGGCATGGGAAGGAAGGAGCTGGGCTCTGTCCTCAGCAGAGTTGGTGCGAGTTGTCAGCACCACACACTTCAAAAATAATAGAACGCATTCTTTCTGTTTATTGCCTTTTGTTGCTCATCTTCACTTTGTTCCTAATTCTGAGTCACTTTCATAAATCTGTTTTTAACGAGTTTTAGCCAGTCAGTGAGTTTCAGAACAAATGCATCCTCTGGGTTTCCAGCTGTAGAAATCCTCATGGACTGCATCCACTGTGACTCAGGCAGCCTGGAATTGAACAATCAGTTAAACAATAAATACAAAGTCCAGCCTTTGGCTCTCGGGGCTGATAATGTTAAAATAAAGGGCAAGCAGGTGGCTGGGGAAACGGGGCAAACCCCAGAGAGGAATTTTCCACTGTGATTTGTGCTGTGGAGGTGCTGAGCCTTTGGTGAAGGCTCTGGTGTCTCTCACAGCCCCGGTCAGGGCTCCAGGCTGGAAGGAGCCTGGTGCTGTCCTGGAGCTGCAGTTCAGGCCCTTCCCTGGCTGCTCTCCTGCTCACCAGCCCTTTCCTGGGCAGTAATTTGGAATGTTGTGCTGCATCAGCATAAAAGCAGGGCTGATGTGGCCAGGAGGGAATGCTTGGATGAGAAAATGCCTTTGTGCCCACTCGTGCAGGAGCTCTGCAAAAAGAAGGATCTGCTCCAGGGCAGCGATGAGCAGCTGGAAAGGTTTCCCTCAGCAGAGCTGCTGCTTTGTGCCCATGGAAGCAGCCGTGGAAGCACAGCCTGATGCTCCCTTCTTCAGCAGGGCTGGATAGGCTGAGGTGGTTTTTAGCTTGGTTTTAGCCTGGTTTTAGCTTGTTTTCTGCCTGTCAAGCACAGTCAGTCTGTGTCACAGCAGAATTCTTGCTGCACTGCAGCTGTGGGCTTTGGGTGATGTAGCTTTGCCCTCCAGTTTGAAGGGATGTTTTCACCCACACTGGTGAGGAAATTGATTTTCTAAAGAAGCTTTCTATGGAAAGAGTCTGGCTGGAGTTTTCCGTGACCTCTCACATTCTCTCCGTCTCTCCTGGCCGTTTGCCTAAGACAGTTCAGAACCTTTTGATGCTCCATTCTCCATTGGTTTTAGGAATTACGTATTTGCAAATTAATGACAACAACTTTAAAGCAAGGTTCCAGCTATACTGAAAATCCAGGTATTAATGGAAGTTTGGTCTCTTCTCTAGAAGTTTGTTGATGTGTGACACTATTCTGTGTGTGGGATGCACTTGTCCAAACTTGGGAGCCTGAAATTACTTGTACGTTTATTTTATCCCTTCAGCATAATTCATGCAGAATTCATCTGCTTGCATGCCACTTGGAGCCTCTTGGAATTTGTTATTTTCCATCTGCATCTCTAACAGTGTCACATTGTTTATGGAGAGAACATGCAGTTTTCTATAAATCACTCGCTTTCATACAGTTTTACTGCATTATTTTACTCAATTTGTGAAGGATTTAAGCACCCTGCAGTGTGCAGCATTACAAGGCATAAAGTGACTGAAAATAAAAACTATTTTGGGCTGAAAAAATGGAATATTCACCATCAGAAATATGAAACAGAATTTAAGTGTGGGTGAGATGTATTGAATGAGCTGCATTATATAAAAGGGTATTACTCAGGCTATTAATTATAAGGACTTAAATTCAAATCTTGCAGGGGGAAAAAGTGGCTGTGGAATGATCTTTGTTTCCAAACTGAGTTCTAAGGAGAAACATTGCCAAGCAGAGGCATTGTTCCATTAGAACTTGGACATTCAACACTGAATATTGAATTCAACATTCAACATTGAATTCTGTGATTTAGGAAGCAAGAGGTGTGAAAAGAGACAGGGGCTTTGATGAAACTGCTACACTGGTGTGATCCAGGCTCCAGTGAACCCGGAGGTTTTGTCCTGCTCTCAGTTTTCTTCTTTTCCCATTGTCCCAGCCCGGCCTTTAGAGCCCAGCAAAGAAACCTTCAGAGTGCCCCTGAAGTGCTTGAATTTTGGTCTGTGTCATTTCTCAGGGGGCTCCTGGAAGCCATCACCAGTGCCGCTCCCACGGCCTTTGCCACCGTGGGTTGTGTTTTCCTGCACCCGTGGGGTGTCCCTGCCCACGTGGGCACAGCTCTGCCTCCAGAGCGGCCTGGCCATGGCACCTGGCAGAGTGGCACCTGTGCCTGGGCTCCGTGCTGCCCTGCAAGGCCTGGCAGAGTGGCACCTGGCCGAGTGGCACCTGTGCCCCTGGGCTCTGTCACTGCCCCACTGCTCCACACGTCCCTCTGGGGCTGCGTGCCACAACAAGGACCTGGCTTCTCTTGGTTGGGTTTTTTTTCCCCTTCCTTCCCCTGACTCGCTGAAGTCTAGCAGAATGCTGCACTTGAGCCGGGAGTCCAGTGATACATTTCTGACATGTGCTTAATTCTTCCTGCAAAAAAGTAAAATAGGCCCCTTTTAGCTTACCCTCAAACCTGGTGAGATGATTTTTTTATGTGATATGACTTACTACTTAAAATGGATACATCCACTAGAACTTTTATTAATTCTGAAATAATATGGAATGTCAGGCACCCACAAGTGTGTTATGGAGACTTTGTTAAGCTGTAGTTTCTAGTTACGTTAAATGCATGTTGTAAAAAATGCGCTTTGTTGCACTGTAAGAAGGGGGTCAGCCAGTTGAGGGAAATAGTTATTATTCAGGCCAGGTAAACATTGAAGTCCAAAAGCAAGTGGTTTTAGTGACTTCTTTTTTATTAATAAAGTTGTTATATTTTTAAACTCCCATAAAAATAGAAGGATTTCTTATTTTAACTGTCAGTAGTCAGTGCTTCTAAAAACTGTCAACCTGAAGCTCAAACTTTGTCTCTTTTCTTTCCTTACCAAGTTATAGATTTGATGTTCAATCACAGACTGCTTTAATTTTCTTCAGTTGTCTTTATGCCTTTATGACCTGACTTCTAAAGTGCCAATGCCATGTGGTAAAGCCTTGAATAAAACCACTCTGCACAGGCAGTAATGACAGAAATTGATTTGCTTCACTTTTGCTCTGTAGACCCTTAATGCATGTTCTGTGCTGACTGGGAATGAGTTGAAATCTCATCTTTCTTGTTATTTTTTTAATTTTGGTTTGAGTCATGGCTTACCAAATTCCAGGCCCTTACTGCTGCTTGAAAATTCTTGGCCTGTTGGAAGCAATATTCTCGGATGAATGTCAGCTAATTTATCACTGACATTCGTGCCTCATTTTTCATTTGTGCTAATATATTGCTTTTAGTAAACACATGGGAAAGGGAATAGTGTTTACCTTTCCATGTCATGAGAATACTACTCAGTCTACCTGACAGAAGCTAAGAAATGCTGTTTATATTGCTGCTTCAGTGAGCCAGGAAGGACTGCACAAATATATAATGAGCATGCAGTGGAAAATGTTCTTATACAATTTTCACAGTCAGGGTTTTATACGACTTAGTAACAAGAATAACCATGATTGTTCTGAGAATTAAGAGCGCAAATGTAGACTAAATTTTGGGCAGCATTTTGAGATAATTATCAGGTTGTACGAGTGTTGTCTCTGCTTAAAAATGCTTTGAAATCTTCCTCAGCCATGTGGACAGAGTGAAGAAATTGTCTCAGTTCTTTGACCTAATCATGCCAGAAGGATTGAGTTTCAACATCCACACAGGTTTTTATCACATAGATGCTCTCCCTGGTATAAATCTCAGCTACTATGGTGGTCCTGCAGTTCTGTTTTTGTGCTGTGTGAGCTTCCATGTGCTGTGTGTTGAGCTAACCTGGGGAACTGCTCCAGCCAAAAGCCAACGCTGCCAAAGAAAAGGGACTGCAGCAGTGTTTGGACACAGAAAGAAGCAGGCAGGGCGCTGCTTGTGACGGCAATGTGCCGTATGTCAGACTGAAGTGGTCACTTAAGTGTGGCTGAGGAAGCGATGGCTCTGTCAGCTCTGTGTGCTGAGGATGTGCTGGGCCAGCAGCACACACAGCAGAGCTGGTCCAGCTCAGCAGGGCTTTGCAGGAGCTGGGCTCACACTCTCATGGGCACCGTCCTCAGTTCGTGCTCAAATGGGCCTCTAAGAGTTACAGGGAACATAAAGAGGGTACTCACAAGAGCCTGCAGTGGCTGGACGAGTCACTGATGGCTCAGTGACTTCAAACTGATGGAAGATTTTGATTAGAAATTAGGAAAATCCTTCCCTGTGAGGGTGTGAGGCCCTGGCACAGGTGCCCAGAGCAGCTGTAGCTGTCCCTGGATCCCAGGAGTGTCCCAGGCCAGGCTGGACAGGGCGGGGAGCACCTGGGACAGGGGAAGGTGTCCCTGCCATGGCACAGAGAAAATGTTTATAAAATCCCTTCCAACCCAAAGCAGTCCATGGTTCTGTGATTCTACCTGGTGAAAAATTCCACTGACTGTTGCCTTCGGATTTTCTGGCTGGAAGCCTCCCATCTCAGCTCCTTCTCTGTTGCAATTTCTTTTTTCATTAAATGGTTTACAGCAAATGTAAATAATTTGTTCAAATTAAATGACGTGTTTCCATGGTTTCATATTTTGTTATTTATGTACTGCCAACCTCTGAGCCCACAGGTACTTCTCATAAATATCACTTTTGCAATTGGAATGAATTACTGTAACTTATGTCTTCTAGTCAACCATGTAATTTTGATAACTCCCAAACCTAGAAAATTAATCTGCTTTTTATGAGTAAATAATATACCCACCAAACATACTGTGGAAAAGAAATCTTTCTGTGGAAAGGGTGAATATTCTTAATTCTTTAATTGGTTTCTCAATGTGTGTGTTGTCTTACATTGGCAACAAATTTCTAACTGTAATTAGTCTAATGTGGAGTTTACGTTTTTTTGTGGATGTTGCTTTTCTTCCTGAGAAGTTGCAGTTTCTTTGAGGTGAAATGTTTGCAGTGACTGATGAGGGCAGGAAAGCGATATTGAAATTTCTAGCAGATGACCCCTTAATAAGATGTATGTAATTGGATAAGACTTGCAACAAATATTGGGCATCTGTTGGGTAACATGGAAATAATGAAGAGAAACAGGAACTGGAAAAATCTTTAATTAACAAAACCTCTTCAGTTTCTTGATATAATACTACTGCTGAGAGAGAATGGGTGGGTAGGATTAAAAAAAATTAGCCTAAATTCTTTGAGAGAAGTGTCTAAAAGAATTATTAGCTGGTTTTATTAGTAACCAGGGATGATCAGTTGGTTTTATTAGTAACCTGTATGTGCAAAAGGAGCTGAACTTGATCTTTTTCCTCCATATCCTTTGAAAATTTCAGCTGTGTCTTCAAACCCTCCTGTTTTAAAATGCTTTTCTCTATTCAAGACACACTTTTGGTAGATTTAAACAGGCAGAGGATAATTACTGGCAAAACAAACCAAAATAATGTGTGTTTTCTTGGAAGGGAACATGTGGAGGCCTCAGGGGAGAGGAGAGGGAGAGGAGAGGAGAGGAGAGG
>VXBU01017611.1:30404-45338 GCA_013400315.1 Bombycilla garrulus | reverse complement strand
GGAGAGGAGAGGAGAGGAGAGTTTCATTGCCACAGAGTAAGGCGGGTTGATGCTGTGAGACATCTTGTGACACCATCCCACCCCTCCTCTGCAGTGGATCCCTTCACATCTGAAGTAGTCTGGTGATCATCTGCCACCTTGAAACCTCCTCAGAGAAATCTCCAGTCAGGATTGTGTCCTAGCAGGTATTGCAGGAAGTTTATTGCTTGTGTTTCAGTGCTTAGGGTATGGCTCTGTTCCTGTTTTGAACAGCTTGTTCAGTGTCATCCTGGCCTTACTTCTTGCCATCCTGAAGAAAAATAAACATTATTTGGCAATAATGGGATTAGTATGTGGCTTGTGTTTGCTGGCAAGGGAGGTTCATTAATTTTGTTAGCATGTTATAGGGTTTTCAAACACAACTGAAAGCCTAAATTCAAAATATCCCAAAATACTTCAATGTTCAGCTCTTGGCATCCAGCTCTGGCATTTCACTCATTGTATTGGTGTCCTTACAAAACTCACAGGAAATATTTTGGTTTCCAGCTCGGTATCATTAAACTGAAGTAAAATGCTGGGAAGAACAAGCCGTAAGGTTGCTACTGAAGGATTCATGGTAAAACCTCAGGGCTGTGTGAGCGTGCTCTCCTTGTCCCGGCAGCTTTCCCTGCCCGGAGCTGTGAGGGGGCTCAGCCGTTCCTTGGGGCGCGTGCTCCGTGTCCCACTGACCGTGGGGTGATTCACCGGGAGGGGAAGGATGGAGGGGCCACTGAAGTCTCTCAGAAGTTTGTGTTCTGCATTCCCCCAAGGGAGCAGGGCTGTTCTCAGCTGGGCTGGCAGTGAGGAGCAGTTCTGGGCAGCTCTGCCAGGGCAGCTCCCGAGGGTGGAGGGGAGCGGATTAGAGGCCCCGAGGGACGGAGGGACGGTGGCTGCTCGTGTAACAGCAAAGCCATCACACTTGCTACTGGTTCTAGAGGTGATTTACTCCCTGAGCACCTCATTTTTCACGCTGCACAAGGTGACTGTGGGAGATTCTCTTGTAGCAGATGCTGCCACTGTGATTTTCCAAAAGCTCTTTGCTTGCTCTCGGTGTCTGGAATTCTGTATTACAGAACAAAATGCAGCCCAGCAGCTGCATTCTGGATTGGTTTCATCTGTATAGACAGTCCTGCTTCCTCCTGCTCCCTCTCCCAGCCCCTGGGTTTTGTGCTGGGTGATGCCTGAAACTGAAGGAGCTGCTCTGTTTAAGACATCCCATTTCTGCAATCGGGGTCACTGCTGAAATAGCTGAAAAATCTGAAGAAAACTGCTCAGCGTTCACAGGAAGCAGTTCTGGGCTCTCCTATTGTGTTAGCTCTTTAATTGGAAGAGCTGTGCTGTTCCTCACTGCTGTGCCTGAGCTCAGCTCCAGAGCAGATGAGAGCAGCACCCAGAGGGGCTTTGAGGCTGCACAAAACACATTAACAGCAGCAGCTTCTTCAACTGAAGTGAATTCAAACTGCAGAAGGGATAGAAAAACTCCATCATTGTGGGTCACCTTTTTCGTTGGTACGAATTCTCAAAATAGCTATTTCAGCACTGGTTTTGATAGATGGTTTCTGGGTTATTATTAATTTATAAAATGGGACACCTCAAAGGAGAGAGATTAATGGTTTTGTGAAATTTTAGGAAGGACTTTACATAGAAACAGTGATCTCTGTCTCTGAAAGTACATAATTAACAAGTAGATTGAAACAGTGCTGAATATTTCATATTGCATTAAATTCTCTAATATTTTGAAACTCTTCCTCAGTTTTGCAAATATTGTGCTGCAGTTTTAGTAGAATAAACTGTATCATGCAGTTTCTTTTTCTCATAATGGAAGGCAGAAATGAAAAATCTGGTAAAATATGTATCTGAATATATTATATGAGGTATTTTACTAAATCCAAACTGTTTCAAAAATGTGTTTGGTATAAATTTCTAATTTAAAATATGCAGGTGTATATTTATAATTTTATCCCACGGTACTGCCAGGTCTGCCGAAGTTATTTGGGTAAATGTAAATGCATATGCATTCCCTGCCAGGCACACAGCATGTATTTGCACACTGTTGTGGAGCTTGCAAAGCCAGCTTACCAGAGACATCCATCTGTTTTCTACTTAGTGTAAAGGAGTTAATGACCTGGGTAGTTAAGACTGTCTGGAGGATCTGTATAATCCTTTCACACAAATAAGATATTGTTGCAGTTAATTGTTACTTTCTCCCAAATTAAAAAAAAAAACCAAAAAACAACAAGACAAAAAAAAAAAAAAGCCAACAATTAAACAGCAGAGTTTGCAGTGGTCTTATTTCTGTCCTCCACCTGAGCTTTTTTAGTCTAATGGAACTTGGCCAAGCAGAAAATCTGCAGCAAGGTCAGAGGTATTAATTTGAGATTAGGCAGAGCAACTATTTGCAGGTAGACGTGGAGCTTTAGAAACAGGAATCAGCTCTAATTTATCAATATTGATTTCATGTATTTCTATACCTTGCCCCCAGGGCAGGTTTTTGAGAAGGTAGCTTGAGTTTTGCAGAAACCAGGATGAAGGTAACGCAGGAGGCAGGGAACGCGCAGCACTGCACAGATTAGCGCTGGGAAGGTGCTGTGTGACCTTGTGGGCTCACCAAAGAGCTTTAAGAAGCTTAGGAGCAGGTGAAGGTGATGGGCAGAGCCGTTGTTTTTCTTACTCCCTATCTTAGCTTGGAACAGGCTGTGTCTCGCTGGGCTCCAGGCTGCTTTAGTCAGAGAGGAGTGGGAAATGCCAAGTGGAAAGATTGCATAAAGCACTTGTGTTAGCCTGTCTGCTCTTCTGAGACAGCACTTCCGTCTACATGGGGTGAAACACCGGCACAAAAGCAAGCTGCTGTGTTACATATTATTAATAATAATAATATTTTATATATGTATATTATATATGTTGGAAAAGTTAGGGTAATTTAGTTTTTAAAACTTCTCAGTGGATTCAGTGCATTGGTAGCAGTCAAAGGTAGGGCTGCTTGTGACTTGTGTTAGCTTTATAATCTACAGCCTTGTTTGTATTTACAGTAAAAGGGATTTTCATTATATTTTTACAAGTTATAATATGTTCAGAAGAGAAAGACAAATATTGCTATAGCCTATATCTTAATTGCTGCCCTATTGCTAGTAAACTTATTTAAACAGTACTTATTTAAACAACAAATGTAGTTGGTATTGAATTGATTTGTCTATTTTGAAGTACTACCCTATTTCTGTTTATTGCAATTGCTATATTTATCTTAGGATGATCTGCCACGTGCCACATTCATTCACTCATTGCTTGGGGTTGTGCAGAAAACCCAGGCCAGGCACTGAAATGGGTCCCTGGGGGAAATTCTGTGGCCTCAGTGAGAATGCAAAGCGTGTGAAACAGCAACACAGCAATGACTCTCTGCTCCAAACTCCTGCAGAGACCCAAAATTCCTCTAGAACCCTCTGAGAGTAGCCCAGAGAGGGTTTTGTCCTTATTGAACTTCTGTCCTTAGTCCAGTTCAGGATCAATTGTTATTTAAAAGCCCTGAAGCAGGAGCCCAACAGCAAATATTGAGTGTGCACAGAGTTATTTTCCTCTTGCTGCCCCCAGACCTCCTGTGCTGCTCCTTCTGGAAGAATCAGTGCTGGAAACCTGGGAACAGATTATGTGCCTGTTGCTGTGGGGCACCCAGTAATGCCACCACCCAGTGGAGCCACAGCTTTGGGGTTGGTTTAGATGGGAAAATAAGTGACTTCCACATTGGTTAAAATGTTCATCCATTTATCATTTAAATTGAGACAACAGTCTTGACTATTGGTCAATGGGCATGGTGTTATTTGTCCAAGGTTGGACTTGATGGTTTTGGTGCTCTTTTCCAAACTTAGTAATTGTGTGATTACAAAAATGACTTGAAAAAGCCTCACTGATTTCTCTGTAGATGGTAACTGGCAGTGCAGTTGGACTCTCTGGCAAATACATTCTCTCCATCCTTTAGGTTTGCAGCTGAATTTGCTTTAGTGAATAAATAAACACTGTGGTGTAGTAGAGCTATTTATATCTAATGGAAAGGCTCACCTACTCTCTTCTTTTTCTTCCAAAAGTGGGAGTTTACAAGTGACTAAAAAAAAATAAATCTCTTGACCTTTTCTAATAGTTCTCAGTTGTAAAGCATGTGACTTTTGTCTTGGTATTTTTTACCCCTTGTTCTTTGGAATGCTTGTGGTTGTGGAGCTCTTCAGACATATGGCTGAGTGATGTGTGGGCTCAGCAATGGCTCTTCTTCTTTATAGATCATCTAATAGAGAAGATTGCTTCTATTTCTGTTATTTATGATTGCAGTGCTTCACTCTGGTCTCATCCATCTGTGTCATATATGAAAGCCATTAGTAGCAGCAGTTTTGAGCAGATAACTCTCACCCGGCCGTACATCACAACAATCTTTTCACGCCACATAATTTGGAATAAAGCTGGAAATTTACAGTGGAGCCTTGTAACTCCAAGGGATGACAGTGTGTATGTGTATTATTGATAACAAGGTGTTTTTCTCAGTGCTGTGCCTGGACAGAGCAGTGCTGGGCAGAACGAATTCCCTCCATCATGTGCCATAAACCCCGCAAGCTGTGTGGAGGCCTTCAGCTCGTTTGGTCTGAGAATGCACCCAGTGCTCCTTCCCAGCTTCTCCCTTGGTTTTGTGCTGCCCAGTTGGGGTTTTCTGCTCTCTGGGCGGGCAGGGAGCAGCCTGGGTGCCCGCAGAGAGTGACCAGGGAGTCTGGTTTGCAGCACAAGGCCTTTTTGTTCTTTGCATCCCTCCCTGGGCTGCAGGGAGCCTTTGGCTCCAGCTCGTCCGGAGCTGGAGAGGAAGGAAGCTACAGCCAGATTCTATATATACCCCACAGATCAAAATCACCCTGTCAAAACACAAAAATACCTCAGTAATTTTCTTTTTAATTTTAATTTTAGCTGTCAGCCTCGAGATGCCACTTTGCTCTTGAGCTACCCTGCATAATGTGTGCCAGCTCACTTCAGCTCATGGTAGAGTGTAAAGGAACAAATTTCCTGGCAGCCTTTGCAAAGCAGTGTAATACAACTTTCATTACATGAAGGTGGTGAACATAATGTGACTTCTTAACAGCTGCACTAGGTGATGCGAAGCTCTTAACATCTTTTCAAAACAAGTAACAAGTGAGAGGTTATTTTTCATCTCTATTCCTAAAAAAAATATAAATTGCATGTTATTTTAAGCAGATGACACTTTGTTTGCACTTAGCTGAACAAAGTAAATTCTTACATGATTCTCCAGATGTGTTGTTCTGTGAAACAAAGAAAACACTAAAAACAAGTGCTAAAATACACCGTAATGGCTGGATTTCAGCATGAGAATTTGGATGTTAAATTACATGTACAGAAATGATGGCTGTCAGCTGACACTTGTTCTTTTCCCTTTGGATTTATGATTCCATGAGAGTTGCTTGTTGCATTGTTTATTTCTGTGTTTAAGTGTTTGGTTCCCTTTTGAGTATCCTCAGAAAGTGAGACAGGTCTGATGCTTTTGGATCACTTTTTGAGGAACCAGTCACCCATTACAAATGGGAAATAAGGGGAAGGAATCAAGGCTGTCCATGCTGAGCTGCCCACATCAGGCAGTCTGTGCTAGGCTGGACACAAACTCAGGTTTGAGGGCTCAGTAACCAACGCTGATAATCAGAGCTTCAGCACGCAGGTGTAACCACGAGTCCAAAAGGACAAATCCTCTGTGGTTTGCTTACTCTGGCAGCTGAATTGTCCTTTCCATTGCAGTGTGATCTGCATCGTTTCCAGGGAAGTTCGCAGCTAAAGTTCACAGGCTGGAGCAAACAGTGGCACTCCTCTGCTCACCTCTTTATCTCGATGCTTTAATCGTGTTAAAAACAAGGTCGACATTGTCTGTGGTTGAATGAATTCCTTCACGCGCTCTGAGAGGCTGTCAGCTCAGAGACAGGACGTGACTGTGGTGGTTCAGAAATTCTGCCCAAAATAGATGCCCAGATCTGCAGTTTTCCTTACACACTTTGCTGAATAAAGGCAGAGCTGGAGCAGCCCCTCCCAGGTCCCCACTGGAATGGCAGGCACTGCTGAAGCAGCTCCATTCTATAAATTTCCAGATATTCCCATAATATTTCTCAGATCTTTTGCTTTGATTGTCACAATATATTTTGCAACTTTCACAAAAGTAATTAGTTAACTTCTTTATTTTCTGAAGGATATACCAGGATTTGATTTTTTTTTTTGCATGTGCTTTGTTCCTGAAAATACAAATCAGTCTATTGTCCTTGAGACTGGAAGATTTGGAACCAAAAAAATAATCTGAAAGTAAAATATGACTCAGCTGCAAGTAATATTAATGGTAATTGCCACTTAGTGATCTTTCAGTTGGTAGAAAACAAACCATCAAAATGATAATTGCAGGATTCACTGGGATTTAGGCTGATTAACAAACTAGACAACCAAGTGGGCAGCAGCCCCTGAGCCAGAGCTCTGGCTCCAGTGGAGTTGGCAGAGCTAATCTGGAATCAGTGGAGCAAAACCCACTTTGTTCCCTTTGCCCACAAGAATAAACATGAGCCACGGCCGAAACAGAGCAGTTGGAACCAATTTCTGCATGGGATCCTGATGAAAAAGAGCTGGGAGAGAGGGAAGGGTGATCAGACTTCTTTAAAGGCAGCCTTGGGGCTGGGAGTGAGGCCAGCCTGGCATGAATGGGACCGTGGCAGTGTCTGCAGTGACCTGCAGGTGCACCTGCTCACAGCTCTCCTCACTATTCACTTCTGAAATAAATGCATGTGTGTTTTAAGTGGGAAAGAGAAGTGTTAAAATTGCCTCGTGCAATGAGCTCTTTAGAACAATTTAGATAATTTAATAAGTTTTCCCCTGAAGTTGAGGAAATTCAATATTCGCAGCTGTTAAGCAATTTGAATCTATTTTATTCTTGAGATTTGGGAAATAGTGTGTTTTTATGCGTTGGAAATGCAAAATTTCAAGTATAGAGAGAATGCATTACCTATAAACAAACTGTGAATTACTTTTAAATCGTTTATTATAATCTCCTGACTCACTGTTTGATGGCAAGGTGTTTATTACAAGGTTTTTTCAATCTCAGATCTTGATTGTCTGTTTTGTTGAAATGTAGACCAATTTCAAAATATTTGAACTCAGTTTAATTTTATGGAAGAACCCATAGTAGAGGCAAAAAGCTGGAATACTGACCCTCAAAGTAAGCACCCTCAAGCAAATTGTTCTTTTGATGTGGTTTGGAGGGGCCTGTGTGTGCTGTGTGCCAACCTATGGCAGGAGATTTTTTTATCTCAGAAAAAGTTCTTTCAGATCATTCATAAATTTTAAATGGGATTCACATTGCAATCAGGAGCTAATTTTCTTTTCCCATTATCTCCTGCCATTCTGTGCTGTGAGAACACTTTGTTCTCTGCAACAACCTCACTCAGAGAGAGCTCTGGTCCCTCGCAGAAGTAATTAACTGGGAAAGACTTTGGGTTTTCAAAGAGACCTTCCCCAGGCGTGCAGGGGAACAAATCCCAACCCAAGGATGGGTTTCATTCCAGCTTCACATTCCTCACTGCTGGATGCTCGTTGACAGTTCCTGTGGCAGAGCAGGATTTAGATTCAGGAAATGTGGCTTTGTAGAACTGCTTGTCCCACGCTGTATTTGAACACTGTGGGCTGTCTTCAGCATTAAAGATTTATCATTGTCTAGAGTCTCTTGGTTTTTAAATGTGAATGCTTATCTCCTCTTTTAATCACAGTGTTTGCTTGATGTCTTGTGTCTTTATTTCACACGGGGCTCTGCTTTCTTTCATTGACTTACAGGTGAAATATTTAAGTTTTATTTTATATTTGTTACAAAATTTAAAAAAGGAACACCACCACCATTCTAACTGTCGTTTCTGTTTCTTTGGCAGTGTGCTGTTTCGTGGTTCATAAGAGGTGCCATGAGTTCGTCACCTTCTCCTGTCCCGGCGCTGACAAGGGGCCGGACACTGATGTGAGTACCCTGACATTTCAGACCCTGCTGCACAGACTGATGCTGCTGCCCCCGAGAGAGGGCACTGCGAACAGGATCAATGGGTTTTTCATGACACGTAATTGAGTTCAAGTGGCTTTTAACAGTTGGGAAGTGAAGGTTTATGGACTGAAAAAATCTATTTTTGGTAAGAAAAGTAAGCTTGAGTATGTGAGCGAGAACAATATCCTCAGAACGTGACAACCCTGAGGCATTCACCCAGCCATGAATCAGCATTTTATTTTCTTTGCTTTGTGTCGGATGTATTTCACGTTAACAATTCCCAGAAACGCTGAAGCTTTTTCTGAGCTTTCTTTGTATCTATTTTATCTCAAAGTGTGTCTTTTGAGCTGTCTCTGGTCCTTGTCTCACTGCACGCAAGGATCTGTAGCTCCAGTTAAATGACAATTTCATCTCGAGCCAGCTGGCTTATTGGGTTTTTATTTTATTTTCATGTTTGAGCTAGT
The DNA here is from genome assembly GCA_013400315.1 of Bombycilla garrulus. Taxonomy (NCBI): domain Eukaryota; kingdom Metazoa; phylum Chordata; class Aves; order Passeriformes; family Bombycillidae; genus Bombycilla; species Bombycilla garrulus. The sequence goes on along the minus strand of VXBU01017611.1, from coordinate 36,824 downwards.
CTAGCAGTCTGGATACTCCCATTCCATCCTGCTCTGTCAGTACTTCTGCAGCATTTTTGGTCCACAACCAGTTTTTCCTCTCAACACATCTGCCTGCGTGGTGAGACACATGTGCAGGATCTTTGTGTCACCCTGCTGAAATAATAAACTGATCTTGTTTGTTCACATAAAAATAACATTTCTTTGGGTTTTATAAATCCCACTTTACAGTGAAGTAATTTAACATCTGCTTATGGGAACAATACATTCCAAGTGTTCTTTGTCTGAATGGCTCTGTTTTGTTTCTTATCACATATTCATGCTCTAGATTGTAGGCTATTATCTCCTCTGATAAAATGCACCAGAAGAATTTTCCTGCTAGGTTTTAATGAGCTTCTCATGAATTGTTTCAATATGCCAGCCAGGAGGTCAGTGAACAATATCTGGGCAGAAGCCACAAGGGGTCTTGGAAAATTTCAGATATTAAAAAGTTCTCTCATTTTTAAATTTAAATATGTGGAAATGGTGAAGACCTGAGAAGAATTTTTAAAACTTCAATTTTAAACATTTCACATAATGTATATTTAGGTGCAGAAGAAAAATGCTGAAGTGTAATTAGGTATTAGGAGTGTAGTTACCCTGTTCAGTGTCTCTTGTTTAGCTGAATCAGACTTTACTGATAAAACACTCATTAGGCAAGAGCAAGAAACCAAAATTATTCTTCATACCTTTGCTTTTCTGGATGTTCCTCATTTCTTCAAGTTTTGCAGTGGAGCAGTCAGTTGTGCACGTAGTTTAACAGCTGAAGCAGAATTTGGGATTTGGGAGTTGTGTGTTTGAGGTGTGTTTGAGGTGCAGAGAGGCTGAAACCCAGGTCAGCCCCCGTGGGTGATGCTCTCATCCCTCATCTGTCTGGAGGTTGTTGGTGGCAAAGCCCCCACTGGACCCAAAGGGGCCACAATTTCAGCAAAAGTCTGAACAATTAAAGAATATTTGCTGAATTCCTCATTCTCTGAATACAGTTCATGCCTACAAGCAGTGATTTGTTGGTATGAACTATATACCTGCATTTTCTAATCAGAAAGTTATTTCTGATTCACTTTGGTCTGTCCTAAAACCACAAGGAGAATAATCCAAACCTGGTTTTAGCTTAGTGCTCAGTTGTGATGTAGGATATTGATGGAAGTTCTTCTTGGCCGAGAGTTTTAGTGGTGACACTCATGAGTAGCTCTGCTGTGTCTGTGATGAATGGTTTGGCTCTTTAAAGTGTTCTTGATTATTTATTGTTTTTTAAAGATGGCTCTTTGGGGTTGTTCACCTGAAGTTCAGAAATGAGAACACATGTTTGTGCGTGAGAACTTTTAATTTTGCTGAGAATCTTTTTGTGGCGACAGAATCTGTGACAGGTCGTTAACAGTCTCTAATATTGCTGACTGCATTTTGTGATTTGGGTTTTTGCCTCGGTGATTAAATAAATCAGCCTAATGCCTCATTTCTGTATTTGGGTTACCAAATTATCAGTTTCAATATTTACACAGCAGCAATAGCTCGAAAAACCGTTTGAAGATTAAAAGCAATCAGGAAATAAATATGTTTTATTAAAACTGTGCTACATTAGTGGGTACTATTACACAAAGAGGATTGTAGAATATTATACTTTAATTTACTGAAATGTTTGACTATAATTTCAACCCTTTTACAGTTCAGCAACTTATTCCTATCCCAGTTGTTACAAGCTTTGTTCTGAAATGTAGTGTGCTATGAAGCTTATCATAACATTTAGCAGATTTTTAAATATTAAAACGTCCTTTTCTAAATTACTTTGTGCAGGTGCACAATTAATTTGTGTACTCAAATGCTCCAGTGTAACCTTTCCACTAATTGTGAGAGTAATACTGTCATTAATAAAATTAATTTTCCAGAGCAATGATTATAATAATTATAATCATTATATATAATAATTGTTGTATATCAGAATAATGTTAAATTATGGTGCCCTGTACTTAAAATATAAGTGAGGCAGTCCCTGCAAAGCAATGCCTTAATGAAGGTGAGTGTAACTGAGGAAAGCTTAAAATGAGTCTCTTCTTGTTTTCCTGAGAGTAGCTGAGATGTGAGGTTGAAATGTCTGCGTTTGTGCCAAAAGGAAAATAATACTTGGGAATGAAGTGCTCATCCTTGAGTGGCTTTGCAGTGGTGGTGGCTGGGGAGCAATAGCCCATTGCAGTAAACAAGAAGTCCCACAATCAAAGAAATTTTACATTTCCTTATTACTTGGCAGGGTGTGAGCTCTGGTTTCTTAGCTAAAAGCAGCTCAGGAAGTTGTTTCCCTGCTGTCTAACAGCTCTCTGGAGTTTGAGCAGAAATTATTCATCTTCTCTTCATGGCCCCGTCTTTATGGTGAGGCTGTGGAGTGGAATTTGTTAGTTTTTGTTGGTGGTGCCCTCCAGAGTCCCGGGAAGGAGAACCTCCAGTTCAGCTGCTGCCTTCTGGAAGATGCTTGGTGCTCTTAAAACCTGTGAGACTCCCCTCTGAATTTCATTTGTGGTTTCTGTGATTCTAGAGCTGGGAGGAGAAAGATTGACCCTTAAAAATTCATGTGCTGGGAGAGCAGTGGGAAACTGGAGTTCAGAAATGTTGCGAGTGGCGGCAGTGGGCTGGGTTTGCCCTGAGGCTCAGGGAGTGCTGATGTCCCCATTTACTGAAATCTCACTCTGCTCATCTGATGGCCGGGGCTCAGGGAGAAATGGTTTGACAAATCACCTCTGTACTAAGCCATAATAAATTAATATAACTGCTCTGCCCTGGAGGGTTTAGGTGTCTTGACCAGATTTCCTTTTCTGTTCAGTTCCAGGAAATGCTGAAATATTTTTCTTTTGTTTTTCTTTTTTTTTTTCCATTTTATTTCCCCCACTGGCATTTAATCATGTTTCTAGATCATATTTACATGTAGGAGGCTGGTTTCAGAGTGGAAAAAGAGAGTTGCTTGACTAGCCTAGGGAATTAAAAAAAACCAAACCAAACTCATGAGAAGAAAAGGCAGTAACTGGAAGCAGAGTATTAAGATTTACCGTAGAACTAGTTAAAAAGGGATTTTAATAAGAAAGCTTTGCAGTCTTTTTCCAAGGATAATGAAATGCAGCAGCAGGGCTTGTCTGATTTGCCTTTAACTCTGTAGTTGTTTTTTAAAATGGAAAACAACTGTTATAAATGTTGGACATCTTGAGACTGGAGCAGCAACAAATATAATTTGATAAAATATTATAGAATGGTAGAATCACTTAGATTGGAAAGGATCTCTAAGATCATCAAGTCCAACCATATGTCACTAAGGTTTGGGGGGCAGCTTTTATTGCTAATCTGAATTTTGAGTAATAGGCAATCTTGTCCCAGAAATATTTTTTTAATTAAGATGAAAACCTTCTTGCTCCATCACAAAAGATACACAAATCAGGGAGACCTGGCAAGAAATAGTTCGATCTCTGCCAGATTAACAATAATGTTCTCGTAAAAAGAAGCCTGTATGAATTTTTGGAAGTGATTCTTAAACAGCTCAGATGCAATTTTTCACTGCATACCCTAAAGAGAGAAAATATAAAGCCCCCTCTATTTTCATATTAAGGGAATAACTCAATGTGTTTGTATGTCTGTGGTTTCTAATTATGATAATTATTAATCCCATTGATATTGTTTGCAATAGACATTATTAGATGCAGGCAGTAGGTAATAGTCTTAATAAAAAACAACCACAATGCAAACATACTTTTATCAAAATGTGGTGTTCCTTGCTGTATTATCGCTGCCTTTGCCCCACAAGCATGTCCTAGATAACAAAATCAGTGTGATCACAGTCAGTGCAGGAAGTGATACTGAAGGAGCTGAAATTTTTTATTCCTTATGTTACTTGTTGTAAGTACTCTAAAACAAATTTTTAAGGACAGCAAGATAATTTTTCTTACAAAAATAAGCATTTACTTTCTCATGGTTACCCTGACTTTAGAATCTCTGAAGAGTATCCAGAGTAGTTTATGGAGAAATAAAGGTTTCATTCTTATGGTCTTGACTTCAAAGCCCTAAAATTTAATCATGGGGGAAAGTTGCTTGGTTTTCCAATGTTTTAATTGTTTTTTTCAATGGTGCTGTGTGAGAGTGGCTCATTAAAAGTTTATTATATTATATTATCTTACAAAGTGTGGTTATATTGACAGTGAAATTCCAGTTTGATCAGAATCAGTGCAGAAGCAAGATTCTTTTTAATGGAAGGCAGAGAAATGAAAGGAGGAAACCTGCCCAGAAGGGCTCTGTGCATCCTGAGTACACTGAGCTCATTCTCCTCCGGCACTGGAGGAGGTTCTGCTCCCAGGTTTGTGGAATTGCCCGGCCCTGCCTGCACAGGGAGGTTTGAGGCACTGCTCTCCTAAATCCCTTCCTTTGAGGAGCTGCAAGCAGCTTCCCAGGTGCCCTGACAGCAATTCTTGTCCTGGAACAGGTTTGAATTAATCATCCCCCGAGAAAACATGTGTCCCTTCTATTCCTAAATTAAAGCACAGGCTCCTTTTATTGCACCTGGAACGGCTTTTAGCTACAGAGAATGATCCTCAGCAAAACCCAAATTAAACTACAAAGGAGCGGGTTCCTGAACCCCTATAACTGCTGGTAATTCCCACCTTTTCCCTGTAACCCAGCTCCAGAGTGGCTCTGTGTCCCTCTGCCTGCAAGGATTTCCCTGCAGTGCTGGAAGGAGCTGTGTGAATGTTCCCTGCTCGCCCCATGGGAAGGAGATCCGTGCTGGGTGGCTGCCTGCAGTGTGTGGCTCCAGAGGAGCATTTGCTCTTCCACTGCAGCCCTTCAGCTCTCACTTCATGGAGTTTGTGCCTGAGACACTGGGAGTGCAGTTTAGATTTTTGTTACAGCCTCTGTGATGTGAAAGTTCATAGCTTTTTATTTATGAAGAATGTGTATTTTATTTTCCCAATCCAGAGCAGTGCAAGTGCTGAATAGCTGTAACATAAAATTTAGACTTTATATTTTTCTTTCTAGCCATTTCCTTGGCAATATCTAATATAAAATAGGTGATGCTGGTAAGAGTTAACCGCTGAACAGAGTTCTGCTCAGACAGTGAGGAAATGTATATAAATGATGAACCTAAAAATACCCCTGATTTTCACAAGTTAGCACTGCAGAACAATGAGGCAGTGGGACTATAAAAGGAGAACTCACAGCTAAGTTATTCCCAATAGTAAAAAGAAATCTTGTGCAGAGGGTGCAGTTTTGGTGGCAGCAACTCCTGGGTGCTGATTTTCACCATCAAAACTCCTCCTAACTCCCCAAATTGAAGCTGGCATTATTCCAACAGTGCTTATTTTCCAGTTGCTAAGAGTGTATTGAGTTTTGTGAATTTGGGTTGAGTTTCATTATTTCCTAGTCAGCTTTTGTTTCCCCTCGGCGAAAGTCTTGTGTCAATCTTTAAACTCTGTGTAAATGTGCTGATATTTGAGTTTAGGGTGGAAGAATGCCTAAGAATTACTAATAATCTGTTTTGTTACATGAGATATCATGTGTAAAATGCACCAGAGACATTTCTGTCAGGTTCCACCCCCACAACTATGTGGGTTTTAAAATAAAAAAAAAAAGTGATTATGGCACACTGAACTCAGTAGCTGGAAGAGACACAGACAGACCACTGAGAGAGCCTTGCAGAATGCTGGCAGTTTTTAGCACTGTCTGTTTGTTGAGGTAGCAGTTCTTGCACCAAAATTAGATTCAGTCTTAATTTGGAATAAAACAAGTGGGCTAATTTTGACAGGCCCTGCAGATCCCATATGCTGCCAGTGATTTTAGTGTGTCACAGAGAGTGTCCCCATCTCTGGGATCGCTGGGGCTCTGTCCTTGGGGCGCCGGGAGGAGTTTGCTCCTCTCTGCTGAGTCTGAGGTGGGGTGGCCTCGGCTCCTTGGTGTAAATCACAGCTCCAAGGAGCTGCTCTGGGTGGGGAGGGAAGAACAAGCTGGGCTCTTGGGGAGAGCAGAGATCTGCTATCGAGGTGCTTTGAGCCTGGAGAAGAGCAGTGGCTGGGAGGGGAGCTGAGAGGGAGCTGGGGACACTCTGGTTAGGAGAGAGCTGGGGACACTCTGGGTAGGAGAGAGCTGGGGACACTCTGGTTAGGAGAGAGCTGGGGACACTCTGGGTAGGAGAGAGCTGGGGACACTCTGGTTAGGAGAGAGCTGGGGACACTCTGGTTAGGAGAGAGCTGGAAGAGAGCTGGGGACACTCTGGATAGGAGAGAGCTGGGGACACTCGGGATAGGAGAGCGCTGGGGACACTCTGGATAGGAGAGAGCTGGGGACACTCTGGTTAGGAGAGAGCTGGGGACACTCTGGTTAGGAGAGAGCTGGAAGAGAGCTGGGGACACTCTGGATAGGAGAGAGCTGGGGACACTCTGG
>VXBU01017611.1:0-30148 GCA_013400315.1 Bombycilla garrulus | reverse complement strand
GGAGGGAACTGGGGACACTCTGGATAGGAGGGAATTGGGGACACCCTGGTTAGGAGAGAGTTGGGGACACTCTGGTTAGAGGGGAGCTGGGGACACCCTGGATAGGAGGGAATTGGGGACACTCTGTTCCAGTGCAGCTCCTCTCGTCCACCAGGTGCTGGGAGGCATCAGGAAGGCTCTGCATGAGCAAGGACAGTTTGGTTTCCTTCCTGGGCATTGCTCCTGTGTTTTTAATTTTCACTGTCCGGTATTGGGGTCATCCTCTGAAGAGAACTGAGTAGCTCACAGATTTTTTTTCCTCAGCTTTTGGAAAGGATAGGATTTGTCTTGAAGCAGTCAGTGACCTCAGGGAACATGTATGAAGTGTTGTCTTAATATTCTGTCATTTTACAGTTGCTCTGGTTCTCCTAGCAGCCCAGGGAAACGATGCAAGCAGATTTTAAGGCAGTGGAGCATTACCTGTGCTAGAAAACCAAATCCTGAGTTCTGTTGAAGTTAACACACTGCCAGTCATGATTTCCTTCATAATTTGATTTTTGCTGTTCTCTTGCAAATAAATTAACTGTGGCATGGCTTGTGTAATTAATGAACCTCAGCCCTTAAAATAACAGTGATCAGTGCTAAGCTCATAAACTAAAGGCAGAAACAAATCATAAATTCTGCTAATGAGAATTTAATTGATGGAAGAGTCAGAGAGTGATTTGTTCCTTTTCCTTTCTGTCCCCGTGAGAAGGGTACCTGCTGAACTGAGGATGAGAGAAATGTCTCAGTGTTGGGAAAACCATTGTAATCTGAATCAAAGCACCTGCAGGTCTGTTTCTATGGCAACAAGAGCATCAGACCAGCAGAGAGAGGACCAGAAAGGAGATAAAAGCCTCCACAAAAATAGTTGTAAGAAGTGTCTGCATAGCTTTGGCTACTTTTCTTTCTTTTTTAGAAAAAAAAAACAAAACCCAAAAAAAAACCAAAAAAAGAAAAACTTGGATTTTTTTGAAAGCTGGTTATTACAGTTATTTAGGTTAGACCCTATTGGCACTGAAGCACTGGTAGAAAATAGTAAATTATTAACTTCAGGGACATTAATTAAATGTCCCTGAAAAAGAGTTTTTTATAAACTCTTTTTTTTATAAAGAGTTTATAAGAAAGAAAGTCTTAAATCTAAACTTCATAGAAACAGTTTAATTTTTTAAAGTGATTTCTGTGTAACCCCTCTTCAAAAGGCATTTTCTGAACTTAAAGGTCTTCATTCTTTTTATAAAAAGTGTAATGAAATGAGAAATGCTCCATCTTTGTTCTGCAAATAGCCTTTTCTCCTATCCACCTAATTGCTTTATTATCATTAAATTGGGCACTCGATGTCTAATTACAGTGATGGGAATTGTAAATCACAGACTGAGAGTCCATGGGGTCAATATTCTTCATCTTTGTGTTGCCAGAGATTGGGTAAAATATGTGAAAAGGAATAAAAAGCTTTTTCTCCATCTTTCAGATGGACTGTGGTCATTCCAGTGGGAAAAGGGGCCTGGGAAATCACAGGCAGGGGCAGTTCCAGAGCCCGATTTCCTGGAATGAGGAGCAGATGATGGCTGGTTGGGCAGGGACCCAGTGAGCCCAGAGAATGGTTCCTTTTAGAGGGTTTGGACGAGCAGAGATGGATAAAAATCCCGATATACCCTGTCCAAAAATAGGATGAAAAGCAACCTGACTGCAGCGATGGGGTTTGAGGGAGTTGGAACAGACTGGCATGAGAATATATAGAAAACCTATGTTAAATAGGCCATGCATAAACCATGCAGTGTTTGTGGAGAGGGTTCTTTGGTTCTTTGTCCCAGGTTTTATTCTAGAATATTTTTTTCCCCTAGAATCATTTGAAATCTGGGATTATCCCAAATTATTGTTTCCTTCCTGCAAAACCTATTTGCATTTAATTAAAGATAATATGAGTCCTACAGTCTTACCACGCAACAGGAAGAAGACCTGGGCATCCTTTCTTAGAAATAACTTTGTGACATTTTTCCTTAGTCAAAATCCACTTTTATTTTCCAAGGTCTGTATTAGTACAGATTGACCTAGTTAAGAGTAGAGATGTTGGATTGTTAGATCTGAAGCCTGAAGTCCCATTCTTCAATGCACATGAATGGCATTCCCTTTTTTTAAACTACATTAAAAGCTTTTTACTTCCCTTGAGAAAGAAAAATAAAAATTTTAATAACAAAAGGCTTTGATTTTTGAGGTTATTCTCAAATTTTTAGGGGTTTTTTTGGGTATTTTTTGTCATGTTGATTTTGTTCTACCAAAATTCAGATGTCAGTTTTGAAATTCAGTGAGGTCAATACTCTGCTTTAATGGCAAACAGAACAGGAGTCAAAATACTTTGGTATTTCAACCTAGGGAGAAGGAGAACCAGAAAAGATAGGATAGTAAAAACAACCCCAAACCCGCTAGAAATAAAAGCAGTCCTGTATCTTTTAGGAGAAATATATAAATCCCTCGGAGTTGTATTTAACATCTGCTACTTGTCCCTTCATGTGCCAAGAGCATGATTGGACCATTCAAGAAAATAAAGAGAACTCGGCAATCAACAGACTTTGTTCAATATTCCTGTACAAATTTACTCTCCATAAAGAATATTAAAGACTTTGGTCAAACACAAATGGGTTTATATTTAACATGTTTTATTTAGAAACCTGCCCACGCAGAGGTAAAATTAAGAGAAACAGAAATATGCTGCCTTTTTTTTTTTTTTTTTTTTTAATTTGCTGGAAGCGCGTTATAGAAGAGAGGGGTAGAAAATGTTCTATTCTCCCATTCCAGACTAATCCTTTGCTCCTCTGTGAGAAGGTGCAGCTGTTGGCTGATCTTACCAGCTCCAATCAAATCAGGGTGGTTCCCAGGGCTCTGCCTGGCAGCAGCAAAGCCCCGGGGTCAAACGAGGAGACAGCAGCAGCACAGACCCCAACTCCTCCCGGCTCCTCACGAGGAGTTCTGCATCTAAACCCAGTCACTCCAGTGACACAACAGCCCAGAAATGGCTCCTCCAGTGAAAGTTTATTTTCAAGTAGTTCTGAAATAAATGAGGAGCAAAAGCAGCGTTTTATTTTCCCTCACTTGAGCTGTCCTTGTGTTGTGTTTGATTTTCCTGTCGCTCTGCTCCTGTCACAGCATCCCCTCCCTCAGGTTCACTGCTCTTCTTTAGCCAATACTCTCAGGGGACACACCGAGGCTTTGAGTTATTACTCACTGCAATAAAAGACCGATGCATCTTAATCAATACAGTCTTCCAAAAATTAAACGTTTCCTGAGGTTGGGGTTCAAAAGGACCACATTAAAAATCAAGCTCCTCCTTTGTAAGTAGTGTGATGGAAGAGTCGGAGCGTGATTTGTTCTGAGAATGTCATGCATGAAAGTATCTGGAAGATGAGATTTATTTTTTTTAATTAAGGCCTTTTGGCACAATGTGCCCTGCTCTGGAGGGGATGTGGAGCTCCTCATCCATGCACACGCAGCCACGTGCACACAGGCATTGTTCATTTTCCGTGCTCGTTAGTGCTTGTGTTCCCCAGCAGAGCCAACAGGAGCTGCAAGGAGGCACTCGGTGCTTTTGAAAATTAGGTTAATAAATCATCAACACCTGATGTGGGAGTTTGTGAGGGTGTTCCGTGCTGTTTGAAATGCAAGATATTTGCACTGGATTTTTGTTATGCAGCTATGTGTCTACTTGTGCATAAAAATCACTGTATATCTAGAAGTATTTATGGCATATATTTATTTTAAAAACATTGCAGTTCCACAAATACCTGGGTGGCAAAAATCCGCAGTACTAAAAGTTATGTGGCTCAGCATTCCAGTTTTAAGAAATCACTTGTTTGTCAAGGGAAAGCTCAGTAAAAATGAATTTTTAACTGAAAAAAGAACTGCCCTGGATTGCACGGGCCAGTGGGTGAGTTTTGCAGAATGTTCTGAACGCGAGGTACTGCTTTGGAAATCTGGAGAGAGAAGAGAAATTCAGGGAAAGGTCTGGGAAGCAGTGGGTCTCCAAGCATGTCTAACATTAGTACAAAATTTGCGTCTGAGTCAGTGGGAGTCTCTGGTGCTTAATGAACTGTGCTTGATTTACAAACTTGGTATTTCAAGTGTTTCTTTAACGCAGAAATAAGAAGCGTGTGAGATTTACAGCTGCAGGAACAACTAAAAAGATGCCAAATAAACCGTGCTGCATCTCTTCTGCTCAGAGCCCTGTGGAAAATGTTGATTTCACAGAAGCGTTCAGAGCATTTCCTACAAAACCCCGGCAGGAAGAGCTCTGGCTTTGGTGGTGATGGCACCAACTGCTGCAGAAAGGACAGGGAGTGATGCCTATAAAACCAGATAAAAAATTTATAGTTCATTTAGTAGGAAATGGAATTTGAGATGCCGCTGGGTTTAGGGTGTCCTCCCACAGTCCTTGGGATTTAGGAGGCTCAGATAACCACAGCAAGGAGGAATTTCTTCTGCCGGGTCAGAGCTGGGATCTCAGTTCCTGCAGCCACTGGCAGCAGCTGGGCATTTGCTGCAGTTTATTTGAGCAAATGTGCCCATCATCACCATCTATTTTCCCTAAAATACAGAGCTCTGCTGTCACCCCATCTTTTTTTTATAAGCTTTGCAGCTTTTCTATATGTTTTATTCATTGCGATTAAAAAGAGGTGGAGTTGTAAATAAGGCCAGTGGCAGGGAACTGTTGGTTCCAAAAGCTTCCTGGAATAATAATTTCAAGAAACAGATGAGAGAAAACAGCTTTAACTGGATTTCTCCAGTCTTCCCAGCCTTGTGCAAAATCATCTGAGTGCAGCCAGTTTTTAAAAGACTGTTAATGTTATTCTGACTTAGAAGATGATAACTTAGAAGTGAAGTCTGTCAATAAAGGGAGAAAATAAATAGATAGTAATCGAAAAAACAAAGGAAAAAAAGAATTATGTCCTTGCTAATGATAGTCCATAATTAGATTTACTTAATGGATGGGTAGAATAATCTATTTAATTGTAACTATAGTTTGTGATAGATTACTGTGCCTTATTGTATTATGTCCCTGTAATGAAAGAACCTGCATTACTTTTGTAGTAAATAATTTTTTTATGAATGTATTTTTCAATTTTCTCAATTTACTCATCATTTATGTAGGGCGTAGAGAAGTTTTTCCTTATTCTTTCTAATGGGACTAATCTTGTGATCCTTTGATAGAAGTGGCCCCAATTTCTCAGTTATGCAGCAAAGGTTTTGGCCTTATATATTTTCAAGTATATGCTCCATTTAGTGATTTATCCTTCACTGGCAAGTTGAAATGTTCTTTATCTACAGCCTAATTAAACTAAACCATATACCATCTGTGTCTAGTTCAATTAAAACAAATTGGACAGATTGACCTCCTTAACACTCTTCAAAGCATTTTATTAGTCTGCAGAGTCCCTTCAAGATAACTTGTTACCTCCTGAGACAATACTTGCTGTCTGCTTAGAAAAAGTTGGGGAAAAAAATGCCAGTCTGCATGATAATGAAAAAAAAAAAGTTTGTCTTTTAATTTAAAACCAAAGAAAAGTGTAAAACCCTTGGAGGTTTCCACACCAGGTGGAAAGGAGCAGTCCAAGCAGTCTTTGACCCCTCCCTTAATGGGATTTCTCCCCAGCTTTTATTCTCTTTTAGGTCTTTGCTGTGGGGTTTTCCTGTTGTGTTTGTTTGTTTGTTTTCAGAGTTCTTTGGGCAGGTGAGGGTGAAAGGATGAGTTTTCCACAAACAATAACAAAGCTGCTCTTATTACAGACAGAATATTCTGCTTGGCCAGCAGAAATATTCTTTATGTATCTTGACAAATGTTCCATACTATGCTTAAAATGTGGAGATGTGAAAATCCTGACGTATTTAATTATTTACAGAGTAACATTTCTAATTATAATCCATAGTGTTGAATTATTCCAGTAGTTCTGTGCTTTAGGTGATGCCCTAAGTTTTATTCCTACCTAAGTGATTTCTGGGCATGGCCTCTTGATAAACAGCAGAAGATAAAACCAGTAAAGTGTGGGGATTGCTGATGACTTTTAAAGTTATGAGCTGCCTTCACTAACTGTGCTGGTCAGATGTAATAGTTCTTTTCTTTGTGTAAAAGGAAATACGATTTTTGATTCTTCTATTGTGATTAGAGGGATTTCACTTTAGTGAACGTTGATACTTTTCATTCATTTCAGTGCTTGTTTGCTGTCTTTAGTTCAGTTTTGAACACAGTCATTTTTAGTTGTTTGTTTCCCCGTTGAGCCCTGGCTCTGCCCTCACCCTGAAGGGATCAGGAATTCCTCCTCAGCACAAAGCCCTGCTCCCCCTCCTCTGGCTGTGTTTCACTGCTGGCTGGGGACAGACTCTGCAGAAGAAGCTGCCAAAGTCTCTTCATTAACTGGCTGGTAGAAATTTTGACAGTTGACCACCTCTCCCTCAGATGATAAAAGCATTTTATTTGGCAAATGATTTAGATTTTTTTAGTGGCCTTCAGAGCTCCTTTGCAGCTCTCCTTGGAGGAGGGAGAGCTGGTGAGCACAGCACGTGCTCGGGTCTTGTCAACAGGAATGAATTTCCTGAGATCCTCATACTTTATTATTCATGGTTCATCCAGGAGAACGAGTTGAAATGGAAAAGAGAATGAAATTAATTTGTTGTAAATAACTCTTCATCAAACTTAAAGAACTGTCAGTCTTGAGTAAACATTTCTTTAATAGCATGGTTGAGACTAAAGCACTTTGTGCCTTGTGCTGCTTTACTGAGTTGGCTTTTCCTTTGGGATATTCACTGCCCTGACCTTGCAAAAACTTGCTGCTTCCAAAATATCCTCAGTGGTCATATCCTGAGATGCTGAGACTGTGCAATAATATTCCATAATTTTCTTTAAAACTCATTTTAATGATCTTTTTAAAAAAAATTGGATTATTCTAAAAGAAAAAAGAAAAAAGAGAAATTATTTTTGTTTGTGATACAGAACAGCAGAGAAGACAAGCAATAATCTTTGCTGGCTAGTTGGGTGATTCAGTGAAGGCTGACTGAGCATCTGTTAAGCAGTTTGAAGTTGGAGACAGCTACAAAGTTCATCATCCTGCAATAAAGAGGGAAGTTTAATTCCATTGTAAATATGTAAGATGTAAATTTACTAAAGCTCTGTGTTGCTGTGAGTAAATTGAGTTTTAATTCATTAAGAACTTTGAAACAATCATCAAGTCAGTAATGAATCATTAGCAAATGCAAAAGCAGGCTTTCAATATTAGCTCAGGTTTTGTTGAGGCTCTGCTGGGTGTTTCCTGCTGCTGCCTCTTATTTCCAGTTTTGGGGCTGATTTTGGGAGGAAGCTGCCTATATCATGTCAGGAGACTCGGTGCATCCTCCAGGCTGGGCTTCTCCTCCCAAACCACGTCAGAGCAGCGATTCCATCTGCTGCTGCGTCCTGCCGAGGATTTGTTTGGGTCGTGCTGAGCGGTCCCTGAGCCCCAGCGAGGAGAGCTCAGCCTGGAACCCCAAACTCTCCAGCCAGCCCCTCCTGCAGGGAAAGACCTGTGTGCACAGGTGTGTTACACCAACACCTCCTGCAGGGACACACAGGTGTGTTACACCAACAACTCCTGCAGGGAAAGACCTGTGCACAGGTGTGTTACACCAACAACTCCTGCAGGGAAGGACCTGTGTGCACACGGGTGTGTTACACCAACACCTCCTGCAGGGAAAGACCTGTGCACAGGTGTGTTACACCAACACCTCCTGCAGGGACACACAGGTGTGTTACACCAACAACTCCTGCAGTGACACACGGGTGTGTTACACCAACAACTCCTGCAGGGAAGGACCTGTGCACAGGGGTGTGTTACACCAACAACTCCTGCAGGGACACACAGGTGTGTTACACCAACCCCTCCTGCAGGAAAGGACCCGTGCACATGGGTGTGTTACACCAACAACTCCTGCAGGGACACACAGGTGTGTCACACCAAACCCTCCTGCACTGAAGGCCCTTTGCACACAGGTGTGTTACACGAACCCCTCCTGCACTGAAGGCCCTTTGCACACAGGTGTGTTACACATTGCTAATTAGCCACAGAGGAAATGAGCGCTGCTGGGTCCCTCAGCACTGAGACCTGGAGAGAATTCCCCTCTCTGACCCCAGACCGGCCCTGCACCCCTGTTCTGCAGAGCTCCCTTTGCCTTACAGAGCACTGGGAAAATGAAAGCTCTTTGCTTCTCAGCCTCAGGAAGTGTTTATGGGGGATAACATTTTCCAGTTGGAGATTTGGAGAGCAAGGTTTCTGGTCTCTGACATTATCTCAGCTGCCTGGAGCCAGGAACACCAAGGTTATGTTTGATCCCTGTTGGAGCCGTTCCCTTTAGGGCTGGACTCGATGATCCTTGTGGGCCCCTTCCACCTCAGAACATTCTGTGATTCTCCCATCAGGAAGAAACCCAACCCCTTCCTTAACAAGGGCTCCTTTTGGGTTATTGCAGTGAGATATTTCAGGCATTTATTTCAAGGCCATGTGAGAAGACTGTATCTTTGAAAGACACCCAATATTATAAATGAGTGTTCTAGGAGGTCCTGAATTCTCAAGGGACAGGTTAATAACTTCAAGCTAAATATTGCTAAATTAAAAAAATATATATTCCAGTAAGTTTTTTGTCTCCTTAAAATAACCCAGCTGTGAAACTAGAAGTATGTGGTACTAAGTGTTCTTTGTTCAGAGTTTAAAAATAATTCAAAACCCCAGGGATCTGGAAGCAGATGTCTGCTTCAGGAATCATAAGGCCCCAAAAATGGGAGTATCTTCATGTCAGCATATTGATTTCAGAGTTGTGTGGCACCCGTCAATTCACTGAAAAAGCTTCTTTTTCCACTGGTTAAAACTTCATTTTCAGAGTTCAGGGGTGTGGTGGTGGTTTTTAAAATTTGTTCTGAGTGCTTGGGATAATCATTGCTCCAGTCTGATCCAGCATCCTCAGATCTGTCATAGAATCATAGAATGGTTTGGCTTGGAATGGATATATATATGTATTTATATATTTATAGAAGTAATCCAACCCCTATAGATGGTGCAAAGAGAGCCTGCTCTTCTCATACCCTTACTGTGACATCTCCAAATTTCTGCTTCAGTTTTGCTGTCTCTTGTTTCTGTTCCGTGTTCCTTTGCCATGTTTTCCCCCCAAACAATCCAGTCACATTCAGTGACTCTGTACAGAAATGTCTCTCTCTGAACAAAGGGGTTGTGTTTCAGATCAATATTGCCATTTAACCCTGCATGCCCAAAACAAATCACCATTTGATTGGACTGACTGCTTATCTAAACTCCATTTCGTGATGCTGTGGGTGTGAAAAGTCAACGGGTACTATGTGAGCACAAATACATGTTTCATCAAGGAGCATTATAGGAAGCTTTAGGTTAAGGATTTTTGTTTCTTTTTCATTATCACCAGACTAATTAATACTTTCCTGTAGTGTTTTTCATCCACAGCTTTTGTCATTGTTCATTTGTTAACCTGCACCTTATGTAAAGACAGTTCTCTGCAGAGGAGGTTTTAAACATATAATTTTAGCTCCCAAACATTCAGCATTCATATTTTGGGCTTTATTTCAGTCCATGTATTCAACATGTCCTTTTTTTACAGGGCAAGCTTTGATTTTGAAAGGTATTTACCTGGTTCACTGTGTCTGATTAGACATGAGAACGTTTTTCTGTTGGGTTTAATACACTTGCTTAGTACAGTCTTGGGGCGGGCAGAAAACAAACTGTTTGTGATATGTTAATTATATTCTGTGTATTTGTTGGGAGCCAATGCTTTTACAAGAAGTGAATTGCTTATTCTCTGTAAAATCAAAGCTTGCCTCATAGATAACCTGGTTTGTAAACTGAGGCCTCTCAACCATGGCATATTAAAAAATTAAGTCCCACAAGGTTGTGTGTTTTAAGAGACACTTGAGCCTATTTGTGCTGATAGAGAGTGTCGGGGCTGAAACCCACTAAAGCCAGACCAAAAAATGAAATTGTTCAGTGGGTCACAAGGCTGAGCTGCACCTGGAGCTGAAGTCGGACACGAGTGGTGAATGCACTGACAGAGTAGCTGGTAGTTAGAGGAAAAATGATCGGCCAAGTGCTCGGGAAAAGTCACTTGTGCAGTTCTAAATCTGTGTTTTATTAACCTCTCTCACCACCCATGGATCACAAGCAGACAGTGGGGCCCAGCCAAAGCACTGCTGGAGATGGAGTGCAGTAATGGAACCTTGTCATATATAATAGGGAAAAAAAAGAAAAGTGCACAGATGTGGGACTTCAAATTAATATCTCTCCATCACGAGAATTGATTGAGTTTTATTTATGGAGCACTTGGGAATTGTTCTTTTTGCAGAGTGAGACTTCAGGTGTTTTTTCTTTCTTATCTATAATGCAGTGTCATACAAAAAATAATAAGGAAGAGAAAATCTGACTCACGGCATCTGTATTTATCTGTGAAAGTGGCTCAGTGCTGGTTGTTGCACAGATAAATGTCATATTTGATCAAACCTGTTGTAATTCCTTCTCTTAGTCATAGGTGTGGACTGGTTTACTGGTAGAGGACTGTCAGTAGCATAATGCAAAATCTCTGGAAAATAGCTCAGTGCTTTCCAAATGGAATTATATCATTATTGATTGAACTAAGAAGGTAGGACGCCTTTATTTTGCATTTTTTTAATTTATTTTTGAGGGTCTAGAACAGTGGTTAAATGCAAAATCTTCCAAGAAAACCCTGGCTATGCTGGTGCATTTCTGCTCTGGGAACCTGACGTGTCACGTCAAAGCCCGCGTTTGCTGTGACCTTTGAGGCTGCCCAGATCGCTCTGTGGGAAGATTTCCACCGTGTCTGGCACTGACTAATAAGTTAACTGGATTGTGCTGAACTCACTGCTGCTGTTTTCTGTTGGACAATTTCTTTTGCTGGTTGACAGGCTCAAAATTTACTCTTTTTCTGAAGAACTTATTGAAAAAAAAATGTTGCTGTGGTAATGAACCGTGTCTAAATGCTTTAATAGAGCTTTACAGATAGCTCATGTAATAAATGCAGAGATGAGAATGTGCCTGCCTGTATGGGAAATTTCTGTGGTTCTTTTAGGTGCTTCCCCATTAATAACAACAACAACAACAACAATAATAATAATAATAATAATAATAATAATAATAATAATAGTAATAGTAGTACAGCATAGAGCTGTGCTTATACTTTGTGTACTTAAACTTCTCTGAAAACAGCTTTTCTCTTGATGTTGTGCTCCTGCTGCAGAGGAGCCTCATTTGTTTTGCCTGACAGGAAATATGTAAAAAAATAAAAATAATAGCACAAGACCATGCTCTGTCACACTTAAAGTAGCCGTGGGAGTTGAAGGGAACGAGACTTGATAAATTAATGATGCTGAGTGCTGAAGGCAAATGGGGAAGTGATGAATGGAGGGAGAGAGGTGCCAGGCTCTGATGTGTGATTGACGAGCCAGGCACAAAGGTAACGGCAGAAACTGGGGACAAGGGGAGAAGGCGGTGCATGAATCTAGAGCAAATTGGTGAATTTGGGACTAAAATAACAGTGGTTCATAGAGACATATTTGTTTTAGCACTTCTAAAACCATGTTTAGTTTAGGGAAGATAATATGATTTTCTAAATATTAACGCTATCATTACTTTTTTTTTAGGCTGTAACCCTGCTTCATTTTACTGCAAATTTAATTTGACTTTTCTAACTGATATTTATTGTGAAACTACATTTTTGTTTCAGCTTGAACTGATCTTATTTCTGGGCTACAATTTATTTATTTTCTTAAATAATGCATTTTTATAGATTTCTGTGCCAGATGCAGTCAGTCACAGTCAGCTGTGGGATTTCTTGTGCTTTGGACTTTTGTCACCTTGCTCACAGTAACCCAGAGCAGGTTGTTTAATGTTAAGTCAAAGCCTGTTGTGAGGCTGGAGGAGAACCTTAAGGCGCAGCAATAATAATTGGCATAGGTGCAGAGAAGGTCTGTGCAGCCTGGGAATTGGGTTTGATTTGGCTTTGATTGCGTGTCAGAATAAATCCACATCACGGTGGGTCAGACTCCTGCCTCGCCCCAAGCGCACACGGAGCTGGGGATTGCTGCTGCTCTGGGACAGCAGAAATGCTGAATTAGTGGGGCTTGGTGCTGGTGCTTCTGGTAGCAGATAAATTCATTTCCTTGTGATGAAGGGCTGTTACAAACTCTCAGATCACTTCTTGGAGTCAGAGGATCTCCAGAGCAGCTCGTTTCAGCAGCTCCAGCCTGCAGTGCAGCCAGAATAATCCTCATTTGTGGGGCAGAATCCCTGTTTGTGCAATGGATGATCTGTGCCCCGTGCCTGAGCTGAGGTTTCCCCTTCCACAGCTCATGTCCCACGTAATTTGTCTGGAATTAATCCCAGGGGTGGGAGGTGCAAAGTCAGCGACCCCTTTTGGCTTCAAAAATATGTCAGATTCCAAAGGCACCTGCAAAGCTGAGCCTGCTGGAGCAGAGAAGTGCTTTGTCATTGTCCCTGCCACCATTTCAGGGCATTAAAGCTGGCCATCGATCTCAGAAAAGGGCATGGAGAGAGCTCAAACAAAAATCTACACAGCACTAACACTCAGGTATGATCCAGAGCGAACAGGAGTGTCCAAAACATGGGAGAGAGGCTGAGATGTTGATTTTATCTGAATTTAAAAGAAAAAAGAAAAAAATCTGTTCGTAGCAGGTATTGTTTTCTGTTTACACAACCCCTCCATGAATCTGATGGAGATGCCCTAAATCTGACTGGAAATGTGGCAGGCAGTGAGGCTCAGTCCTTTGTGCCCTGTCCTCTCCTCTTGCTGCAGTTTTGGATTTCCTCTGGTTTGAGGCACCGTGCTCCCGCCAGTCCTGGATCAGAGGGGCTGCAGCACATCCTGCACCGTGACTGGAGCTGTGCTGTGCAGAGCCTGTGATCCCTGTGCCACACAGGGAATGGAAAGCAATGAAATATCTCAATTTTAACTAACTATGTCTGCTTGATGCAGCACGTTTGTTTATTTCAACAGATGAAGCTTTTCGAGCAAACTTAAAGCCCATCAATTAATTTATTTTTATAAAAAAAACCCAAAGGCCCAATGAGGAACAATGAATGGATTTTTCCTGAGTATTAAATTCTCAATATAAACTGTAACAGAAGGATTTATATCAGTATTAAGCTTTTTCATGCTAATTGCGTTATGTTGCCATCTAATAACTTAGATTATGCACATTGTAAAAGTATTATCAGAAACCATTTGTTGTCTCTGAAATGTGAAAGTTCATCTGGAGGGCACACATTATTGTTTCCTTGGGTTTGCCTCATGTTTTCTGTGATGAAGTGAATTTTCTGAAGGACCCCTGAAGTTGTCATTTCTAGCTGCTAATTCATTCATATTTGCTTTGCATTTAGGTTTTTCTGTCTTGTGCACATAGAGCAGTCAGTCATAGAAACATTTTTCACCCAGGGTTTTATATTTAGTTTAATCTCCAACTAAAAAAACACTTCCAGCTGCTTCTTGATCAGCTGTGGATGTCCAGATGTCAAAGGGGCCACCACAGAAGGAAGGACGGACACCTGACTGCCACCAGTGCTGTCCCACAGGCCCAGAACCCGGACCAGTGTTAGCAAAACTGGGTTTCAGAGGTGTTTTCTTTGCTCTTCATGTCAGTTTTCTGCATGTTTATCATAGCAGGTTTTTCTTTCAGCAGGATTAATATTATGCAATTCCATTTGTACCTGGGATTAATTTTAATAATTGTTTTTGATGCAGCCTTACAAAGGCTTAGCTGGCAGTGCTAGGAAAAGCCTCTGTTAATCTGTAGATCGGTATTGTAGAGGAAGAGCAGTTTCTTTTCTCCTTCTTTTAAAAAATTACGTTGCTTGCAAATGAGGAATAATGCCCTGACTCTGCTGCCATCCGTGCAAGCAATTTTCCTGGGTGCCTGCTGTAATCCTGATAAACATTGCTCTGGAACACCTTTGATGAATAGAACATAAGATCTTTCCAATTTTTTATTTCCTCCGTGGCAATATGAGCCTGCAGAGCTCCCAGCTAAAGGCTGAATCTAAGTGATAAATGATGCAACGAGCAGACAAGTGTCCAACCTCGTGTTGGCAAATTAATTACACTTGTAATTACAGTTGTCATTGCAGGGACTCCCAGTACGTTTGGTGACTGAATTTTGTGAAGTGAGGGTAGAGCCAAAATGACACAACTTTTCCCCGTTGCAAAGAGAACAAAAAGAACTATTTATTTATTAAATTAAAGCTTTTTATGTATTTTTCACTATTTTTTTTTGCCTGTTGCTCTTGCACATTCTGGATAAAACAGAACTGGCAGCACTCAAGAGGATGAACTTTAGCAATGATGGATGACAGGCACAGCAGCATTTAGGACACCATAAATTTTCACTGGCTGGGAGCTCTCAGGCTGAGGAGGAGGAAAGAGGAATGTGTGCTGGAGAGTCTTACTTTACTTGACCTGTAAAATCAAGAACTGTTACAGTCGGTGCCACAGACGAGGATTCTTGGAGAGTCTGCCTGTGGTTTTTTAGTTTGTGTTCCGAATAACAAGGAAAATGAAGTATTTATGGAGGTTCATGGTGACCTGGTGTAAGTGAACACTGCAGTGTTTTCTGCAGCGAGATCTTCATCATCAGAGTCTCCTCTGAGGAATTTCTTACGCACAAAGTGATTTCTGAGAAATAAGAAGCAGGAATCCAAAGTCGCCCTCCCTTTGTTGGGAGCGCTGTGCCAGGAAAACGCTTCTGTGCGGGCTTTCTTCCAAACCCAGAGCCTTCAGGGTAATCTGGGAAGCTCCTTCACCATCAACAGCCTTGAGAAAAACACTCTCATTAAAGAAGGGGAAGGGAAAATTCTTGTTAGTGAACTTTGTGTCCATGGGTTGGTTTTGGGATGGGCACACTCGCAATAGCTGGGGGAGGAAGTTGCCATGTTGCTAAGTGGTTTGGTGAAGGCTTTCTGTGTTACATTTTTTTTCCTTTAAGGGCAGAGTTAATTGCCAGACATTAAATATTTATAGATTTCATTGTAATTCATTGCTAAACACTGTGAGGACTTTTCCTGGTGCTGTGAAGCAGTCCAGGCTCGTTCAGCCTTCGGAGCAGTGCGGCAGCCCTGAGGAAATCCTCCTTCCAGGCTCCCAGCACTGATGTGATTAAACACTCCTTATTGTGTTCAGATTTTTGATTAGAAAACCTCAAAAGGGTCAAATTCGACTCAAGGGACAGATTTGTGTCAGTTCTTGTTTTTATCTGAGTGTGCCCTCAACTGTGGTCTCAGTGAAACACTTTTCTCTGTGAGAGCGACACCGAGTTTTGGGTTTGAACACAAAGAGAGCTGCCAAATGTTGGCGGATCAGGAGCCTGTGCTAAGAGCCTGTCCTTCTTTCAGAAGTTTTACTGTGCACCCTGAACTTTTTATTTTTTCCAGTTTTAATATTGTTTTCTGAATTTTTAATGGGCTAATAAATAGCAACTGCTACATTGGCATGGAAAAATGTAGCTTGGCTGGGATCTCTGCCATTGTGAGGTCAGGATCTGAGTGCTAAAGCATGTCAGAGCATCTTGCACACTCACTCTTAGCTGCCTATTTATATTTTATACAGACGAGTAGGATTAGTGACTTTTTACAAAGAGAAATACTGACTTCTCTATAGAAAAGATCCCAAATGTTCCATAAATATTGAAGAGTCTGATGTCTATATTCCTTGGTCTGCCAAATTTAATGTGCTTGAGTTACTTTTCTGAAGAAGGGTTATTTAGACATATGGAAAAACATCTGTTCCATGCAGAAATAAATAGTGTTTGAGTGGTTATACAATGTAAAAGACCATCCAAGGACTCTGTGCCTGAGCATCTCCCTTGGTGTGATCGTGGCTGTGATTTATTGAGAGCAGTGTTTTTCACACTGAGTTGTAGATTTGGAGATAAACAGATTTGAATCAAATCCTTCAATCATTGATGGGATTTGTAGGTAGAAATCATTCGTGGAATTTTTGTCTTTGGAGGACAAAATTCTGCTTGTGTGGTGAAACGTCTGCCTGGTTTATAGGTGGTAACGTTCATACCCCTGAAAACACAGAGCTGAGATGCAGAACAGAACAGAGACATGGGGGTTTAAATTATGCATATTTTACCCTCCCTCCTGCCTTTATTTTGGTGCTTAACCAATGTATAAAATATCAGGCACAAAATGAATTATTCAGTGAGTTACTTTGAAGGCAATTTGCTCGGGTGTTTCAGATTCATGTCTGTCTAATAAAGTTTGTCAAATGGAAAGCAGCAGGCCACCCCACCGGTTCTTGTGTGAGGGAGCTGTTGAGTTGTGAAATTCTGACTGATTCTGAACCAAAAATTCCTCAGAATTTAAAAAAAAAAATCACTGCTTCTGTTTTGGGGGTTTTTTTTCTCAGTTCAGCACTGAACTTTGCCGTTGTCATTTTGTGAAGGGCAGGAAAATTTTTAAATGCATTTATTAGCTTGTGTGTGATTGGCAGGGGTGTGAGTGATACCTGCTGCAACATCAGTGCAGGGTTCCAGTGGAGCATGTCCATAAAAATAACCATGCATGTGCCAGTTCTTAAGTTCAAGGGACGGGAGAGATGCAGAGCTCTGGGGAGTGTCTCACGGGAGGTTCCCTGATTCTGTGGAATTCCCTGGGACAGACCAACTGCTCCTTGGATTTCCTTCTCACTGTGCAGGGAACACCCTCCTGCAGCACTCGGCTTCCACAAACCCGTCTGTACAGCAGGGAGGGGGGTGAGCTTCAGCTTTGGGAGCACGTGTTGCTGTGTGTGTGGATGCTGCGAGCTCCTGTTTAGGAGCAATGCACCCAGACAGAAAAATCTCTGGAGCGTGCAGCTGCGGCTGTGGGAGCGATGTGAGCAGGTGGGAAGGGTTTAGTGAGAACAAGCAAGGTGTGCCTTTATGAATTGGTGGGTTCCTCACCATTTTCGAGGGGAAAACAGAGGAGGAGTGGGAAATGTGAACCAGTCATTATTCAGGGCTTTGCATTTGGAATCAGCTCAGAGGCAAAGGCAGCAGCTCGGGAGCTGCGTTCCCCGTCCGCGCTCACTGCGCCGCTCCCGCTGCGCTCGGGGATCTTGGCAAATCAGCCCAGCATTCTGGGCTCGAGTTCATCACTTAATAGTTGTAAAAGCCTTCATTCAAACCTCCTGAGAGAGAGCAGCTGAGGGCAGGTTTGGCTTTACAAATAAAAGCTGGAGTTCCTTTCGTTTTTGCCGTTGCTGCGGGCAAGAAGTTTGGGGTGACAAAGACTCTTCCCGAAGCTTTAATTTGCCAGCAGTGAACTTTATTTGGGCTGTGATTGTTTCCTCAAGGGTGGCTGAAGCCAGCCCCATTTCCCCCTGAATTCTTGGATCAATGTTCTGACAATCCCCTGTAGGAGCAGCGTTCCAGCTCCAGCAGGTGCTGAATTGTTTGACCTGGTGCCTCTGCCCTCAGATCACCTCTGCGGGGCCATGGGACATTTCAGGAGATTTCTGTTCTGCTTTACCTCCTTTCATCTTCTGTAGAAGGGAATGAGAGATGGATGATATGAGCTCCTGCTGAGGATAATGAGGAAAAACCAAGTTGTATCATCTCCATCGTGAGCAAGTTGGCCACCAATGAAATATTTAGGAACTGATGGGAAGGTCTTGTACTCAAACATATGGAAGTATTTAAGAAGTGATGAGAAATTATTGTACAGAAGTATATTAATATAGAATATTTTCAGGCAATCTCACATCACGCAATTAAGTCCTTTGTCACTGCATCCAACCACATTGCAGATCCCCTGGAAAGCACAGAAACTCCACTGTAATTTGGAATATTGGACAATTCACCACGCTCTACCTATGGAGAATTAGCACTACTCTTCCATACAGCAGGAATTTATTAAAATTACTTCTTGCTTCTGATCAGTTTCACCTGTATTTTGTAATATGTATTCAAGGTATAAAGGGTGCTCTGTGCTGAAAAGTGTATCAGTTTGAAAAATTAATCAACAAATTACAAAATTATAAAGCTAATAGATGAAAAGGTTTAAGCAAGACGTATACAGACTGTCTCTGGCTTTCTAGCACTCCTTTTGAATCCACAGCCCTGGATTTCATCTTTACTGAAAGGATTTGTACACAGTAGCACGATGGTGAGTTGTATCTGAAACAAAATCACTCTCCATTTCTCCTAGTCATGAATCATTTTCTAGCAGGATCTTCTGTTTGTGCACTTTCTGTAATTATGCTGCAGTTTCTTCATTAAAAAAGAATGAAGAAAAAATAGCCAGTAAACACCGAGTCCCTTCCGGATTTATGTGTCTTTCTAGTAATTAGGAAATTACAAATCCCTGGGAGTACAGTCATGCAGATCTTCTTTCTGCCTTTGCCAACTCAATCAGCTCTATTCTATACAAGAAGAACATGAACAAAAGGCAGCAATCAAAATCAGTTGATTCAATGACCACCTGTTTCTTTTAATTAAAAATAATAATTTACTGTGAATTCCAGGAGGGGACTGAAAAATCTGCCTTTGGATCATTTTGAACTATGTTCACGTCGTGCTCTTCTATACAATTACAAAGAAGAAACATTTGATTGAAAAATTTCAATTTCTTTAGAGACAGTTTTTTTCTGTTTGTGTACTTTCTTAATTCTCTTTAGAGCAGTAAAGAGTAAAAGTGGTCTTAGTAACACAACGGGAAAAGAGATTTTTGTTGTCATTTTAGGCTGGGGCGTCATTTATAATCATAAAATTTTGTTCTTCTACAGCACTTGAGAATCATTCTTCATTTCTGAATGTCATCCCAGCCCTTGAAGCCAGGGAGGAAAGGGCTGGAATTTGAACTTGCTGTGCTGCAGCTGCTTTCAGGTGCACAGCAGGTTTTGCAAAGGTTAAACCACTTGGTTTTTTGCTGGTTTTGCTTGGTCTTTATTTCCCTACCCCACCAGTGCCTTACACTGTTACTGTAGCGTTGAACACAGTTCTGTTTATGCTCTGAACACCTCGCAGGATGTTCAGGTTTCCCATCCTGCAGGTGTCAGTGACTGGGTGAATGAATTCTCTCCCCAAGTTATTCCTCTGAGGCGCTCCAGACTGCACGTTCTGCTGGAGGTGCTCCTGGACAGAGCCTGGCTGTAATTCCTCACCGAGCAGGACTCACACTCGTGCCATTGCTGCCCTCCTCCGCTGCAGGAGGGAGCTCTGCTGTGCAGCCTGGAGAGGATTTGTTTGGGTGCTTGGCAGGTGGATTTGGAGCTCCAAAGTCTTGCAGCTGGGGAGGAGTAACCCCACGAGCCAAACCCTGCTGATCTGCCCCACTCGGAGCCCAGTTTGGGCTCAGGAGCCTTAGAGATCCCAGCCAGCCTCAGCCCTGCTGGGATATTTTTGATTTTGACACAGTAGAAGTCTGATTTTGAAGTCTGATCTTCTCTTGTACTTTTCTGAAAGGAATAAAAACTTTACTGCAGCTCTCTGAGGGAAAAAGCTTTAAGCACTGGTACATTTTATATTTAAAAATTGTATGATCTTAATCATTCCCAAGAGTCTTGGGTTCTCTTTGCTCCCAGTCTCTTTCAGCCAGGGAAGAGCAAAGCTGGTGACCAGTTCAACAAGGACTTTTTCCCCTTCCTTGCTCCTGAGCTCTGATGACAGAAGCCGTATTTTAAACTCTGGATGTTATTTCCAGTGGAAGCATCTGGCTCCTTGGCTCTTGCAGCTTCAAAGCTGAAACTGTTTTCTTAAATTAAGATGCAGAACAAATTGCCAATCAATATTTTTGTTTTCTCAGTGCAAAAGCAAATAGCAAACGGAAGAAAAGTGTCTCAAACAGGTGTGGTATCTGAGCAGGATCCCAGATCTTGTAGTCAGTGCTTGGAAGATGTTTAGAAAAGCTGGAGACCTTCAGAACTGAGAGGGAAATTTGCCTGAGGACAGCGTGGGCTGGATGTAGGTTTTGGCTCTTACAGAGAGTATGCTCAAATATATCCTCAAATATATTTTATTAACTTGGTATTCGCTCGGGAAGTTAAAGCTGTTTTAAGGAAATGTATGCAGTACAAATTGCAGGGGTTTCATCGATCTGAGGCAGCAGATCCACGCTTCTGAAGGTATTTGGAGGGGGGACAAAGGAAGGTGTAGGATTCAGGGCTGCTGCCACAGCAGGAAAGGGTTGGAGGCTGTGTATTACAGTGAGGAAAACACCTGCCAGTCCTTTGGGCTTTTCCCCTGGTCAGGAGGAACAGTGCCCTCCTATCTCATGTAATAATTTGTAAGTTGTTTTGCATAAATGGAATATATATTGTCACCCCTGTTTTCAGTAGAAGCACAAAGATAC
This sequence comes from Bombycilla garrulus, assembly GCA_013400315.1. Taxonomy (NCBI): domain Eukaryota; kingdom Metazoa; phylum Chordata; class Aves; order Passeriformes; family Bombycillidae; genus Bombycilla; species Bombycilla garrulus. Next base: position 9,734 of record VXBU01017611.1, on the reverse strand, counting down.
CACAATTTGTGCTACTGATATTCAGGAATTACTTTTTTTCTTTTGTCTAAGTGTGAAGTAGTTTGAAAATTTGAAGCTTTTTTTCCTGTGCGCCTTTTAAATTAGTAACTACATCTATATGGAAGTTTGACTGGGGATGAAGAATAATCTTGTGGTTCTGTTACGGAAATACAAAATGGAAAATTTGGTATATTTGCATTTCTTTACACAAAATTGTTCTTTGTTGTAGTACGCCCTGATGCAACCTGAGGCCTCACAGCTCATCTGCAGAACTACTTTAAGGGGTTTTTTTAATGGAAAATAAGTTCTGCTTCTCCAGAAATGTTTTTACACTTACACTTTTGCATTTTCTGCTTCTTAATGATCACAAAAATAGCAATTCAGGTAGGGAAAAAAAATCACCAGCTATAGGCAGTTTTTAATAAGTTAATCTTGTCTCCTGCCTGACACCTTGTTAGCGTTCATGTGTTGGCATTAATGACTGAAAACTGTCCTTTTTCCTCACAGCTTCATCACCAGCGCAGGCCCTGGCACTGGCAGGACAGAGTCACAGAATGGTTTGGGTTGAAGGGACCTTAAAGCCCCTCCAGTGCCACCCCAGCATGGGCAGGGACACTTCCCCTGTCCCAGGGACACCTTCCCCTGTCCCAGGGACACCTCCCCCTGTCCCAGGGACACCTTTCCCTGTCCCTCCCAGCCCTGTCCAGCCTGGCCTGGGACACTCCAGGGATCCAGGGGCAGCCACAGCTGCTCTGGGCACCTGTGCCAGGGCCTCACACCCTCACAGGGAACAATTCCTGCCCAAAATCCCATCCATTCCTGCCCTCCATCACTGGGAGCCATTCCCTGTGTCCTGTCCCTCCATCCTTTGTCCCCAGTTCCTCTTCAGCTCTCCTTGAGCCCCTTTAGGCTCTGGAAGGGGCTCTGAGATCTCTCCAGAGCCTTTTCTTCTCCAGGTGAGCACTCCCAGCTCTCCCAGGGGCTCCAGAGGGGCTCCAGCCCTGGGAAAGCTCTGCAGGTGGGGTCTCACCTGAGGGGAGGGGGGCAGAACCTCCTCCCTGCAGCCGGGCTCAGCCCAGGCACAGAGCATCCTCGGCCCTGCTGACACAGGTGTTGACACAGCCGAGGTGCATCCCATGGACAGACCTCACAAGGAATAACGGGATGGGAAACCTCCCCTGGTGCCCCATCGCACCCAGTGGGGTTTGTGCGTTTCAAAATTAAAGGCAATGTGGCGATTTAATGCCTGCAAAATTATAGCAGGTTCGGTGTTGCTGTCAGGGGGAATAAAACTCTGATCAAAAGGGAGCTTTTAGGAAGAATTCCGAGCTCTGATGCTCATAAGCTGTTTTGTGCTGCGTTAAGGCTCGGTTTGACATGTGCTGCTGGTTAACCGTGCGCTTTCAATTACTGCACACCCCCGCGTAAGAGCCACAGAAATTATGGAATCATTCCTCACCGGGGGGTGCTTTCCATGGCTGTTCGATAAAGGAAATGGGTTCATTTGTGCTAAACAAAGGAGGAAGGCAGGGATGGTGGCAGGGGGGCAGGACGTGGCTCAGTGGCAGCAACAGATGGAAAAATGTGTGGGGTTTGGGAAGATGCCTCCGTGTTCTTCTGCTTCCCTCTGCTGGAGTGCAGCAGGATTCCTGGCCGAGCCCCTCTCAGCACGTCCAGAGCTGGCCGGGCAAGTCATTTCTGCAAACTCATTATTTATTTGGTTTCTGCTCCACTTTCGGGTGTCTTTCAGTAGTTCCACCTGGTGCCAGTGTGTACAACCCTCTCCTGGGGGATCCCAGCCTCTGTGGCTGCTCCTCTCTGCAATCACCTCTCAGCTTTGAGACTGATGAATAATATTCTGATTTTTGCAGAGCTGTGTGGGGTGTAGATGCCTGGTTCATCTTTATAGGGATGCTGCACTCGTGTATGTCCTTGCAGGCTCTGAAACCCCAGTCTGTTGGAAAGCATGCAAGTGCAGAGCTAAATTTTTGCCAGTTCAAAGGTCATTCAAAGAAAAATACATAAACGTTTGTGATATCAATTACCCAGAAGTTTTTATCCCATTTAATTACACTGTATGGCATTAAGTTGTACTTAACAAAAATGGAGGACTGTTTTAGCAGCAGAGAATTCACTTTTTAGCACGAAAACAACATGAATTTTAATAGAGCACATCATCCATCACTGCTGAACAAGTGCTTCCCCATTGCTTTCCCGTTGCCACCTTCTCCCCTCATAACTTTGATGGATTTTGGAAACAGAAGTAGGTTTTCCCTTTAGAGTTTCACAATTAATCCATGCCAAGTTTAATGCAAAGTTCAATTCTCTTGCAAATAGCAGCCATTATTTGGCAGTTCATCTGTCAGATCCTGGCTTGGCTCCCTGTGTTTACTACAAAATGGGGCTGCCAGCTCTGCTTTGGGAATTATTGAAAGTTTACATTGATGAAAAGGGGAAATTTGAAGAAAATTTACAGGAGCTTTCCTTTAGCTCCATAGTTTGCCTTTAGCCAAAAAATGCAAAAGACAACGTGATTTCCTCTATGATGCTCATAAGTTCATTAATGCATATTTAACATTGGGAAGTATGAACCTGTATTAATAACGGATAAAACAATTGCTGTTAATATAAGTAATTACAGCTGGCAATGTGGTAATTATTGTTAATATGATTGCTTATAACTCAAGTGCAAAGTAAAGATTCGGGGCTAGTTCTAAGTGCATGAGAAATCCTTGTAAATATCAGAATAAGATGAAAAACTTTGTCATCTGTGATGGGTGGATAGCGATCACTTTGGCTTTCTCAAGATGGTCTTGAACTTGCTTCCTAAATAACAATACCTTGTACACTTCAATTTACAAAAAAAAAAAAAAAGAAAAATTTCCTTCCCCTCTATACCATTACTTGATACTGATAAATAACACTTGTGCCAGATGTCAAACACAACTTTTAAAACTCTGTTTATTCAGTGTCATTCTTAGGAACCGTGGCTTTTGTCCTTTGCAGCCACAGATGTGTGACCAGAGTCATGTTTAAGTGTAGACATTTATAAGGCAACAAATCCCCTCCTGTCATCTGAACAAAACAATTTAGGAAGAATTAGCTTCCCAACTGCGGTTTAAATTGTTTGGAAGGCACAGAGTCACCGAGCCACCAGAGAGCCCTTCTGCTCAGCCACGTTCCCATGACCCTGAGCCACCAGGCCCGTTGCTGTGCCTTTAATAAATAATGAAGCAGATGTTCTCTGGAGCCCTGGCTGTCACTCCACTTAGGTTCACTGTGTTTACAAAATAAATACAGTTGGTAGCAGTTCACATTTCATGTCTCAGGCTGTACAACGAGCAGAATTACTGAAATAGTTTCAATTTGAATTTATAATGTAAAGCCTTTACTTGTTATCCTGGGTGCTCTATGATTTCTTTCCATGCAGTGAAAAGTAGTGGTTATAGATTCACTGCAAAACTTAGAATCAGGGCCAAAACGAATTCACATGAAGAATGCTAGCAAAACACTAAAACCTCCACAAAGGGTAATATGGCAGAATGTTAAAAAGTTTTGCCTTCTCATAGTCATATTTTTGTGAGATTTACTAATCAAAGCTCCCAGATTTATTCAGAAAACGCTTATACAGAGAGATCTTTTCATTCTGAGGAAAGAGTCAGCAGCTTTTCCATTTTGAATAACATGCTGGGCTTCCCTTTTGATTTTTTGGAAAGGTTTGATTGGCAGGTAAATTTTAAAAATCAGTGTATTTATAAGACAATTTAACAGTTCTTTCCCAATATAAAGGTATAACACAAAATGTAGGCACAAGGGGAACATTTTAATGTTTCGTTCTGTGGCTGTGTTTTCAGTGAGGGTGTTTTAGGCCTGGCATTTCATGATTCCCAAGGTTTTTCTGATAAAGAGCGTTAGCTCTGTTGGATTTCAAACCCCAGTATGGTTTTTATGAAATTTTGTGACCCAGGCTGTGCAGGGATGGTTCTGACTGAAATGCAGCTGGAGCAGGGAGGGGTCACGAAGGATCTGAGGACAAGGAGGGTGTGCACAGGACAGGGCCTGCACCACGTTTGTTTTGGCACTGCACATCTGGAGCTCTGCAATGAGCCTGACGTGGGTGAACATTTGCAATATGTGGTTTCTTCCTCTGAAATAAATGTTCCTGGTTTTCCAGAGGGGACCTTACTCCACAGAAACAGCAGATGTCTTTGGACGTGTCAAGTGTTTAAATGATTTGGGTGTATTCCCTTTCACTTGGCTTAAATTAGGAAACATTTCCAAGCTGCTGACGGCCTTAAAATGCCCTCACTCTTAAGTTTCTCTGCTCAAAAATCAGATGGGAGCAGCAGTCTCTGTAAAATATTTACCATGTGCCAAGTTAGAGCCCATTCTCTTTCATTTATGACAATAGAGATTATAAAGTTGTAGCATTTCAAGATGATCCCATCTGTAAAATCCTGATTTTACAGTAGTTGGACCATATTCCAGATCAGCCCATGAACAGTTTCTTCCCAGTTCTCCTGCTGTATTTTGTGTCACATTTCAGAACAGTGACAATAACACTCTGAATTAGTCCGTGAGTCTTCAGTCACAGACTGAGCACTGCCGTTAAACTTTATGTATGTGAGCAGTCAGCAAATGAATTTTAGTGTCCATAAATCGTGGGAACAAGCCTGAGCTGACACATTTTTTTACAGTACCATAAAAAGGAGAATTAGGAACTGAGGGCAACGTGCCTGTGCCAGTGCAGGTACCACTGCAGGGCTGTGAACAAGATACACGCTGAAATGTATTTTCCTGCAGCATAATGTGCGGAGCTGGAAAGCTTTTGGTGGTTGAAGTAATAAATTAAAGGTGTGTCAGTTTATCTTCCATGACTTAGGATCTGTGTCTGTTTTTCCCTGCAGGACCCCAGGAGCAAGCACAAGTTCAAGATCCACACCTATGGCAGCCCCACCTTCTGTGACCATTGCGGGTCGCTGCTCTACGGGCTCCTGCACCAGGGCATGAAATGTGACAGTGAGTGACGTTTTCCTTCTGCCAAAGGGCTGTTCTAGGAAGGAAGTGGAAGCCCTGGATAACAGCTTCTTAGTTCGTTTCTCTGGAAAATACCATTTCAAATGTCAGCTATTTCTAGTCCCGGTGTATTCCAAGTGGATATTGCAGTACTGTGATAACTCACTAATGAAAATCACCTCTCCTGCTGAGAACATGGCGTGTTCAGCTTGATGTGGCTGAGGAGCCTTTGTCATGGCAGTTTTGAAAAAGCCTCATTTTGGGCTGTCTAGGTGAACGCACTCTCAAAGACTGGAATTTCAGTTCAGTTTGTAGTCAAGGTCTAGTGTTTTCCTGGTGTTTCATTTGTCTTGGAAGACTCCCACTAGCAAAACCTGATAATTTGAACCTGCCTCCCTTCATTGCTGACGTGAATTCTCTGTTTTCTTAGTCATATTCCCAGCAAATCTTTATTCCATTTTCACATTTTTTCCCTTGCACTTCATTAATGATATGTTTAGCTTTCTGAAGTAGATTATTTTATTTTCTGTTGTATTAACTCTCTGCAGAAAGTATTGCAAGATGGAAACCAGCTGTGACGTTTGCTTGAAAGCCAGGCAGCTGTAATCTGAAAGTCTTGCCAATAATTAAGCATTTAGTATTAATTTTCACTTTTAATTAATTTTCACTAAATTTTTAGCTTCTCATGGGTGTTTGAACCGTTTTTATATCCGCAGCCTGTGATATGAACGTTCACAAGCAATGTGTGATAAACGTCCCGAGCCTCTGTGGCATGGACCACACGGAGAAGAGAGGAAGGATTTATCTGAAAGCTGAAGTCACTGGTGACAAACTGGAAGTTACAGGTAAACAGCTCATTTGGGAGTGTTTCAGGTTTTATAAATGTATGATGTGAGCTGGTGTACCTTGGTCAGATCTCTGTGCATTAAAGCTGCTGATGGAGAATTTCCTTCCAGAAGTGGGAGGATTTCATAAAACGTGGCTTTGGATCAAGAAACTCTATGAAGTTTTGTTCTTAAAAATAAGTAGAAAAAAGAAAATCTGTAGTTATAGCTTTAAAAATTTGGAAATATTAGTTAGAAAATCACTGTACTGTCAGTTTTCCTTGTCAGAAGCAGCCCAGCAGGATGGGTTGTGGTTCAGGAAGTTACCCATTATCTTCAGAGCATGAGAGATACACTAAACCTTCATCAGCTGAGGAGTTGTTTCCTGTATTTCCTTGCATTTAATAAACAAAGGCAACTGGGATTCAATCCCAAATACTGCTCCCAGTGAGTTTTAAAATGAAAAAAAAAGATAGTTCTCACATTCTATAAGCTGAAGGTTACCCAAATGGGGAGGCAGAGAAAGAAAGGAAGGAGAGGGTGGCAGTTCCTTCCCTTGGAAGTGTTTCTCTGGGATTTGTGAAGAATCCGTGGCTGTGCAGACCCACACCCCCACTGACCCATCCCAAATCCTGAAATTCCAGCAAATACTCCATGAAACCAGAACAGGGTGCAGGGCTTTTATTGCTGCCTGTTTGGTGCTGCAAAATGGAATTGAATTCGGGGGCAAGGTCTGAGCAGGACAAAGTTGGAAGTTTCTTAGAACATCTCCTTTGCATAGAGAAAATCAGACCATCAGTGAATTTTCACAGCTTCCAGACGCAGCAAACCACCCTGCTGACATTATTCCTCCGTGGCTTTGTTCTCTCCAAATCTGAATCCTTCCATATTCTCCTGTCAAACCCCGTGAAATGCATTGAAAAGGAGAAGTTTGATAAAATTTAGTCAGAAAGGATCAGAATAGATCCCAAGCGATGCTTAATTGTGGCTTAACTTTTCAAAGAGCTTCCTGTCAGCGTGGGAGGGGGAAATTTGTCCAAGGTGCTGTCATTAACAGAAGGTGGTTTCACTCAGTAATGAGGCGTTTCAGAGATGGTGATGCGGCTTCTAAAAGTAATTGTACCATGAGAGGGAATTAATTTAAAAACCATCCGAGTGACAAAATTTAATATTTGCTTTATTCTGGGCCGCTTTGCAGCAAGGCTCTTAAATATGGCTTAAACTTTCTGCAATAATACACATAATTGGACAAATAACATGTGCTTATTTCCTGATGATTCAGTTGGTTTTTAATCCTTGTAGGGACAAAAGCGTTTATCACAAGGCATTGTGGAACCAAGGCACTGTAAAGTGATTATACAAACAAGGATTCTTTTAGTTCACTCTTTTATTTGAAAAGGTCTTGTCTGAGAGGTGAACGTGGTAAAATTGTAACAGATATTTTGTAGGTTTTCTCTATAGGCTCTCTCTGGTGTGAGTGTACCTGGCAAATGGCATTTCTACTGTGGTTATAAATAAAACATTTCCATTCCTCAATTAAGTAGGTTTCTGGACAACAAGAAGAATGTTTACCATAACTTTGGTACAGATGAAACAATTACAGTGCTGTTGAAAGCACTTCCAAGCTTTCTTTAAATAAAAATGACAATTGTCCTGAAAGCAAGCTGCTTTTTTGTTTTTTACATAAAAAGCACCATATGGACTAAGCCAAAATGGCATTTCAGGTGCCTTTTGTGTATGTTTAACTGAAAAGGAAATCAGCAATTTCCAGTGCATGGGCATATTACAAAATGCAAACATATTCTCCTAGAATGCCATTGCTTCTAAAATACTTATTGACAAAACCTTTGTTAGAGTATGCAGTTCTCAGAGCTCCCAGGCACAACATCACTGCCTTTAGCTTTGGGAAAGGAGGAGAATTAAATGTCCAGGAGGTTTAGGAACAGCAGGAAAATAACCGGCGACTGAACGTTTGCTTTGAGCCTTTGTCTGAATCTTTTTGAAAGGAACTGCTCTGTAGGTGTTGAACTCCTTCAGCTGAATTCCTCAATACCCTGCTCTGCATCCTGTTTTGGCTGTTAATTGGCTCCTGCTGACTCTTTCCAGCCCGCCTTGATTGCGTGCAAAACATTTCTGCTGCTGAACGGGGCCTGCACCTGGTGCGGGCAGATCGCAGGCCCTGGGCACCCCAACAGGGAGGGCACAGCTGGCCTGGGACAGGGTGACCCCAGGATGGCCCAAGGGTGTCCCAGGGTGTCCCAAGGATGTCCCAGGGGGTCCCCAGGATGGCCCCAGGATGTTCCAGGGTGTCCCAGGATGTCCCAGGGTGACCCCAGGGTGTCCCCAGGGTGTCCCGAGGATGTCCCAGGGGGTCCCAGGATGGCCCCAGGATGTCCCAGGGTGTCCCCAGGGTGTCCCCAGGATGTCCTAGAGGGTCCCAGGGTGTCCCAGGGTGTCCCCAGGATGGCCTCAGGGTGTCCCAGGATGTCCCCAGGATGTCCCAGAGTGTCCCAGGGTGTCCCCAGGATGGGGGGATGTCCCAGAATGTCCCAGGGTGTCCCCAGGATGGGGGGATGTCCCCTTGGACATGGCTTATTGAGGCCATCCCAATTCTTCCTTTCTGCCTGTTTCTCTGGGGGGTTTTGTGGTGCCTTTTGTTTCCAGGAAGCCCCACAGCACACGCACACACTGAGTGTTTTCCTGGTAAAATCCTGGAAATAGGGCTGGTTTTAGTTCCCGGTGAATTCCAGGAAGGAGCTGCCCAGTGGCTCCCTCAGATTATCCACAATCTCCCACTTGGCAGGTTGTGGATGGAATTAATGGTGACAAGAATTCAGTCCTGTGTACAAACACATTTAATTCCAATTAATTCCAATGAACTCAAGTCTTCAACCCAGGACACGCAGGTTTTTCTGTGGGAGCTATAGAAACTCTGCAACACTTCTTCACAGAGGAGTTGGGGTTTTGGGCTGATATCCTCCGCCATAACCTCCCCATCTTCTCAATCTGCCCCATTCAATGCTCATTTGTGCTGTAATTCTTGAACATCAGTGGTTTATTTTCAATGGTTGAGTTACTTGCTTGAGAGTTGTGTTGAATATTAATAATTTATGGCACTTGCAGCACAGAAATGTGGTAGTTTTCTTTTTATAGAAACACTCTTGAAATGCGTATTTCTGAAATCTCTGAGTTCGTGACCCTTTCACAGGTTGGATTGATGTGGGGGGTTTGCACTTAAGCATAGTAAAGTGCTTTTTGCTATTCTTGATCTCTGCATTTTACACTGAATTTTCTTCCTCCTGATGTATGCTGAAAGTTTTTTCACTCTTACATTTACTCCTTGACCCATGTTATAATTTAGGGCTCTTCTGAGTGAGCTCGTAGGTGGTTGAATCACAGTTCTGATTTTTTTAACTTTATTTTTTTAATTTTATAGTGCGTGAACAATAACCTTTGGGAGAAAAAATAACCCCATCTGGTACATTGATATATAAAATGCTGCTACGATATTGGGGCTTTTTTAGCTGTCACCTCAGGCCCTGGGAGTTGGATGTGACAGCAGCTGCCGAGGGGGATCTGCCCTCCTGACCCTCATTAGAGACAGGATGGGGGTGACCGATGCACCCCCGTTACAGAGATCTGATTAAAACACAAATAGGCACAGCCCAGCGTTTTCAAGGAGGTTTAACTGGGTTTTCCTAAGCTGCAGGGTCAGGAAATCTGGTGTTTCTCCTCAGTGGTGCTCCTGGGATTTAAAGGCAGAGGAAAGCTGGCAGTGCCTGAGGAGGTGGAGCAACAGGGAGAGGCTGGATCACTCCAGCAGTGACACCCCCAGAGCTCTGTGCTCCCCACTGGACACTGCCCAGACTGTTTATTTATGAAGGTGGGAATGCT
>VXBU01017608.1:23203-41107 GCA_013400315.1 Bombycilla garrulus | reverse complement strand
TGACTATGTCTGATGGACTTTCATGTAGAGGGACATATTTTAAATTCCAATTTATATAACAATTCATTAAATCTAGTGTTTGTTAGCTGTTACGCCAGCCATGTCTTAGAAGAAATACCCACTAAATTTTCTTCAAATAAATTTATATTTTAGGCCCACTTATATTAAAGTGCAACTGCAGTGAAGGGAAGGTGAGTTTAGCTGAGTAAAGGTAAAATAGAGCTTTTCTGTCAATACCATTTAACATTTCCCTGGTTTACTTCTCTTCTGGATAGTGTTAAAACTTTTTTAAAAATTTTCTGCCATGACAATTTAGCAGCAGTTAGCAATTGAAAGAAGGTCAAGAATTTCTGATCCATTTGCATTGAGAATTATATGGTGGAATTTGTTTTTAGGGACAGAGGGAGGGTCATAATAATGAGAATATATTAATTGTAACAGAAATCGAAATGTCTATATCATCAAAGCCTGTATTTGATGATGGCCAGCTGTGGGTGGTTAGGAAGAGTGAAAGCATAAAATAAGCATGTAATGATAATTACATATAGAAGTTTCTATGATCACTGACAGAGTAAAATTTTGGGGCTTCTTGGTTAATTACAAATTACATGGAGGGGCTTTTGAAACAGTACCTCCAACAGTTTTGTAATCTATTTAAGCAATCAGTATCTACAAAATCTTGCAGCAAGGAACTCCACAGTCTTAAGCATGTTTTGTACCTGAAAAAGAACCTCTTTTTCTTTTTTAAACCTGATATTTTTTTGTTTTTATTTGAAGATTCCTAATTCTGTTATTGAAAAAGACAGTGAATATTAGATCCTCCATATAATTCATGTTTTCATAGACATCTATCTCCTATCAGCTGGAAAATCCCAGCCTGCCTTGTTCTTCTTTATAAAAAAGAAAACCTTTTCTGACTTTGATTATTGCTTATTCTTTTCTTTATCTTTTCTTGATGGAGAATACCTTGTCTGGGAAAAGACATGCTAATGACAACAATAAAACTTTCAATATAAGGACATGACAGTTAGTAGCATAACATTTTTTTCTTCTTCTCCTAATAATTCTTAATATATTATTTCCTTATTCACATAACACTGAACTAAGACTTTCCCACAATTAGCTATTTGAACTACAAGATCTCATTTGTGAATAACCATGTTGTACCACTTCATCAGTTCACATTCTTTGGAATGGCCTTTTTATTTACTGGTCTGAACAATCTCAAATAAGCTCTCATACCATTATTAATTACCTTTGCCAGATCAAAAAATCAGTTCTAGAAGAATTCCACTTTTTTCCATCCTCTATTAGGATTCTCAAATATTTAAATGATTTTTTCTGTATTTATTGAGAAGATTTTCTAGTTTAGTTGCTTTAGAAATGTTGATGATAAACCATGTCAAATACCTTCTGGAGAGCTAAGAAGACTCTGAAATCTGAAGTTCCCCCTTCTATATGTAAAAAGTGTGACTGCCTTGATTCATAGCGTGCAAATGAAATTTCTGTGGGTGGTGGCCAAGTCTTAATTTCTGTCCCCATGAACAAGCAGGTTACCACACTATCCAGAGACCAGTCAAAAATAAGAAATTTCATTGATTCTGTAATTTTTACAGTTCTGAAATTAGCAGGATGAGATACACAATAGCAACATGCAACATGATGGAGATATTTCTTACATACCTATGTTAAGTACACCAAAGTTCCTCTGTAAACTGAAGTTTTTCAACAGTGTCATGACATCCAAATCTTTTCAGGTGTCAGTGAGTAACAAATTTGTATTTGCTCTACTTTCTGTGACTGCAAAGTTGCAAGTCATGCCACGTGTTTGGAAGATAAAAGATACTTTCTAGATTAAGCTGCTGACTTTCCTCTGTCCTTTTAGTGCATATAATAGATTAGATTTTTCCTGCTTCCCTCAAAAGGTTTTGCCAGAAGTTTCCACACACAGTGCTAGACATGGGTATAAAAATATTTATAAAATGCTTACCTTCCAAAACTTAATCAATAAACAAAATACTGTTTTGCAAACATTAATTGAAATGTACAAAATTATTTTGCCAAATATAAGCTCAAAATTTATATGATTTCTGGTTTGTAGTCAAAAAACAAAGGAATATTTCATATATCTTTACAAATATATTTTTAGTTTTTCCTTGTTGCATCAATTTAAAGACAATTAATTTTCACAAAAATTAAATGCTCATTTTGGTATTTTTGGGGGGCAAAATCCCAACAGAAACTGACAGTCAGAAAAAATATTGGTTTAAAAACTGTCATGTAGATTTCACAGTTTACTATATTCCTTTAAAATGGAAACAAAAATAGCTGGGAAGAGAAAACAAAAGAATTTTAAAAATTCTGTCTGGCTTATTGGATTGCTGAATTCCCACGTTATTAGTTCTATCTTCTGTTATGTAGAAAGTGCCTTTTCATCCAGCTTAACCATATTAGAATAGAGTTTAAATAAGCCTCTGAAAAACTGGAGAGACAATAGAGAAGCCCAGAATACTTTGCTGGAAAAATAGAAGTTGTATTCACATGTCTCCTTATATTTCCAATTATCTCCTTATGTTTACTATTTATAGGATGGCTTTGAACATAATAGATAACACTGTTACAAATAAGTGAAATTGTTTTAGCTTGAACATCTATTTGTGCATCTTGCTATGAGCAGATTACAGCTGAGTGATTTCTGCACTGTTCAAGTGAACCTGATAATGATAACAGTGTTTGAAGGCTTCTGGTAGCTTTTATTGTCCGTTCTCTAGTTCAAGTTATTTGACAAAAAAAGGGAGGAAGCCTAAACTTCTTACATTCTTATATAAAATGTATGTTACTAACTAGCTTCCTGAAAGGTTCATTGTCTGTTTGTTTGTTTGTTTTGGTTTATTTTTGAGTCGCTGGTGATGGACCAAAAGAGAGTATTTGCGTTTTACTCAGTAGTGGATAAACTTAGTGGAACACTCTCAAAAACTATTAAATTCTGATAGGATAAGGGCAAACAAGTCTGAAGCAACCTGGAGAAATGATTGCATTTCATTTTATCCATCATTCATTATGATTCTTATGGGTCCCTTCCAACTCAGAATATTCTGTGATTAGCATAACGAGCAGCTCTGTAGCCATTAGCAAGCATTTATGTACTTAACCCAGCAGGAGCAAATTATAATAACAAGTTTGAAGGGAAATAATGTAGCAAATTTGGTCCTCTTTCTTCCAACTTTGTGTGCCAGGTAGCACAGGACAATTTAAGAAGTCGTAGGAACCTGTGATTCAATGGCAAGGAGTCACACTGGACAATGAGTGAGAGGAATGAAGGGTAAACCTTGACAGACAGTTATGCAGTTGATAAATAGCTTGGCCTGGGAGCAGTACTACATATAATGGAAGGAGAAATGATGGGAATATGAAATGTTGTAAGAGTGAATGAGTGAAAAACATCTGCATATACAGAGATGGAAGCTGGTGGATGTTGACCTGATCATTTGAAATGTGAAGATTTTGTTGGTTTAAGTCTTTTTTTTGTTTTCCATGTTTTTTTGTTTTGTTTTTTTTTNGGCTACAATAGTTTTTATAGGCCTCTAAATTTTTAAACATTTATAAGGTGTTTTGTTGTAAATAACTCGCAAATTCCAACTGAAATGCAATATTAATGCATTTTCTTTTTTTCTTCAGTCTTGTGGAATTTTTCTCTTAAGAACATGTAGAAAATTCATTCAGATTAAACAATATAATGATTTTATTTACTATATGTTGGTAAACTTTGTTAATTTTCATCCAATTTCATGTGGCTGAGCCTAGGAGGTACTACTTTGGAAGCAGGTATCATGTATTATATTTTTTCCACTTTGAGTTGTCTAGGAGTTTCACTTTCCAATTCTTCAAAATTTTAAAGGTGCAAGAAGATATTCTAATAGCGCTCTTAATTCCTGAAATTTCTTAAAATGTACTGAGAAATAAATGTCTGAGGATATGGCAACAAATATAAAAAAGTTCATTTATACTATTTATATTAAAATGTCAGTAGTATGTTTACATATGGATATACTTTCACAATGTATACTAATATTTTATTTAATAACACATACAGGATTAAATTTTAAACATCAGATTCAGATTCTGATGAACAGTTATAAAATAACTTCCTTCATCGTTGTGATAGAAAAATAATTCCTTATAGTTATTACGAGGAAATTAGTACTGTAATGCAAATCAAAGTCATAGAGTCTTATTTGATGTTTGCTGATATAGATGAATAGTGAGGGAGATGTCTGTATTTGCTTTTTCCTTCTGGAAACAAACTAGAGATTTTTACTATGTTACATGTAAAAGTGTTCTCTGGACCCATTTTAACTTTTTTTTTGGCTTTTTTTTAGCAAAGAGGCAAAAACCCCAGATGTTTTACAGCCTATTTTATCTTCTTTCCTAGTATGTACTCAGTTAAATACGTGGGGTGTCACTTATCTCAGTGTTGCTGTAGACAAAATTAGTTTTAGAAGAGTGTCTTTTGTCTATTTATATATTTAATGGATGGATATTATTTGTTTGTTTCTTCTTATTGCACGCTGTTGAAGGACTAATGCAGATTTGGAAGAAAAAAGTTAGATTCTGTTCACTAGGTGATCATAAAGAAGATCAACAGTTTGTATCACCTGTCAGACTTTTAAAAAACTTTGTAATGCCAATTATGTAAGACACTTATTAATATTCTCAGATTCATATTCTATTAAGAAATATAAAAAATCCCTAATTAATAAAAGTATTATTGATTGAAAGGAAGAAAATCCATAATATCCACAGTTTCTTAATAGACCAAATAGTTTAACTTGATATCAAGTCAATAAAAATTTGGTCTCCATTGCACCAAAATAGATTGCTTAATGGTAATGTATTCAGCTTTCAACTTCACTGGGTTTTATCAGCCCATTAAGGAGAAGAAATATCCAACTAGAAAAGAATGCAATATTCCATTTTTAGAAGGACTAATAAATTTCCAATATCTCTTGGTTTTATGACAATAATTAGCTAAGAGAAAGAGAGCAGGATTAAACCTTCAGGTGTGTTTCTCCCACACTAGCTAATACAGATCTTGTAACATACTAATTTGGCTCTGAAATTATTTAATGTCAGCAGCATTTCAAAATTGCAGTGCTTTTCTAGTACAAAACTTATGTAACCTAAAAATTAAAGGAAAATAAGAGATATTTCAAAATTGTTTTGGATACTTTCTTTGTTTTGTGATAGCTAAAGCATATTTTCGGTTGAAGTTGGCTAGTTGCTCAGGTTTCTTTTTATTACAGTTGAGAAAACTCAGTAAATTGAGGGGAGGGGATGCTAGTTTTTGTGACACTTTCTCAGTCTTCAGATTGACAGCTTTAAAGATGGTTAAAAAACAACACATAGTGTTGACTTGTCTTTGGAAAAATAGAGCTTAAAAATTATTGAGCATCTTTTACACTTTATCTGTCGCATTTACAATTCGCTTCTGATGATGTAAGTATGATTTAAAATGGAGAACTATAGAACAAATACATAACAGATTTTGAAACTAATGTTATGTGTTTGGGTAGACAAATTGTTTCAGCATGTTTTTAGAATAAGGCTATTTGAGTTGACACAAGATAGTAATTCATCTTTCTAGACTAAAATATGCTTAGTTTACTTAAAAAACAAAACCAAAAAATTCTCATAAATATTGAACTGTAGAAAGTAGCACTTTTGAGCAAGCAAGTGTATAACTTGTTCCTCTCTCAGTGAGCAAAAGCACTTCAGACTGTCTTGCTCGTATGGAGAACACTTCAGCACAGAAGCACTACCTGTTGGTTGTGATGTCACTGGAGAAATTCCATGTTCTCTACAAGCTTGAATCTCATGGCCAGAACAGGCAGGCAAACATTAACATAGTTGTAAAAACTGGTTTATTTTTTAAAAATAAATACAAAAATATAAATATAAAACATTGGCAGATAGAATTTGATGAAATGAAGTTGCACAAACTTTTTTTTAAACCAGCTGCATATTACACTTATTAACACCACGTGTACATTTTGTTTTATTTTAATGTACAGAACAGGACATACTGGATTTTTTTTCTTCTTTGCCATCTTAAAAGCTGCACTTGCAGGAATAGGACATGTACCTAACAGAAGCGGCTTGTACATGAGGTTGCTTAAGGGATTATCACCCTGTTCAAATTTTGAAGGTAAGATATTTTTTATTTTACTTACTAAAATGTACAACACTGGATTTCCATAGCTTTGGCTCTTGGAAGTTGATTAAATAAAATGTTGTATATATTCCAAGTGGCATCCTACTAGAAAGAATGAATGACATTAATGGACAAGTTTAAAACAAATTTTAAAAGGAAACCATTGTGCTGAGTGGCAGGAAAATTTTCCTGAATGTTAAATACTGTTGAGTGCAGAAGGTGTCTGTAAAATACTTCCGCTCAAAGGAAAAGAAAAAAAGTAGCCTACTGTAGGTTAAGAAGTGTCTTTGTCACTTTCTCCTCCACCGTACATCTCAGCTAGCTTATTAAACCGAGGGCCCCACTCTCGGAGGTAATCATAGTTTTGGTCTCCTTCAGTAGTACCTGACTCCAAGGAGCTCAAGGATTCAGCAATGGAATCGTTTCCTTCATAGGCATAGGTTGCGAGCGAGTCATAGGGTGGTGCAGAGGGATCAGTGTCATGCTCTTTTAGCCTTTGGTTAATGAAATCTCGGACATCCGTGTTGTCTGGTGCCGAAGGAGTCCTCCGTGGCACAAATAACGTTTCAGGGATAATGTCTCGTCGAAGCTTCTTGTCTTCAATAGCTGCAGGATTCCTCAGGGTGCCGATATCAAAGGCTTGGGTATCTTCCTCTCCACCACCTTCGTCATTGTAACTCACAATGTTGTCTCTGATGTCCTCTTTAGAGAGGATCAAAGGCTCCTTCTTCCGTTGCCTCTTCAGAGCAGCAAATAGCACCACTATAACTTAAAGAGGGAAACAAAGAATGGGTAAAAGGTCTCTATTCAACAATTTCTTAGCAGCAAATCCACCAGGTACAAGAATTACATTTCAGCTACATTTCACCAACTCATTTTTTTGATAACTGGATAAACACCTCTATCTGTAAAATGGTAGCACAATAAAGTCTATATCAAAAACCTATTTTGCACACATTGTGTCCTCTGCTTTACAGGACCATGAGCTTGTCTGCATGCTCCTACTGTAGCCGTAATGAGCTTTAAAATAGCCAGGTCTATTCTGAAGATATTTTTCCTTTTTCAAATTCAAAGGATATTGTTAAAAAGGGGGTTTGAGCTGAATTATAGGTCATTAAGTGTTATTCTGAAAACCACAAAATGGAGGTTTTACAAAATTTTCCTTTTTTTTTTTTTTATTACAGCACTGAAACTACTGGATACACAGGGTTTTGATGTAGTAAAATTACTGCTTACTGTTATATTATATGTGAAATGCATACTGCATATTGATATTTAGTAGTTAATAAAAAGCAGACTTTTCCTAAAAAAAAAGTTTTAATGAAAGACATGAAAGTAATTTTTGATTATACTATTCATCCTCTCTGAATGTTATTTTTTTTGAAAACTTAACAAAAGAACATAAGTGACCTTCTGGTTGCACAGTGCTAGTTTTAATACTCTGGGACTTGAATTCTTATTTACAGTGTTAAATTAGCAGATAACGAGGGCTTGTCCTTTTTATTTCAAGCTGCAGTTATATTCTCCTTGCAAAATCCAGGAGCATTAATTCTATCAACCTGTGTAATTTTGTGAAATGAGTCAGGCCTTAGATATTTGTTCCTGTGTAGGGGAAGATGCATTTCTCTTCTTACCTAGCAGGATAATGATGCAGAGGAGAATGGCCACCAGGGCCCCTGTGCTGAGGCCAGCAGGGAGGAGCAATGCCTCAGCGCTGCAGGACTGCATGTTCCCCCGGCTGTCACAGGCACACACCCGGATGGTCAGCGTGCCCGTGCTGCTCTGGATCGGGTAGTCATTGTCTGATATCACCACTGGGAGAAGGTAAGTGCTTATTTCATGTCGACTAAAGCCATTCCTTCTTGTCAAAATCCTGGCAGTGTTATCTAGATCGATTAAAAGATACTGTTGTAGGCTATACAAACAGAAACCATATCACAGTTGATGCAAATCATCGTATTTTATATGAATTAAAAATAGATATCATAGTGATATCTCTGTTGTTCTAACAACATTCCCATTTGATCAGAAAGTTATTTATAAGTTTTTAGGTACATCTGGCCTGCTTCTCTGTGCCTCTGCAACGCTTTTGCATGTGATTTGAAAAGAGGATTTCTCAAAGCTTAAAATGTTTTATAGATTAATGCATGCAGTGTGAGACACAGTTACAGTTCAGGTTACAGCTGAAACCCTGAAACGTAGTGGCCAACTGAGGAAAAATAACCTTCCACTTTATGCAGTTCAACAAGTACTCTGTTCTGGAAGATTCTTTCTATGGATCATCTGTGACAACACCCACAGGAATGCTATCTGTCAATTCAGCATCAGATTTGCTACACCAAACCACTTTCAACACACTGTAGAACAATGAATTATGTACATTAGCACATGAAGTAGGGCTTTTTTGGATATAAATTGTCTTAGGAATACAGAAAATGTGAAAGATTGGTAGGTATTCCAGCACATTTTTGAGAAGTAAACTTACTAAACTCTATCTGTAGCAGACAAATCTTAGTTGTGTGCAGGATACTTCAGCTTCAAAACTGTCCACTGAGGGGGCAGAGGGAAGGGAAGGAAGAGAAGGAATGAATAACATGGAGAGACTATTTCTTATACTGTTAGAGCCACAACACCAGTGTGGCGGCCAAGACCAGAGTTGATAACTTTTTAGTCCAAAAGAGAGAAAATACAGGTTTAGTGTGCACTAAAAGGAAAATTTAATTTTCATCATCTTTTTGTTTAGCTATCTTGACAGCCAACTTCAGGCACAACTAAAATAACTCATGTGCAAAAAGAAATAAAATAATTACAGACAGCAGGGAAATATCAAGGTCTATACCTCTCTCTATAATCAGGACCTAGATATAACCTTTGTTTAAAATATTAAATCATGTATTTCTTCATAGAGATCAACATGTGAAACACTGTTTTCCTTATTGCTTCCCTCCACTGGTTTTGTGCATTTTAACACTCTTTGTTGTCACTGAACATCAAAAATTGCGTGTCTTATGGCTCTTTAAATACCTCTTCTGCATGGGATTTTATAAGGTACCCAAACTATTTGATTTAATTACTTCACTTTCTCTACAGTTAGAAATGTTTTGTCAGCTGTTTTTTTTAGTCTACTACAGCCTGAAATATTAATCAGGAACAGAGGATTATTCCCGTTGCCTTTATGCCTTTGATACATTTGAAGACTGATACCATGTCCCCTCTCATTTATTTCTTCTGTAATCTGGAGTCCTTTCAATTAGTCATACTAATAATGAAGGCCAAAATTCATAGTCTCACTTCCCCAACAGAAGCTTCTGAAAATTTTCTCTGATAAAGAGAGATTGAGAAAGGATCAAAAGAAAAGCCAAAGTGGCTCTCAGAACCATTATTTTCATTAATGGTCAGAAAGAAGCAAAACAGAAAGCCAGAGGAACCAGAACTATGTGACAAAAAGCTAAAGTGAAAAATCTCAACTTGTCAGCTGAAGGCATTTTTGAAAGCTGTTTTTCTTTTGCAGTCACGTATTTCATCTGTCTCTTACCCCAAACCAACACTTTTCTGATTTTCTTTCTTAAGTTTTTTATCACATTTTTGCCTCACTAACACAGATAAAAATGTAGAAGTTCTAAACCTCCTTCAGGTAAAGTATTCTTGATAGTAGCAACCTTCACAGCTTCTCTACATATTGATAGACATCAAAAGCAAATAGATTTCAGGAATGTAGCCAGACAGAAAAGATAAAACTCGTTCCTTCGAACAGACATGAATTTTACCTTCGTTATCCTGAACAGTGAAGTTAGGGTTAACGGCAGCTAAACTGAAGAAAAATTTTTGTCCACCAAGAGGGTCATCTTTGTCCACTGCACTTATGGTTTGAATAAGCTGCAGGAAAAAAAAAAGCAAGCAAACAAACAACAACAAAGAAAACCTAAATACATCTAGGTTTTTTATGGAGCTGTCTGATCAAAGAAGATGAAAAGCATTAGAATAACTTAGCATTCACAGATATTGACTTAATATTTATTCTATAAAATATAAAAAATAAACACATGTTCAACAAGTGTCTTATATAAGCATTTTGGAATAAGAATGTCTGTATTTTTCATGTGGTAGGACATGTGGACCTATATTTTTGTAGCTACACAGCGGGCAAAACTTGTCAAAAATAGTTTTAGCTGTAGCTGGTGGTTTTTATACTTCATCTTTGATTCATCATTTTAAATTCAAATCAACACCTGAGACAGTAATTCACATAAAGTTTTCTATTTTTGTGATAAAAATGATATTTTATCAAACAGGTAGTTTTTAAAGGGAAGTTAACGTTTCAAATTACATTTCAACATTAAAGCATTTTTTCTTAAACATGATTTTTCTATTTATTAGTATAGCAGAATACACCAGCATGATTCCTGAGATGAAATATGACAGTTAAAATTTATATTTCAGCTCTTGTAAAACATTGTAGCACACTCTAGAGATGCACAACTTTGGAGTGAGATGAGAATTTGGTGTCATAACTCTCAGAGTAAGCTGCACCAGGTCAGTTCAACACTCCAACTTAGAGCTTTCTGCAATGTCTACCAAAATATTGGCATGTTTTTGGAGAAAGTAATGGTAAGCCCTTTATCAGCATGTATTTATCTGTCAGATAAGTGAATATGTGGCCTTTTCACTGAAATTTCTATACCTAAGAGTGGCAAAATATTGTTTCCCAAACAAAATTAATGTTTTGACTTTTATTTTTGACTTTATTACCTAATTTCAGACTGGGGCTTTTTTTTAATATCATGGCATATAAACTGAATTTAAGTCTGGATTTTTGTGCACACATGCTTGAAGGTTCAGTTATGTTCTTAAGTTTAACTTCCAAATATAGATTAATCTTTAGCCTAGATAAATTTTATTCTTCATTTCTTATCCATCATTTTAAATTGCCCTGCTTTTTCAGCTATGGAATTACATCCAATTTTTAACACTATTCCTTCCCTGCGGTGTACTTGTTAAACACTGTTTGTTTTTCCTCTTCCAGTTCTTCCAAATATAGCCATTTCTCTTCATATCACAGCTTTTGTCAGGTCTGATCATCTTTAACATCAACAATTGCAATGCACTCCTGTGTGCCTTAAAAAAACGCATGACTAACTCTCAACTTCTCTCTTGTCCATCCAGAAAATAGCAGTAAATTTCTTGATGAGGCAAGGATGGGATTTCCTTTAATATAGCAGCTTCCTTGCTTTTTCAAAAGGACTTTTGTTTTTCTCTAAATCTGTTTTCTTACATAATCCTTCAATAATTTTCTGAATTAATAAAACTGATAAAGCAAGCATAGAATATTATTTGTTTTTGAAGAATTAATATTTTAATTATTTAGTGAGCAATTAGCATATGAATTTTCATAGATATTTACAAAGTGAAATACAAAAACCACTGGTTTATTTTACTTCACAATTAGAGACCATGAACATGGTCAGTTATATGTGCTAGGTTGATAAAATCAACTAATTTGCTGAGTGTTCATACTCACAGTTTAAAAAGAGTGTGTAGAATTAAAAGCATTATACTGCAGATTGAAAACTGTTTCCTGATCATATTGATTACTATTTGAACATAATAAATCCTGTTTTATGTGTGGTTTCAAACAGTTTTTTAATCTTAGACCTGCCAGCCATGGGAAACCCCAATTACCTCGTAAATAGGGGTATAACACTCTAAGTTGCTTCTTTCTAGAAATGCCACAAAGCAGTAACTGCAGGGAAGCCAAGGATATTACTCTGTATGATAACAGTCAGGAAATTAAGGGCCCAGTAGCAGTCATGAGGGCCATTAGCCAATAAAAAACTGATAAACCAGTGGAAACAAGTCTGCTGTATGGTCTGCTTATTCCAACAAAATCAATCTTTCTGCTTGGTAGGACCTCTGCAAGCATCAGATTTATCAATTGTTTAGGTAGATGATTTCTTCTAAAATATACATTAGCTTTTAAATTTAGGACAAAGAGAGAAAATATAATGTGCTATTAAAAAAAAGAAAGCAGGACTCTTTAGAAACTCTACATCAGTTTGCAGTTCAAAAACATTGTTTTGCCCGAGTGAAAAAAAGTAAACCTTTGAGAGTTTTTGGAAAAGGTTAGGCAAAGATAAAAATTCTGATACTTGAAAAACCACTGGAAGGTGTAAGGTCTATGGCTATATAGTGAAGAAACTGAAGTAAGAATGAATCAGGGGAATGGGAAAGAAAGAGAACAAAATTTCAAGTAAATTGATAATAAATTTTCATTTGTCAAAAGTAATGAAAGAGATGCATAAACAAAGCTAAAACAACACTTCAGGATTAGAGGATTTAAGATTTTTTTTATAGAAATATCTGGAAAATAGGAAGGGAAAATTGTGACAAAAGAAGTCAAATATTATAATTTTTCAGTAGATATTTTTAGAAAGACACTTAGTGAATATAACAAGGAAATTTCTGGAAATATGAAGATCACAAAAGCCATGTTTAAGCAAGATTATGGTGAGAAAAGCATCCCTGATAAGGATTGTTGAGCTGATAACATGAGATGCAGGATAAAAAGAATTGGTTCAAGAAAACTAGTGTGTTTATATAATATATATTGAATTAAGTTATCAGAAAGAGGAAAATATCATAAATATGTTAAAATGCCTTTGAAAGAGAATCTATTATGAGCTAGACCTATTTACATAACATTTGGCCATATGAAAGGGAATGGACATATATGGATTTGGTAAAATGAAGGCTAATAACAGCAAGACAATAACAAGCCATTTGAACACTACAGAGTGTTCTTGAGCCAGGTGGGGGTGTCCCAGTTCAGGCGCCGGGGCTGTTCCGGGGCTGCTCCGCCCGGCCCCAGGCGGTGCCAGCGGCTGCAGCGGCCCCAGCGCAGGGCACGGCTGAGCCCCTCAGCCACGGGCGGGCGGGCGAGAGCCCCGGGGAAAGCCTGGCCAAGGGAGGGCAAAACGCTGCCCGGCAGGCAGGGCTGAGCCGGGGGAACCGAGCGAGAAACAGCCCTGCGAGCCCCGAGGGGACAGCGGGAGTAGGGACGGGGTTGGGGAGACCCGGCAGGGATGGATGGCCCTGAGGCCTGGGAGAGAGCCCGGCGGGGCAGGGCTTTCCCTGCGGACCTGAAGGCGATCCTATGTTGCAGCAGATTCCTGAAGGCATAGAGTCCATGGGGAATGCTCACACTGGGGCAAGGAAAAGTGTGAGGAGGAAGGGGTATCCAAGAAAAGAAAGTCAGTTGTGAAGGTGTACCTGGGAAAAAGAGGGATTAAAGGAAGTTGTTTTAGTTCTTCTGTTTCTCACAATCCTACCCCATTTATAATGGACAGCATGTTAAATTAATTTTCCCCAAATTGAGTCTGGTTTGGCAGTGATGGTAACTTGTAAGTTTGTCTCAAGCCATTTTCTTTTTCATCTTTTCTCCCCCGATACTGTTGAGGGGAGAGGAAGTGTCTGAGTGGGCAAGGTCACCAAGGTCACCAAGGTCAACTCCTGTCTTTTCTTTTGGCAGATAATTTACAAATAGAGAAGGAGGGCCTCTCTTCTGACATCTACTATATGGAAAATGAATATATAGAAAAGTTATACTCAGCTTCCATGCAAGATCTCTCTAAAGCGGGACTGACTTCTGCTTTCTACACTGATTCTTATCTTTCACATTAGAGGATCTTTGTAGGCTGGCAGCTGAGCTGCCAGACATGTGACAGCTGGGAGCTGACAAAACCAGTGGGAATCCATCTGTCCAAGATGCCCAGCTCCTGGCTTTTCTCACCTGGGGGCGGAGGACAGCTGAACTTCTTTGCTTGCAGGGCTGCAGCAATCTGAGCATTTTGTTGCTTTATTTCCCTGAACTCCTATTGAGTCAGCCTCGTGTAGGTCACATGAATGCCTGTGTCCTCTTTATGCCATCACACCAAGAATGTCCTCAATTTTGCCGGGGTCGTGAGAACGGCAACCACCAAAATAACATTCTGCTAGAGATGCTGCTTGTGTATAGCTTGAGCTTTTTGAGATAGGATATTTCTATTGTTTGTAAAGTCACAGTACTATCTGACATCAGCAGTAATACCAAGTAGGAAAACAATCTCAGGACCTTTGAGTCATTCAGACTACAAAAGTCTTATCTATGTCTTGCTATATACTTGCATATAGGTATATGTTTGTATACATGAATTTATGTGCACCTTCCTAGGTATCATATATAGTTATGTATATGTCTATATATATGTATGTATATGTAAAATTTAAGCTTCTGTATAAATTAAATAAATGGAAAAGTAGAATATTCATTACAGTATCTGTCCTTAGTAGATGGGAAATACTGAAATGAATACCACAGAATCTGTGACTGATGAAGCATCATTAATTTCAGTGACCTAATAGAACATATAAATTTAATGGATCAAACGTAATTACGAAAACCTGAAAGGGAAGAGAGACAGCAGAAATATGGGAGGAATCAGGCTCAGAGATCCATGTTCAGTTTGGATTGATTAGATTCTCTCACGACAGATTAAATTTGGAAAATAAAAAGTCTTATTTATGAGCTGCCAGTAAAGAAGAATATAATTACATTCAAATACATTATTCACGTTATCCTGCATTATGTTTTTCCTCTTCCTGTGAATTGTTTTTTTAAGCAATCTTTTGCAACTCAGATTTCTTAAAAAATGTTTATATTTATGGCCCTCTCAATAACTTTTGTGGGTCTTTTTTTTCTGATAAAGACTCTATTGAGCAGTATAACAATTTAAATAAGCATTTGTGGATGTGTAAACATATTTAGTGTCTCACTTATTAGTTACAAGTGATTAGTGCTATTTTATTCAACTTTTTAACTGGCAACCTATTGTGATTGTTAGCAATAAAACAATGCAATATAGACATATCTTTTATATTTATTTTTAAATTATACTGACTTCAATAGTCTAGATATCGCAAAAAACCCTGTTCCTTAAAATACATTCACATGGAAATTTAACTATTCTATTAACATTGCCTGTATGCTCTAAAACTAGTAACCTGCACAGAAAAAATTCTAAAACCTCAGATGAGTAAAATTTGTGGGTTCATGCATTTATATATTTTTTTTAACACAGAAATTTTTTTTTGTGAAACTGGAAGAGGAAAATTCAGTGTTCTTCCTTTACAATTCTTAATTCATATGTCATATTGAAAATTATTAAAATATTATTTCAGCATTTATAATAGACACTTTAACTGTCCAAAATTCTACATTTTTAGCTAGTGATTTCTCTTTATCTAACAGCCTGAATTCTCTTGTGACTGTCATAGCAGACAAATGCACTTGCTCAGTACCTTTAGATATTTTATGCATTATAAATTTAGGCCTCAAATTCTTTGTTCTAAGTTCAAACTGATGTCACTTTGGAAGGAAGAGTGGCAACCTGAATGTGAAATTTGCAATACAACTGGAATGTTATACCTGTGGGACTCCAACAGTTAAGACAAGCTGGCACTTCTACCACATTCTATTCAAAGGAACTGAAAGGGTTGCACTGAGCTGCTGCTGCTACCATTTTAAAGGCTTTATTATTCACTGATTATGCTCTGGGATGTTAATAGGAAAATATTTTTGAAAGAGTTCTAATAAGCAACTGCCTGTTGGGAATTAGGTATGAAGCAGTACAGTCATTTTACTTAAATTGAAGTACACATTGTGTAGCCTCTGAGAAGCAAAAGAAAATATGTCACCATTTTAAAAATGTATGTTTTCTTTTCAGAAATTTTTGGTGTGATAATGAAAGATGCATCTAACAATTGAAAAAAGTGTGACAGATTTTTTTTGTTTGTTTGCAATCACCGTCAGCATGGATTGAAATATATCTGAATTTTGCTATTGGAGAACTATTGAAAATATACAGCAAACTTTTTAATTACACATAGTATTCTACTTTCTGAAATGAAGGGCAAAGTGAATCATGACCATGTCATGGACATATTTCATCAGTATTTAATAGCAATACAATGTTATGTAAGGAAAAGTGGCGACCGAAACGCTGATGTGCTTGTAACATACTGAGACTTCACTCTAAGCCTCATTTACAGAGCTTCTTTGCTTTCGTTTTTAACATTTCAAAAGCTAATTTGGATATGATTTTTTCCTAAGCAATAGGAAAGAATTATCTACAATTGAGTGCTGTAGCAAAACTGGGTAGTGGGAAGTGTTTATCAAAGGCATACCTGTCCAGCTCTTGCATTTTCACAGACAAAAGTGTCATAGAATACAGCAAACTGTGGGGCATTGTCATTAACATCCAAAATTCTTACATAGACAGGAACACGAGTAGTATCTTTGGGGTTGTCTGGCAGCAGAAGAGAGAAGAAACATGAGATTATTTTCCTATTAAGAGTTTTCTGTTTTCTTCCAAATTTCATGAACCATACACATACAAGATGAAGTTTGAATCTGGTCAGCATTTAGTGTACAAACCAATAGCAAGTCAGAATCAGGCCTTCTGAAAAACAAGGAAATTCTTTGTGTAGAGTAAAAAAATGAAGTATTGGAATCTAGTGAGCAATTAAGTTTTTTATGAAGATAGGAGGCTGCAAATATTAATAATATATGCAAATATTATGTATTAAATGTATGTCCACTACTACAACAAATTTGATCACTTGGTGGGCTCAATGTTTTCTAAGGTTTTGATCCTTAGTTTTAAAATTCTTTGCAATCTAGTTTGTTTTACAGAGAGAAGACATCATTGACTTTTTGCATTGTGTTGGTTTTGGCTGGGATAGAGTTAATTTAGTCAATGACATGCATTTTTCTCTGATTTTTCTCTCTTGCCCCCTGAAGAAATTCCAAAAAAACAAATGAAAGTGCTCTGCCAAAAATTTGGTAACGAATTTATTAGAATAAGATTATTTTGTTTTTAAATTGTCTTTAAAAATATGAATGTAGATTTTCAGACCTTATGTTTGGAAACAAGAATAACCTCCCTCTTGCCAAATGCCAAGATCCTATTATTATTTAATTCAGGAGCATAAGTGTCGCTGTTCTCACTTGCTCATTTTGTTGCTATACCAGAAATATCGAATAATGCCTAGGTGAATAAAATGCAGCTGTTTCTTGAAATTCTGCTGCATGGTAACTAAGCACTATATGATTTAACGTTACTGGAATTGTATAAGTAACAACAGTAACAGATTTTTCCAGATTAGTGATTTGTACCACCTTTTCTTCTGCTTCAAATAAAACAAAAGACATTTAGGAGCAGCTGTAATTACATTGGCTTGTTATCAGTAACACCTTTTCTAAAGAATGTGATGTGGATCTTTTTTGACATTCTGAATTATTTAGATTTCCAGGTTTAGGACACAGTTTTTCATATTCTTCTGATGTTTGTACTAACTTTCCAAATCAGTTCTTACACTGCTTTCACATTCTGTAATACTTCACAGGTAAAATTTTAAAATATTTAAAGATCTAAATCTCCCTATTCACTTATTTCTCCAAAGTTAAGATATCTTTGTGGAGTATGCTAGCTGCACCAGATATGTAAATTTGCTCTAAGTTTCCTGACAAGGTGGCAAGTTCAGTGCTAAGATCTAGTCATACAAAGATGCTATGTTTCATCCTTATATAAATCTGAAAACAATTTGTGCAACATTGGACAGCACACTGAATTGTTGCAAGCTCGGGACAAAGCATCACA